>RRZL01000056.1:1856737-2041924 GCA_006782975.1 Chlorella sp. Dachan | reverse complement strand
GACGGGGAGGGTTGCCGGCTGCCACCGGCGGTGCCGTGGCGCCGCTTGCGTGCCGCTTCCCTTCACCCAGCCCTGCTCCTCCCCGGCCTCCCCGTGCGCGTACAGCCTCCGTGTCATCGCCACCGGGCGCCATGTGGCCCCTGCCAGACAGCTTGGTAGTCAACGGCTCTGCCTGCAGGTGGGTGCTGCGATCCTGCATGAGGCACCGGTGCTGCACCCTCCCGCCGCTGTCTCCCCCTCAACCTACAATACAGCTGACTGAAAAGCCCCACCCCGCCCTCCCACTCTTACAGCGCCAAGCAAACCATCAGCTTGAAAGGAGCTCAGCTGTCGGTGCAGATTGATGCGGGCGACAAACAGGCTGGCCAGGCGTATGTGACAAAAGCCTGGCGGATGGCTGAAGCGGATTTGCAACCCGATGGCATCGGTGCGCAGCTCTGGATGGCATTTGCGAGCAGGCTGGGCGCTTTCAGCTGAGAGTTGACCATTGCCGGGAGAGACTGCTGATCAGCTGAGGCATGTTGCCCGCGACTGTAGCCAGCCCGCTCCCGCTGCCCAGCCGCCTCACAAGCCCGCCGCCGCCACCGCCTGCTGCCGCAGCCACACCCATGGGCGGCTCTGCCAGCCCGGCTGTGAGCGTGGTTGTGCGGGACGCCAGCTGCGCCACCCCTGCATGCTATACCGCCGCCACCGACGAAAGCTACAACTTGACCATCAGCGTGCAAAGCGGCGTGCAAATCACGGCGCAGACGCTGATTGGCGTGAGCCACGCCTTTTCCACCCTGGCCTCGCTGGCAAACCCTGAAGCTGAGGTGGCGTGCCTGCCGATCCAGGGTGAGACTCTACCGGCTGTCTGGTCGAGGAAGAGGTTGGCGAGCTACCTACAGCTGCGATGCACCGCCATTGCTACTCAGGCTGAGCCTTGCTGCCGCATCGCCTTTGCCGACTCGTGAATGTTGCGCAGTGGTTTACGGCCGCGGGTTGGGAACCGCGGGCTGCTGCCCCACTGCGCTGCTGACGCTGGATGCCCAGTGCTGCCCCAACGGCCAAACCTGTGCAGTGGTGGACCGGCCGCGGTTTGGGCACCGCGGCCTGCTGCTGGACACGGCTCGCAACTGGTTCAGCGTTGAGGACATCAAGCGCAAAATCCTGGACCCCATGCACCTCACCAAGCTGAACGTGCTGAAGTGGTGAGCAGCCTGAGTTTTGTTTGCAAACCCGCCGGGTGTTGAAGCGCTGGCTGCTCATGCAACCTTTCAGCGGCACGCGCGTTGAGCAGCTGCCGCCACCTGTTGGCACCGTTTTGTGCATTCTGCAAATGCGTAAATGGCTTGCAGAGCCAGCCGCTGGAGGCGCGCACGTTTCATGCCATCACAGCTCGTACGTTTGCTTGCGCTTGCCACTGCCGCAGGCACGTGTACGACTCCCAGAGCCAGCCGCTGGAGGTGCGCTGGTGGCCCCAGCTGTGGCAGCCCTACTCCAAGCAGCAGGCGTACACGGTTGAGCAGGCAAGTGCAGGGCACCGCGCAATGGCCAGGAGCAGCTGGGGGGCGGGGGCAGCACAGCTGGGGATCCAACCCCCAGCGCTGCTGCGTATGCTGCTCCGGCATGCTGGCCTGCTGCGGCATGAATGAAACACATGCTGTCCTGCTGCGGCATGAGGCGCATGCTGCCTGCGCATACATGGAGGTGCCTTTGCACTTTGCTCGTACATCCAAGTGCAGACCCACGACATCATTGACTACGCCTTCCACCGTGGCATCCGCGTCCTGCCCGAATTTGACATGCCGGGTGGGTGGCTGGGTGGTCAGACAGGCAGGCGGGCGGGCGGGCAGGCAGGCAGGCAGGCGGTGAGCCAGCAGCATTTCGCATTTGCATCCGTTGTGGTGTGTGCACCTGCCATTGGCCGTCGCTGCTGATGCACATTCCACTGCCGACTCCGTTCACCCTGCAGGCCATACCGACATCTTTGCCAAGGCCGACCCCTCCATTGTCGCCTGCTCCGGCGCGCTGCCCTGGGATGGCCTGGGCTGGGGCGTGGGCACCTGGTGGTGAGCCGGGTTGCCATGCCGGCACATAAGGTTTGCTCGAGGGATTCCCTCATTTCTCGGCCTGGGCTGGAACCTGGGCACCTGGCGGCGAGCTGGGGCACCGGTTGGCAACCTGTTTGAAGGAAACAAACCAACGCTCAGCTCGCGGTGCCCAGGCTAGCCCCGAGTGGCACCCACGCCTCGCCATCGCCCACGCGTGAAAGACACTTGTAAGTGGTTGCATTTCGGCTGCATGCCTACTGTGTGTACTGCAGCAACCAGCCGCCGGCGGGGCAGATCCGTCCAGAGAATGTGAGTGTGATGACGCGGCTGCTGGAGGAGTGGATGGGCCTGTTCCCCAACTCTGTCATCTCAACCGCCGCCGATGGTGAGCTAGCTCCTGGCGCGCGATGTCGCCGGTCGTTGCGGGTTGTGAAGCGGGGTTTTGCTCCCGCCTCTGTCAACTCAACTGCCGCTGACGGTCAGAAGGCGCACTGTGTGCCCAGCCCGAGTGCGGCCGCTTGCTTTGGACTGCCCTGTTGTGCACCTGCTGGGGGAGCGAGAGGGCCTGCCGCCACTCACGATTCCTTTCGCTTGCCTTGTTTACTTGCCACAGAATGGAACGCAAACTGCTGGAACGAAGCCATTGTGCCCAAGAACTCGAGCGAGTACCCCGCCTTCTGGGCCAAGTCGCTGGAGAAGCTGACGGCGTTCCAGGCCAAGGTAGGTGCTGCGCACCCTCGCTCCAGCCCTTGTCTGCTTTTCGGTTGCGTATTCCGCTGTGTATGGCTCGGCGGCTTCTATGCATTGGTGGCATGAAGACACCAGGCTCCGCTTGTGCCACCACAACAATGTGGGAACCTACATACCACCAGCCCTCACCCCCCTCGCACGCCTCACCCAACCCCCCTCCCCATCCCCCACCCAACAACAGGTGGCGTCCACAGTGAAGAGCGCCAAGCGGCAGTGGGCAGTGTATGACGAGTCCTTCTCAGACTGGCTATTCAATGGCACGGACGCCCTGCCGAAGGGCTCCATGATTTTTGCCTGGAACCACGAGGATGAAATGCCCGCTATGACCGCCGCTGGGTACGATGTGGTCGCGGTGCCCTGGCGCCACTGGTGAGCCCAGCCAATCAGCTGCCGCTGCGCCCTCAGGTTGTGCACACAGGCGGCTGCATCAAACTGCCCGGCCATTTGCTGCTGAGCCCTCACAGGGCGTATGCCGTGCGCACTGTCTGGGCGCTCGCTGGTTTGGTCGTTAGCGACACTGATGCTTTGACTCCCCACGATTAGATCCTTGAATACTCATGCCCAATAGGTACCTGGACTGCGGCATTGGCACCAATGAAACAGCGCAGAAGAACTGGTGTGCCCCCCTCAAGAACTGGACGACGGTACGAGGGCCTTGAAACTGCCGCCGCCGCTGCCTGGATGCAAACGCAGAGCCAGCTCGCCTTGTGCCGCCGTTGCTGTGCGGCTGCCCTGGGTGTGCTCCTCGTACCCCGTGGCCCGTGCTTGCTGTTGCTGATCTCGCTGCTCAGTTGATGTGCGCTTGCCTGCAGATGTACGAGTACGACCCTCTGGCCAGTTTCGAAGGAGGCGATCCCTCCCGCGTGCTGGGAGGTGCGCTGCATGCTGCTGCATGATGCTGCGCTGCGCTGTGCTGCGCTGTGCTGTGTTGCGCAGCAGTGCTGGGACTTCAGCAGGGCTGCGTGTCAGGGTGGTTATTCTGACGCAAGCTGGCACATCACCTCGTTGCTGAACTCCACGGCGCACCCGCACGAGCACCGCCCTAACTGCACCCCACCCCTCCTGCCATTTGAGCAGGCGAGGCTGCTCTGTGGAGCGAGCATCTGCGCCCCGCCATCCTAGATTATGTGGTGTGGCCGCGTGCGGCAGCTGTGGCGGAGCGGCTGTGGAGCCCCGCAAGCCTCACACAGGCGAGTGATCAGAGGGGCCTGGCTGTGAGGCTGAAGCGGCGTGCCGTGCCGCCCAGGGCGCCCGGGTGTCCCGCCTGCCTGCGTGTGGCTCTCTATGCCCTTATGTGCTCTTGCTGCGTGCGCCCTGGCCTGTTTGCGTGCCTGGCTGCAAAGCTGTGCTCATCTATCTTCTGCTGCTTGATCCCACAAAAGCAGAGCGCTGAAGCGGCGCGCCCCCGCCTGGAGCGCCTGATGGCACAGCTGGAGCTGAGGGGCCTGCGGCCCAGCCCCCTCGACTTCCAGGGAGACAACTTCCGCTACGACCTGCTGCCACAGGTGAGCTGTGCTGTGCTGTGCTGCGCTGCGCTGAGGGGTGCTGTAGTGTGCTATGCATGCTGTGTTGTGCGACTTTCGCAAGCTGCTGCCGGCGTGGAGTGTGCGTCACCACTGCTGCGCACATCCGAGGCAGGGCCCGCACAAGCAGCAGCACCCCATGGCCGCCTTGTGAAGTCCGGTGTCCTGCCCCCTGCGCTGCGCAGTGGTGCGACACGGCGCCGGCCCAGTGGGACAGCGCAGGGGTGGACTACTGTGCCTCAGCTAAGAGCTATGCTGACGTGGACCTGAGTGTGTTTGAGAACCTGGTGGAGCAGTCCTACTAGCAATCGGGGTGCTGAGCGTCAGAAAGTTTCAGCGAGACTATCCGATTGAGTGAGCCGCCATAGTGAGTGGCAGGGAGCTGCTTGTGCTGATCGTCCCACGAGCGGCAAGACCCATATCCAAACGGTAAATTTTGAGCAGAGTGCGTGCCTTCTTCATTCCGCCCCAGAGACTGCCAGAATGCCTCTCGATGCGGTTTTCTTACCCCTGAAATCCCTCCTCTTCTTGCGTGACATGCCTTTCTCCAGCAGGCAAGATGTAATAAGTAGCGCTGCTGGGGCAGCATGCAAAGGCAAAGGCATGCCCCTGCTGCTTGCAGGGGGCGCACATGCTGACAAGTCTGCTCACAAGGCGCTGCAGCTGCAGGGAACACAGTCTGTTGGCAGTCTGACTCGGCCCCAGGTGTGTCAGGAGCCCGGCTCCCCAACAGTGAACAGGTGCAGCCCGCCGCCGGCCCCCGCCGCCGCCGCCGCCTCTGCTTTGGCAACCGCAGCCGCCTCTGAAGCAACTCGGTCGGCGCTGCGCTGCGGCACGCTCACATTGCTCCCCAGCCCACTGTCTCGCAGCAGGTTGCTCAAAAGGTAGAGCCAGAGGTGATAGGCCGAGGGGGAGCACCAGTGGGTGCATTCATCGGGCTTGTGGGTGGCCCACAGCGGCACCGACGCGTTCCTGAGCAGGCAGGGTGAAGGAGAGTGGAGGGTGGAGGCGGCTCACCATGACAGTGTACTTGTCGTATTTTTGGGCGGAAACAACCAATGGGCGCTGGTGCCTTATTACTCTGACCGCAATCTTTATTGCGTAAGAACCGTTTCCTTGCCTGTCAAGTGCTGTCACATGCCTCACCAGGTTCGCAGGTGCGCATCTGCCAGCCGAGGTATGAGCGGCCCGAGGGCCACATTGCGCCGCCCGCCCGCAAGCGTGACTGCGTCACGAGCATACCTGGCAGGGGGGAGGGAAGGAGGCGTGGCAGGCACCTGCTCGGCAGCAGATGGGCGGCACCAAGCATGCTTGTAGGGCAGGTCAATTGAAACACTGGGCAGAAGGCTCAGCGCACACGGGAAGCCACAGCCGTGCAGCATGCCCCATGCTTGCGAGCCAACAGCCCCTGCGCACCAGGCTCGCAGAGGGGCGCAGCGGAAGGGCTTCTGCCCGCCGTGGTACGTCCCGTCTGGCCCGCTGAAGTGCTGCAGACCAGGGGCAAAGGACAGAAAGATGCCTCAGTTCAGCAGTGGCGACTTCGCTGCCTGCATGGCGGAGCTAACTTCTAGTCAGATGCATCGATCGATCATGGCCGTGGCCAGCCTCAAAGCACGGCAGCGCCACACCTGCACCGGAGCATCCATCCAAATGAATCTGGGTAGCTGCGCCGCATGCTGCCGCCGCCAGTCGGCCAGCGCCGCCACGTGGCGATACAGGTTGCTGTCTGTCATCGGCCGGCCTCCATCTCCAGGGGTGGGGTAGTGCAGCCTGCGGGCCGAGGTCGAGAGTCAGAGGTCCAACGGTTCAGGACAGCCTGGCGAATCACGGAACACCGCAGCCCAGTGTAGCACGGCTTGCCAGCTGGGATGAACTGCAAGCGCGCGAGACAGGCCGGCTGCACCAGCTGCGCACCCTGTGTTGAAAAGGACCAAGTCGTTCGCAAAATTGGGCAAAAGCTGCTGCAGCAGCGGCAGCACCTGCGGGAAGGGGAGGCAACATTACGTCGAATCTGGAAACCACCATTCAATTGTTCCACGACCCACCAACAACAGTCCGGCTAGCATTCAGCGCAGCCTTTACTTTGCCCGCCGGTGGTGCAGCTACAGGTTAACAGCAGCCACCCACCGTTTTATACAGCACTTCGGCGGAGTCGACCCGCATGGCGCACACCCGCGTGCCCAGGGCCAGTTGCAGGCACATAGGCGGCACGGGCACCGGCCATGTGACGGTGATGAGCCGGTGGTTGTCTTGCGGTGCCACCGCAGGCCTGCAGGCAGCGAGAAGCATCGTGGTGGAACAGCTGCAGGGCGCAGTGACGGCTGCATGCCCTGCCTCGGTGTGTCAGCGGCAAACTGTGGGGCACACGGCGCCCCTGCTGCATCAATCAACCCGCTGCAGCCGCACCGGCGGGCGGCTCACCCTCGCCGCAGGCTGAGCGCAAACTCCCGCAGGAAGCACTCGGCAGCGTAGTAAAAGTGCCTGCATGGGTGCATCAGCCCATGGTCAGCAAACAAAAAACACAGTAGCCAGGGTGCATGCCCTCGCCCCACACGCATTTGCGACCAAACTCACCACGTCTGGCTGTCCCCCATGAACCACAGGGTGCGGCCCCGGATGCGGGCAAACAGCTCACAAGGGGACAGGTCCTGCGGGCAGGGGGAGGGGGGATGGTGGGGAGAAAAGGGAGGGCATTGCAATTCAGCAGCTGGAAACAGCCGCGCGGTTGCTGTCTGTGGCAGCGCGGTGTGCAATACGCTACATACAGCAGCAATGCCATCCTCGTGCCACCCACCCAGCCTCGATTCCACCCACCTTCACCCACCTTCAATCGGTACCCGCTGTCCAGCAGGTGCTGCACCACCGCCTCTGACCGCCCCTCTTGCGGGTAGTAGGCGTCGCATCGCCGCCCCTCAAACACGCACATGCCGCAGCACAGCGGCGGCTTTTGGTTGGGGTCGCAGTGCGCGCAGGCGGTGGCGCGGCTGGGCATGGAAGTGGTGTCCCACAGGAAGGGCGGGCGCTCGGGGCTGTCGTGCCCCACCGCCAGCTCCACCCGGCCTGTCGAGGGTGGGGCGGGTTTGATCCGATGGCGGCTTGCCACAGCTCAGCCTCAGCGCTGCAACCATGCAGGGCAGCACTTCAGAGAACACTGGCAATGGGCGGGCGCAGCGCCGGCCCCGACCCTGGCCCTCACGCACCGTCTGGGTGCAGCGAGCACTGGCTCTGCGGCGCCTTGAAGCTGTAGGCATATGGAAGCTGCACCCATTCGTTGAGGTCGCTGGTCATGGGCCACTCGGCTGCTGCTGCTGCTGCTGCTGCTGCTGCTGCTGCTGCTGCTGTTGCTGCCTCGCCGCCGCCGCCGGCGGTGCCGCCGACCGGCAGCTGGGCATCCCGCCGGCTGACGTGCCGGATCGACAGCAGCAGGATCGCCAACTGGAAAGCCAGCAAGGCTCCGCAACCAGGCCCGCGCACTCGCAACTGCGGCAGCAGGCGCTCTCCGCCCCTGCGGAGCACCGTCAGCTTCATGTCATGCTGTGGGGCACGGCTGAACAAGCGGTGGGTGCAGGTCGCAACTTGAACTGTCGCCGCCGCCACCCGCCGCCTCGCTCACAGCACGGCCGGTGCCAGTCGTCTCCGCACTCTTGCGCAGTTCCCACTGCACCTCATGCCTTACAATGACCAGGCACACAGCGAATGCATTCAGGATGGAAAAAACTGCGCATGAAAAGCCAAGCCGCAATTCATAAATCAAGGATCAAGGGGGCGGCTTGCCGCCGGCGGCAGGCATGTTGAGAATCCTGTCCTGCTGGGCCGGACAAGGCAAGCCGTCGGGTGCCGCTGCCTTCTGGCGCTGCTGTTTGACCTTTGGGCGGCCGCCGCACCGTGCGTGCCAGCAGCAGCTGCAGGGCTGCCCAGCCTGCTGCTGCCGTCACCAGCGGTGCGGCGGGCGCCGCTGCCGCCGCTTCAGGCGGAGAGTGCGAGGGCCACGGAGCCATCGGCCGACACCTCCAGGGTGACAGACACGCGGCCGTCGGCAGAGGCGGCGGGCTCAGCGGGCGCGGCGGGCTCCTCGGCCTCCTCTGCGGCTGCCTCGGGCACAACCGGCGCCGCCGCAGGCTCGAACTCCTCGGCCTCATCGGCAGCGGCGGCCTCCGGCTCCTCCTCGGCGGCCTCCGGCTCAGCAGCCTCGGGCTCCTCGGCAGCAGCTTCCTCCTCGGCGGCAGCCTCTGCCTCCTCCTCCTCAGCAGCGGCCTCCTCCTCCTCAGCGGCAGGGTCCGCCTCCTCCTCCGCCTCGGCGGCCGTGGCGGCGGCGGCGGGTGCCGCGGCGCCGCCGATGCTGGGCCAGCTGGCGGCGTCGTCCAGCTTGGGGGGAGCGGCCGCCTTGGAGGCCTTCTTGGGCTTGGGCTTGTCCTGCGGGGCGGGCAGAGGGGCCAGAACCAACACTCTCAGACATCGGAGGGGCGGATTTGGGCGTCGTCTGCTTGGGCGGTCTGCAGCAGCCGCCTGCCCTTGCCCTCCTGAACGGCCATACGTCCAGCATGGTAGAACAGAATGAAGCAGCTCAAACCCTCACCTCGGCGGCGGCCTCCTCCTCGCCCTCCTTCTCAGCAGCCTCACCCTCGCCGTTGGCGGCGGGCTCCTCAGCAGGAGGAGCCTCCTTCACCTCCTGGCGCCTGCATGGCAAAACAGTGGTGTGAAGGTGGCGGTGGTGGGTGGTGGGCGACGTGACAAGACATCGGTAGTGGGCGACGTGACAGGCCACCGCACAGCTGCACGGTCACCCAGGCGGGCTGCCCATCTGGCTCCTCGCCCATGCAGCCCCCACCAGCAGGCAGACGCAACGGACAACACAGCAACAACCGGTAAGAACCAAACCATGACATGCGTACCGCTGCAGGAAGTACTCCTTCTTCGCCGCCACCTCTGCCAGCAGCGACTCGCACTTGTCGCTGGTCAGCGGCACCTGAGGCAGCCAGAGGGACGCAACAGCGACACGTGCTGAGAGATAACGGAGCGGCCAGCGGCGCTTCGCACGTGTGGTTGGCCAGGCACACTGGGGCGCGAGATGGAGGGTGCGGAGTGCAACCAGCGACTGAGCAGGCGGTTGCCTACGTAACGTGCCAGAATTTTGCAGTAAATGGTTGCCACCGCCACCGCACGCACGCTTGCATCCAACCGACACATGCGCGCACCTCCAGCTTGAGGGTGGCAAACGCCTCCAGGATGTCCAGCGAGTGCGTCAGCTTCTCGGGGCCGCCCGCCTTCTTCTCCTCGCCTGGCGGGAGGGGGGGCAGACAACTCATCAACACGGGTGGTGAAGGCGGTGAGCGGCCTGCAGGCGCCACCCATGGGTGGGTCCAGTTCAGGGTTCACGCGCCAGCCAAGGCGCTCACCCTTCTTGGCCGCCTTGCCGCCCTTCTTGCCGCCCTTCTTGCCGCCGCCCAGCAGCCACGCGTCCTCCTCCGCAATGTCCTTCTTCTGCGCCAAAGGATGCCAGCGGTTCACAGGCAGGCTCGTGAGAGCAGGTGCAAGCAGGCAGGCAGGCAAGCAGGCAGGCAGGCAGGCAGGCAGCAGCAAGGCGGCTGGCAGTGACGGAACGACGAGGAACGACGACAGCCGCACAACCAAAGATGCAGCACGATGGGCAGCGGTGCCAGCAAGCTCAGAGCTCCGGCCAACATAACCAACAGGGGCAGCAGCTTTCAGAGCACCGGCCGACATAACCAACAGCGGGCAGGAGCGTGCCTGCAGGGGCTTGAAGCCCTCCAGCGCGCCGCTCAGGTCGCGCTTCTCCTCCTCAGCCGCCTTCTCGGCCGCCACCTGTTGGGATGACAACACAGTGGACAAACGCACAGTGGGACGGTCGGTCACATGCACAGACAGCGAACCGTGTAGTGGTGTTGCCCAGTGCGGGCCGGGACCTAGCCAGCGGGCCTGCGCAGCCAGCGCATCCGGCCGAAGCAGCAGTGCACAGACAGTGACACGGGGGCAGCTCCCAGCACGCCCTGTGCAAGCCTGGCCTGTACACCGTGCCCTTTGCCAAGGACGCAATCCTCTTGCACGACAAACCCATGTTGACTAACACAAAAAGGCAGCTGCCCCTCACCACAAACTTGCGCAGGTAGGCGGACAGCTGGTCGCACATGGTGACCTCGCGGTCAAACGGCTCGGGCGAGTTCTCAGCGATGCGGGCTGCAGGCGGGTTGGGAGCAGACAGGAGTGTTGAGGTGGGTTGAGGTGACGCTAGGAAGCTGGGTGGAAGGAAGCGGGATTGGGCAATGCAAGCTGCGGATCGTGCCGGGCAACGCAAACTGCGGACCGTGCCCCGCCCGCCCAGCCACTGGGCACAGCAGGCGCCCAAACGGCCGGCACGCGCGTCACAACAAGCAGCAGTGGCGCACCCGCACGCTCCGCGTCGCGCTCCGCCTTGTGCTTCAGGTACTCCTCCTGCCGCCGCTTCTTGTCCTCCTGCGTGCACAGCAACATTGTAGGAGGTGAGGGTGAGCCCAGTCCAGCATCGGTGCTCCTCCTGCTTGCAACCGCCAAAAACACGCCAACAGCCCTGCTCCCAGCCCCACCTGCAGCTGCACGCGGAAGAGCGCGTTCTGCTCCTTGTACGCCGCCCACTGCGCGTCCAGCTCGGCACGCAGGTCCTGAATCTTCTGGTATGCAGCCTTGCACACCTCCCTGCAAACAGTGGACAACAGCAGCGCAGCAGGCGTTGTGGTGTTGCAAGCTGGGTGTCACAAAAGAGGCGCAGTGGCCGGCCGTCTGGAGCGCTGCCAAGCAGCTTGTACGGGGCGGAGATGTCAGAACCCTGCTTACAAACCCGCACCAGCCTATGCTGGGCTGCACTCCGCCAGCTGTGCCTGCACCAGCACTGCACCTGCAACCTGTGCCTGCACCAGCACTCCGCCAGCCCGCCGACCTGTGCCTGCACCAGCACTGGACCTGCAACCTGTGCCTGCACCGGCACTGCACCTGCACCTGCCTACACTGCATCTGCACCTGCACCCCCAGGCGCACCGGCACTCGTCGCGCTCCTGGATGAGGGCGGGGATGTCGGAACCCTGCTCCGCCTCCTTGGCCCGTAGGTCCGCCAGCTGCTGGCGCAGCCCCTCCTCCTGCGCCTTGATCTGCAGGGAGTGGAGCAGGGAGTGGAGCGCACGGCTGTGGATTGCAGGGCAGGGCAGCAACGCCAGAAACCGGGCGCGCCGGCTGCGGAGGAGGAAGCAGACCTCTCCTGTGGGCCTGCTTGGATGCAGACAGCACGCGCCAGGTGGCGGCAAGCACGGCTGCAGCAGACCCAGCAGTCCGGTACACAAAGAGGCCCCTGTGCTGCAAGTCTGGGCGCTTGCAATCCGCCTGCAAGGCAAGCCTTGAGGCCATCTGCAGTCCGCCCGCGAGATGCACCTTGTTGATGGCCTCGTCGATGCCCTTGATGCCGTCGCGCAGGCCGTCCACCGCCGAGCTGTCCGCCTCCAGCTGCGACACCTTGCTGGTCAGCTCGCCAATGGTGCTGCGGAGGGGAGGCGAGCAGGAGGACCATCGAGCTGTCAGCTGTCAGCTGTGGCCAGCAGCATGCAGATGGTCGCTGCAAGTAAACCAAGGTGCACGCTCGTCCCACAGGCTGCCCCGGCTGCTTCCGGCAGCCCTCGCTGCCAGTCAGCCAAGGTGCACGCTCGCTCCACAAGCACCCCCGGCTGCAGGGCTCGATGGTGGCCGGCAGGCCCCCACCTGCGGCTCTTCTTCAGCGCCTTGATCTGCTCCAGCACCTTCTTCTCCTCGTTCAGGCTCAGGCTGTCGTGGGAGATGCGGTGCTCCAGCTCCGCGATGTGCGTGTCAATGTCCTCCACTGCAACAGGGCGAAGACAGCATGAGGTTGAGGCAGGCAGACCAGTGCGTGATGTTGCAGGCAGCACTAGTGTGATGTGCAGGCTCCAGCTCCGCGATGTGCGTGTCAATGTCCTCCACAGCAGGAGCAGCGAGGCGGGAGGCTGGAGACTGGAGTGGCCAGCAGGCAAGGCACTGGGGGCATGTGTTGCGGCCTTGCGTCATCCTGCAACTTGGTTCATGGAGGGGCTGGACCGCCGGCAATGCAGGCAGCACCCAAGGAACGGCGAAACCAGTTCCGGTCCTTCCACAGCACCGCAACCAAAGCGCATCACCCAGCGCCGATTGAACCGGTTCCAAAGCGCCTCAGAATCGGCAAAACCGCCTCACCCTTGGTGAACTTGACGCTGCTGCGCAGCTCCTTCATGGAGGTGCGCGCATTCTCCCGCGCCTTGCTGGCCACGTCCAGCTGCGAGCGCAGCTGCTGCTTCTGGGACTGCGGGGCGCAGGACAGGGTGCGGGGGCGGGAGGGGTATTAGGCTATGGTTCAGAATTCACACCCGCTGCGCGCACCCGGGTGTGCAAGCCGCGAATGCTGCACGCGCAATGCACCTGATTGCAGTCACACGCAGCAGACGCTGCAGTGCATGGCGTGGGTGCCGCGCTCACCAGCAGCTGCTGGAACTGGGTGCGCATCTCCGCCAGCTTGCTCTTCAGCGCCTGCTGCTCAGAGGAGCCCTTGTTGCGCCCTGCACCCGACAGATGCCCGGCAGGCGTACCAACCCACGTCAGCCAGCACAACGCACACGCACCACCAGCGGGCGGGGCACAAGCGGGCCGGGTAGCAGTGGGGGCGAGGTAGAAGCATTGCGCACAGCCGGCGGCAACCGCCATCTGCTACCTAGCCAACTGGTGCACCAAATGTGGAGCCCTGCATTCCTAAATATGGAACTCACCGCTGCGCTTGCTGTCAATCAGCTCCTTGATCTCCTCGATGCGCCGCTTGTTCTTCACGACTGCGGGAGGGCGTGTGGGAGGGCGTGTGGAGGGCGTTTCGAAGAACACAAAACACTGAGAATGGCGTGGCGTGGTGGGCGCTGAGGCGGGAGAGAACGTGCATGCTCAGGAAGGGCCTTCATCTCCTCGCCAGGTGTGGTACAACTGCCGTGCCCCGCCTGCACCCAGCTGCCCGCCGCAACCGCACGGGGCGCTGCACCCAGCAGGCCAGCACCCACTGGCCACCATCCCAAGCCGCAGCACAAATATAAGACGCACTGGAGCCCTGCAGCACATCGATGGCCGCCTTGGTCTCGGTGTCATCGGGCCGCACCTGCAAGGCGGGCAAACGAGAGGGCGGGGCGCGGGGGTCACACCGGCGGGCGGCGGCGAGCGGAACAGCTGGGTGCTGGCCCACACTGCCGATACCGACACCAGTGACTGCAGCACAGAACAGCTTGAGCCTGTTGTACCGCCCCGCCGCGCCCAAAGCCCCTCACCGGCTTCTTGATGCGCATGCCGGGGGGCAGCTTGGGCAGCTCGGGCTCGGCACCCGCCTCGGCGCCCGCCTCGGGCTGCTCGGCGGGCGGCGCCTCCACCACGACCTCCTCCTGGCTCATGCTGCAGGGTCAAGTGGTGGGGGTNTCGCTGGCCGCGCGCAACCGTACTTGCGTGGTGGTGGCGGCAGGCGGCAGCGGGCAGGTTCTGAGGCGCGTGGCGGCGGCACCTGGCCGACCTTGCTCATCCGCTCCCCACAGCTGGTGTGGGATCGGCGGAGCGGCCGCTGGGTGCGCAGCGGCCTCAGGCAGAACCACAGGGGTCCCACGGCGCTGCTGGGCAGGGCAGGCTGGCCTGCAGGGGCCAGATCGCCACCGAGCGGCATGTACCGGCTGCCTCAGCGCCGCCCGCCCAGCCCGGTTGCCCCCGAGCGCACCTGAGGGCTGGGAGCACGCGCCTGGGGACGAGTCGTTCGGCTACAGGCCCTCCTGAAGACGAATGGAGCGTGATCTGAGCCAGCAAGGATGCAGGGGCGCCTTCTTGCAGCAAGCCTCGTGCAGGTGCCTTCATGCAGGCTGCCAGTCGAACCGCTGCCGCCATCCGCCGTCCAAAAGCCAATTGAGCGCGCCGAGAACACGTTGAAACGCTCATGGCCCTGTTCCCCGCCACCGCTCGCCCACTCCTTCTCGAGCCAGCGGGCACACGCTACCGCAGCTTCAACCCACTGGGTCACCTGTAAGGAGCAACAGGAAGTCATTGGCAGCGTGCGGGGCAAGCATGCAGGCGGCCCGCTCAATTGCGGCAGCGGCGGCGGCGGCGCCGCCACGGCGGCACAACCCAGCCACGCCCCAACCCCGGGGGCGCCCCACAGCCAGCAGCACACGCCTGCGTGCCATCCCTGACCCCAGCAGCAGCAGCAGCGGCGGCGATGGCCTCGCGGGAGATGGCGAGGTGGTGTCGTCGACGCGGCAGCGACGCGGCGCGGGTGCGGCGGCACAGCCCGCCAGCGGCAGCTTGAAGCAGGAGGCTGTGCAGTCGAACCGGGAGGTGTCCGACAAGCTGATTGACGTGTTCCAGCAGAAGAAGCCGGCCGAGTGGCGCAAGCTCATCGCGTACAGCAGGCAGTGGCCGGTGCTGGCGCAGGGCGTGCTGGGCAGGCGAGGCGGGCGCTGCGCCGAGGGAGGGATGCCGTAGTTTAGTTTTAGTTTGCCCTGCCTGCGCTGGTGGGTTGCGGGCTTACTGGTCAGCTGCCCCGGGCCTGCCTGCCGCCAGCCGCTGCTGTGCCGCAGCGGGCGGCAGGCAGGCAGCGCCACGCCTGCTGAGCGGTGCGCCGTGTCCGTGTGCAGGATTGAGGAGCGCGCGGCGGCTGCGGCAGAGGCGGGCGAGGAGGAGGAGCAGCTGTCCCTGCGGCGGCTGGGCCGCCGGCTGGCCACGGTGCACGAGGAGCTGCGAACGTACCAGCAGCTGGTTGACAAGTTTAGGTGAGGACGGTGGGCTGATGACTGGTGGGTGGGTGGGTGGGTGGTGGGTGGTGGTTGTCTCCTGGCGGCTCCTTGCTTGGTCGCCAGCCGTGCGGCTGCGCTTACGGCGGCCACTCTCGGAGGGCACTCTGCAGACCAGCAGCTGTCCTGGTTGTTGCCGTGCAGGGCTGCGCCCAGCAGCGACTGGGAGGGCATGGTCAGCCTGAACCGCAACACGCTGTCGGGGGAGTTTTTCAAGTACCTCGACCTGCGCATCAAGTAAGTATGATGTGATACGCACTCTGCGTGCGGCAGCGTGCTTAGGGTTTCAGCCGGAAATGCCCGGCTAGCCGAGCAGCGCGGCGCGGGCGTTCCAATGGTTGCAGCCGGATGCTGCTGCGCCGCTACACGCGCCACGACCTATCCCCTGCTCACCGTGTCGACATCACACCTCCCGCCATGTCTGCAGGGCATCGCACGACGTCGCAGCGGAGCAGGAGGCGCTGCTGGCGCTTGCTGCCCAGCTGGCGGCCCTTGTGGAAGCGTATGATCGGGTGGCCCGGGACCAGCAGGCGATGGAGGCGGCGGCAGAGAACTTCTCCAGCCTGCTGCAGGTGGGACTCTCTATAGCTTAGTGCCTTGCCTGTTGACCTGGTGATTGATGCGCTGGGCGACCGGTTGGAGGTGCCCGTTACGCCCTGGCACAGCAGGCGACTTCACTGGGGGATGCGAGCGTGCTGACCTGCGCTGTGTGTCGCTGTGGCTTGCCTTGCAAACAGCTGTTGCGCCCGGCCCGCCCCTTAACAGGTGGACAGCCTGGAGGCGGCGGATAAGAAGATTGATGAGCTGGCGGCCAACGGCAAGCTGGACCCCGCACTGCTGCTCATGATGGCCAAGGCGTATGCGGGGGCAAAGGAAACGGACATCACCAAAGAGGAGGTGGGTGCTGGCTCATGCGGAGAACCAGTATCAGGCTCGCCACTGGGCTGATTGCGACCCTGCTGGCGCCGCTGCCTTTTGCCTTTGGCTGGTTGCGACCCTGCTGTTGCCGCTGCCCGTGGTGGATTGCCGCCATCGCCTCGCCCAGGCATGCATGCCGCAGCAGAGTGTCTGCTGTCGTCTCTGCCCTCTGCACTGCAGGTCAAGGACGTGATGGCCCACCTGTACTTCAAAGCCAAGGAGAGCTTTGCCCAGCAGGCGCCCAAGGAGGTGGGCGGATGGTGTAAGGAGGTGCCCTGTTGTTCCTTGTATGTGGTGCAGCGTTGGGTGGCCGAACAGCGAGAAGGAGTTCCGCTGTGACGCATGTGGGCATCCCGCTGGCTGCTTGCTGTTTCGGCTTGGTGCAAGGGCAAGAGCAGCACGTTGGGACGTCACCAGCAAGCTGCTGCGCTGCCTATTGGCAGGTCCGCATCCTCAAGTATCTGCTCACCGTGGAGAGCGAGGCGGACCGCGTGCAGCTGCTGGAGCAGGCATTCGAGCCGGGTGCGCGTCGTGGCTTTTCGCGCATTGTCGCTGCAAATTGGTCCTACGCTTGTATTCTTGGGCTGCGCAGTCTGGCTTTGAGCCGCATGCACTGGCTGCTGGCTGCTGCACAGTGCCGTGCACCAGCTGCACTGCCCATGGACTTACCCTCCTGCTGACCATTGCCTGCTCAGTCTTCCATTGGATTTGCAGGCACGGTGCTGGAGGGCGCTGGGATGGACTGCCCCCGCGGCAGCAGAACTTGTTTGAATGACTAATCCACTCTGCGCTTGCCTTGTCCAACACCCCAGGCGCCGAGCTGGAGGGTGCTGACGTGGACTACCTGTGCACCACGCCCCCGCTGCTGCTCAACACCATTGAAAACGTGCTGGGGCTGTACGACACGTCGCGGGGCCGCGGCACCATGGCGGGCGATGCCGCCTCCCTCATGAGCCCAGAGGTGCGGAGGGGCTAAGTGCGTGCCTCTCATCAGCAGGCGTTGGGGGAGACAGACCCCGGTACAGCGCTGCAGCCGGCTCGCAGTTCAGGTTGTAACACCCCGCTCCCGTGATTGTCGCCACCGCGCCTGCAGGTGATTGAGCGGCTGCGGGAGCTGCAGAAGATGATCCAACGCAAGTACATGTGATGCCAAGCCGGAGTCTGAATGCGGCAGCACCCAAGCTCAGCTCACATGCAAATCTGTGCGTTGCCATTCACCCATGTGAACACTCCCCCTCGTTCGTTCTTCGGCACACTCGTACACGTTCTGCTCTTCTTACTTCATCTGTCGCCAAGCCGGCCATTCCGCAAGTTATCAGCACTCGGTGTCAAAGACTGTCGCAGATTGCAATAGGAAGAAGCAGAATAGTGTGGAGCTGGGCAGTGGCCAGGGCGGCGGTGCCGCGTCGGCGCTTTGCGCGTCCGGGGCTGTGGAGGCCGCCTACAAAAGTTTAAGCCCGTTCAATCCGTTCTGACGCTGCCATCGATTCATGACTTATTTCTATTTGACTGCGGCCTGCTAAAAGCCTCTTTGGGGGCGGCCAGCGAGCGCAGCGCCCGGCAGCCCGCCGGCAGGGATGCTGCGGGCAGTCCAGGACGTCGAGATGGGTCGAGGCGGCACCCCAGCGGCGCGCGGCAAGCCCAAGCGCCGGAGAGGCACGCTCAGGATGCCGGCAACCGTGGCCGGAGTGAGTTGGAGCCTGGGGGCAGCTGGACAGGCTGGAGATTGCGATCCGGGTGCAATGCATCCATCAGCACTCCTGCCGCCCTTTGCCGCCGCCCACCCGCCGCCAACCGAGCCCCTTCCTGACTGCTTGCCGCAGTGCTTCATAGCGCTCTTCCTCTTTTTCGTGCTGTTTGGAGGGCACAGCAAGGAGGACAGCAGCGCGGGCAGCGGCAGCAGCAGCAGCAGTAGCGCCAGGCGCGGCAGCAGGGGCAGCAAGTCGCCTGCGAGCCGCACCACGGCTGCGGCAGACGGCGGCAGCGGCGGCGGCGGCAGCGGCAGCGGCGGCAAGCAGAAGCCGGTGGCTGGGGAGCCGGGTGCTGCGCAGCCAAAGATGGTCACATACCGAGTGGTGAAGGAGGTGCCGCACGACCCATCCGCCTTCCTCCAAGGCCTGCAGTTTGAGCGCCGCTGCGACGTCTCGAACACGTGCCGGTGCGCGGGGCAGGCAGGGATGCGGCAGTCTGCTACCGGTCGCTGCCTGCTGCGGGTGATTACCATATGGGTCGCCGGCTACTGTTCCCCTTCTGCGTGAGGGAAGGCGGCACCCTGCACTCGTTTGCTTGTGCCCCGCCCTCTGTGCAGGGACGTGTTTTGGGAGTCGACCGGCCTGCGGGGGCAGTCCACGCTGCGAGAGGTCGACCTGGAAACTGGGCAGGTGCGAGGGCAGGGAGGCATTGCCGTGTACCTCCCCGTGTGCCACCCAGCCATGTGCAGGTTACCTGTGCTGCATGGCTTGAGTGGCTCTGCACACGCCCCAACACAGCCGCTGCGTCGCCTGCCCTGCAGGTGCTGCAGTCCAAGGCGCTCCCAGAGCGGGACTTTGGGGAGGGCGTCACGCGGCTGGGGGACAGGTGGGTGCAGCAGGCGTCTGGCTGCAATGCTGTTGTGAAGCAGGGTGGCAGCAGTGGGCGCGGTCAGCCGCTGGGCGGCAGGCGGGCAGCACCCATGCGCAGTGCTGCAGGCCGCCAGGAGGCTGCTGCTTGCCAGCTAGCAACCGGCTGGGGGTGGTGTGGCGCACCCATGAACGTGCTACGCCATGCTGCTGAGGGGCCTCCCATGCCCACCCGGCTTGCAGGCTGTACCAGGTCACTTGGATGAGCGGCAAGGCGTGGAGCTATGCGGTTGACAATTTTGATGACGCCAAGGTGCGCACTGGTTGGTCATGGTTGTGCCTGGTTTCCAGTGGTGCATGTGTGGCAGGGATCGTCCCAGCGGACAGCTTTGATGCCGCCAAGGCGGCTGGCTGTGATTGCAACCTGCTGTTGTCGTCCTCTTGCGCAAGTGGCACCTTGAGAACGGGTAGGGCATCATCCATGACAGTACAGCACATGTGGATAGCTGACTGTGCATCTTGCGTCTCGCTTCTGCACTGCGCAGGAGATCACCACGCCCCTGAAAGACGGCTGGGGCATCACCAGCGATGGCACCCACCTGATTGTGGGCGACTCCAGCGAAACACTCTACTGGCTGGATCCCGACACGCTGGAGGTGGCCCGCACAGTCACCGTGACAGGTGCGCAGAGCAACGCTGCTGTGTGGGGTGCACCAGGAGCCGGGTCGGTTTAGGGCTTGCGCGGCTTGCTTGGGGTTTGTTCATTGGACTGGTGCCGTACCACCTGCCTACATCGCTGCTTGCTCAGCAGTATGCGCCGCCTTGGCTGATCCATCTGCAGATGGCGGCCAGCCCGTCAGGTGGCTGAACGAGCTGGAGTATGTGGAAGGCCTCATCTGGGGCAACGTGTGGCAGACCGACTGCATCGCGCAGGTGCGGGCTGGCTGCCTTGCATGGATGGGGCAGGAGAGTGTAGGTGCTCAAAATATAGGGGGTGGTGAGGTGGCCGCCGCGCAATTGGGTGTGGGGCAGGCGCGCTGCACTGCACAGTGCATGTTGAATGGGCACGTGCATCGCTAATCCATCCACCCCGTGCAGGTGGACCCAGCCACAGGGGCAGTAGTGGGCTGGCTGCGCGCCTCAGACCTGCACCCACGTGCAGTGGCGGCAGCGAAAGCAGACGCAGACGCAGCAGCAGCCAGCGGCAAGCCGGCGCCGATGGCGCTCAACGGCGGGCCGGAAGTGCTCAACGGCATAGCATACGATGCAGGCAGCGGGCGGCTGTGGATCACAGGTGGGCGCTGGGGGCATGGTTTGCGGGATGGGTGGTTGCTCCTGGAGAGGGCAGGGCTGAGTATGTTCAGGACAGCTTGCAGATCTCAAAGCAGATGCCTCGATCACCAGCCGGCTGGATACCCCCGCTGCCACCTGGGCGCTGCCTTGGCAGTCGCTGCATTGGCTCAAATCAATCTCACGCTTCGAATGCCCTCCCCCAGGCAAGCTGTGGCCGCGCATCTACCAGATAGAAACGTCAGAAGTGGCAGCAGAGGCGGCGGCAGATGCGCTGGCGCTCGCGCGCAAGCAGTGCATCGTGCACCAGTGAATGGTGCATGCAGCAGCAGCAGCGCCCGTGAACATGCCAATCTTAACTGTAATCAAATATTTCGACTGGTTACAGAATGGAGCACCTAGGCCAGACAACAAGTGCTACTACAGTGGTATGTGCAAGGGCTACACTGGGTGGCCAATAAAAAAATAGGAGTGGGTTGGGAATTCGGCGTTTTTTCCTGAAATGATCACGCAAGGAATCTTTGCAGCGGTGTAAAACAGAAAGCAGTTGTTGTGTCATGCCCGCCGGCCACAGCCGGCTGGTCAGGCCACCCTGCAGGCAGCGCCGGTCCTCGAACGGCAGCTGCAGCCGACATGCCCAGGCTTCCTGGCAAAGTCAGCTACCAGTCAAGGTGGCTCCCATCCGGCTGCAGTGCAGAGCAGAGCAAGGTCGCTTGTCTGACTGGCACAGCTGCCTTAAAACCCTGCCATCTGCCTGCCACTTCCTGTGTTGTGCCAAGCAGCAACCGTGCTCACCTCGCGGCCTCAGTTGGGGAAGCGCTGCTTGTTGTGCACGTATCTCACTAGCTCCGGCAGGCTGCGCAGCTTAGAGGCGCGCCATGCAGCCCGAAAGCCATCACCGTAGACCGGGCTGGTGTCCTGGTGAATGCCCTCCTGCAGTGCAGCACACAGGCGCCGCTCGTGGCGGCTAACCAGCCCCTGCACGAGAACGAAGATGGAGAATCAGCTGTTCAACTTGTTGTGGACCACAGCTGTGCACCTGCTTGGACCACAGCTGCAACTGCCAAAAACAAAGTATTTGTTGACTATAACAAGCCTTGACCCCCTGCCCACTGCTGCCGTCAGCAAGCACTGGCTCCTGTCCTGACCCCTTCTGTCCTTATACCCTGCCGCACCTGCTCCTCACAGTGCTGCAAGTACAGCAGCGACATGAGCTGCGCCAATCCCTCCTCCACAAAATCGCTGAGCTGCCTGCTGCGCAGGCCGCGCATGCGCAGCAGCGCGTGCAGGCACTCATGTGCGATTGTAGCGCCTGTCAGCAGCGCTGGCATGCCGTGCACTGCAAGGATGCCGGTGCAGCGAATCTTGACATTCTCACGCCGGCCGACTCTGGTGGTGATGGTTTCGCTCAGGCACAGCCCTGCGGCATGTGGACGGTTAGTTGGGGGCCAGCTTGCAGGCTGCTCAGAAGCGCCCGGCACATTCGCTCAATTTCCTGCTATGCCACCCATCCCCTTAAACAACAAAACACCTAAGGTATGCGTCACGGGGCGGTCATCGTCGTCCTCAATGCCGCTGGGCTGCCGCCCAGCCTGCCCTGCCCGGCGCTGCAGAGCACTCCAGTCCACAAGCTGCAGCGGTGGGGTTTCTGGCAGAGCGAGCCGCTGCTGCGTGAAGAACCTGCACAGCAGCATGGGAATAAAGTCAGCTGCTGAAGCCACGAGCATAATGCATTGGACAAGGATGTAGCGGAAGAGATTCCAAAATGCCCAAAGCCATTGCAAGTCTCACCGCTGCACCCGGGCATACTCAGCCTGTGCCTGCTGCGCAGTCAGAGTGGCCGTCACCGCGCACTCGCTGCACAGACACCGGCCCTCCTCCAGGTGCCGGCTGCTGTTGGACGGGCGGTTGCAACCAATGCAGCGGTCCTGCCGCCGGCTGGTGCAGTTGTGGCAGTACACGACCTCGTCCCAGCCAGGCACCTGGTACAGGCGGGCACCAGCGGGCCGCTGGCATTTGGCGCACAGCAGGCAGTCGTGGTGCCACACCTTGCCCAGCGCCTCGTACAGCTCGCCGTCAGGGCTGTGGCAGCCAGCACAGCAACCATCGCTGGGCGGCAGATCAGCTAGAGTGAAGATGCGTGTGCCTGCTGGCTGCCTGGCGGGCGGCCTTGACGGCCCTGGTCGCTGCACGTCGGCCAGCGTGTGCACCCCTCCAGCTCCTGGCTGCCGCGGCTGCGACGGCCCCGCCGGCAGGTCGGCCAGCGTGTGCACCCGCCCTGCTGCTGGCTGGTATTGCGGACCGGCTGCCGCCTGGCCGCTTGGCTCGCTTGTCCGCTGCCGCTTCTCCTCTGCCCGAGCCTTTTTCCATTTCGGCCTTTCCTCCTGTTTGCGCTTCTTCAGCTGTCTGTCCTGAGACTCCAGTTGGCGTGCCCGCTTGCTGGGTGTGAGCAGCGCACCCTGGCGTGTGGCTGATGCCGCCCAGGTTGCTGCTCGCCAGGCTGCTGCGCCTGCTGCCGCCCAGACTGCTCACGCTGGTGCTGCGCGGGCTGGCCAGGGTGCTGCTGCTGTGGTGGTGCCTGCTGCCCAAGCTGCGGCTGTGGCTGCGGGAGCTGCTTGCCAAGCTGTTGTGCCTGCTGCCGCCCAGACTGCTCACGCTGCTCAGCTGTGTGGCGGGGGTGCTGCTGTTGCAGAGATGCCTGCTGCTCCCCAGGCTGCAGCTGCGCCTGCGCCTGCAGCGGTGGAGCCCGTGCCAGCTCCTGCCACCGCTGCTCCTGCTGCTCTTGCTCTTCATGCAGGGACTCGAACAGCGCCTGCTGGACTAGCCACTCCTCTAAATCGTCGGATGTGTCAGATGCCAGTGACCCAAGCTGGACTGGCTCGGCTGGCTGGGCTGCAACAGCCGGCGCTGGCAGCCGCACTGCTTGCTGTGGCAAAGGGGCTGCTGCTGCTGGCTGCGCTGCAGCAGCGGGCTGTGGGACCGGCTGCTGCGCTGGCTGCACAGCAGTAGGCGCTGGTGCTGGCGGTGGCGCTGCAGACCTTGTCGCTTGTTGCGCTGCTGCTCGCGCCGTTGGCCGCACTGTTGGCTGGCCCTTGCACTGTTCTGGTGGCTGCGGAGGAAGGCAGGCTGCTTCGTTGAACGCCGCATGGAGGCGCCGTCCTGCCGCTGGAGGCAGCATGATAGCCTTAAAGCAGATGTAGGCTGCCGCGAACCCCGCCGCAATGATGATGAAGTGGGCAAGCATCATGCCCAGTAGCGCCAAAAGGTGGAAAATCTTGAGGAGCACGTCCCAGGCCACCATCCCAAGACCGAGCAGCAGCCAGCTCGCCAGGGCTGCTCCCGCCAGCGCCAAAATGGACTTGGCGGCCAACACTATGCCCCTCAAATGGTGCTCCATGCCTGGTCAGCCTGCAAGCGTGAGGATAAGGCAGAGGACCAGGTTGCAACAGGGCGCACCTCGCTGTCCACCCGGCTGCCCTGCCCTGTCGACCGCATGTTGCAACACTTGCCTTCCTATATTGCCATCCAGTCAGCAAGAGCGGGCAATATCGAGAGTCCCTTTTCCTGCTTACCTGAGGGTCGCCACTGGTTAGATATCGTGCCAAGCCGCAAGCACTTCCTTCGTCTAGGCTGTCTCCTGCATAAAGACGGATGGACACGAGAGCACATCAGAAACGGCTGCAGCCCACACCTGGGCGCTACTGCCGCTCCCGCCCCAGGCCTGTGCCGGCTGCTGCTGCTTCCAGAGACAACTTCGGCTTTCTGCGCGTTGCATCTCTATGCTTGCCTACCGAACAAGCGGGCCAGGCGGCCTTCGCGGCTTGCAAGCAGCGTCAGCAGCGAAACGCTAGGTGCGCTGCCCAGAGGAACGCGGGCGACCCGGTGAACAGTTGCGTTCTGACTATACAGCACTTTGCAAAGACAACTGCGGTATATGAGCGCGGGGTTTGCTTTTGGTCGCGAACCACGAGCACTCGAGTCCCGAGTGCATGCATGTCACATGCGCTTGAGAGCGATCTGGGCGCGCGGCCAGCTTTGTCCAAGTAAACTCGGGCCGGTGACGGGGGCGGGGGACGGTATCGTACCACACGAGTGGAGTTCTGTGCTATCGCCGCTGCCTCATTTGCAGCGACACCTGCAACAAATTGCGTTGGAACTCTCAGAATAGTTTGATTTGTCGCGCATCACCGTTCTGCAACTCATGTGAACGCCTCTTGCTCCTCATATGATGCATGGGGGAAGCCGCCAGTTGAGTGGCACCTTGTCTCGTTTCAGCGGCAGCCGCGGCAGGCAGCCTTTGCCAGCGGGGAAGCAGCGACAAATGGCAACCAGGACAGCGTTTTATGGGCATCCAGAATTTGTCTGAGTTGCAGTATACATGCTTACAGGAGCAGAGGCACCTTGAAACGGCTGCGGCACCATGCTGATCAAGTGGCATGGGCTGCGGCCAGCTCTGGTGCTGAGCAGGCACCAGCTGGAATGTGCCGAATACACCAGCTCAGTTGCAGTATACCCAGTCCCTGCTCTACGCATAATCTGCAGGGGATATGATGGGATGGCGGCAGCAACTGGGTTGAGAAGCGGTAGATGTCGCTCGAGTCCGCTTAACGCTGCCCGCCTGCCTCAGCGCTCCCGTCGTGCGGAGAGGGTCGCATGTCTGCAGCAGCACTTTTCACTTCACTTTTCGGGTTTAAAGTCTGCGTGTCCGCAACGAAACTTGCGATACAGACCCCCAGGAGGCAGCCTGGGGCTGAGGGAAAAGCAGTGATGGAAAAAAGGGGGGAGGTGCATCGGATATACACAGAGGGGGTGGGTGTCTGTACAAAAGTTTAAGGGGCTGTTGGGGAGGCTTCCAGCCAGCAGCGGCGGCAAGCAGCTGTCTCAGTACATTAGTTGGAACAAGTCATCGATATAAGAATAAGACTTTGCGGACAAGAGCCAGCTCATCAGGATGGGAAGGCAGCCCAGTGGGTGGCGCGCAGTGGCAGCCACAGATTCGGCGGTACCCCTCCAGCCAGCCACTCTTTTGCGCCCACCACTCTTTTGTGGCACGGTGCCTGTGCGCCTCGTCTCCCCCCCCCCCCAGGCCGCACCTTGCCTGCCAGGCAGCCAAGCCGCCATGTTGGAGCCTTTGGCGGGCCAGGCGGTGGCCCTCTGGCCCCTGCTCGCCCTCATCGCTGCTCTAGCCGCAACGGTCTTCATATACAGCCGGCAGAGCAGCCGGCTGGCGCCCGAGGCGGCCGAAGCACGCGGTGAGCCCGCCGCCCGCTAAACGCCGCCGCCGATGCCCTGGCCTGCGTGCGTTTTGGCAAGGCTTTTGCTTTATCGGGCTTTGCCAGCCAGCGTGCGCCACACGTGGCCTTGCACATCCATCTTTTGATGCCCATGCAACATTGCGATTAAGCTTGGTGCTCAGTGCTTGTCCAAGTTCAACAGCAATGACGTCCATCGGCCTGCGCCCCGCACCCATGCATGCCCAACGCAGGCCAGCTGGCCCCCATCCCCAAGCCATTTCCATGGTGGAGTGACCTGGTGCTGACCGTCACGGTGACCGGCGGCTTCCCAGGTAGGCGAGCCGCGGCGGATATGCATGGGGCGCTGCCTTGGCTCTGATATCCCTTGCTTTTGGCCTGCCGCACAGCCGAAGCATGCCGCACAGCCCGNGGCTTTGTCCATCCACGTACACCCACTCGCTGGGGCTGCCCACCCATGCTCATCAAGCGTGTGCGCGAGCTGAGCACCTCCTCATGACCTCCACCACCATTCTCTGCAGACACGGTCAAGCTGCACGCACAGCACGGCCCGCTGTTCTGGTGGCGCTTCCTGGGCCGCCGGGTGCTGATGGTGGGCAGCTACCCCGCCGCCATGGCGCTGCTCAAGGGGGAGCACGACATTGGTGAGCCTCAATGTTGGGTTGGGTGGCTTGGAGAGGACGACATCGGTGAACCTCGATGCTCGGTTGGGTGGCACCTGGCACTGCTCCAGGGGCACGATTTGGTGCCAGCAGATTTGGTCCAGCAGATTTGGTGCTGTGAATCTGGCCCCAGAGCACTCAGATCCTGCACGCTCCTGGATGCCACGACCACAGGCTGAGGCTGGTGCGGCAGGCACGACACACGGGTGGATGTGCACATGCAACAGTCGTGCCGTGTCCTCACCCCACACCACAAAGCAGTTGAGGCTGACTACCCCGACAGCGTGAAGGCGATGCTGGGCCGATTTGGAATGGTGAACACGTACGGGAAAGACCACACCCGCCTGAAGTGAGGAGCAGTGCTTTGAAGTGTTGGGCGCAACGTCTCGTTGCCGCCATGTCGAGCCCTGGGGGTTCCCCTGCTGCGCAGCAGGCGTGCCATATAATGCATTCAGATCCTGTGGGGCAGCAGCATGGAAACGCCCGCCCGGCGTACCCACCCACCCACCCACCCACGCACCTGCCTGTCCGCTCTCCCCCCTTCCTCGCACCAGGCGCCTGCTGCAGGCTGCCTTCACCCCCAAAGCGGTCAGAGGCTACCTGCCCCGCATGCAGGCACGTGCTATGGTCGTGCTGTGCCTGCTGTGCCTGGCGGCTGTGCTTCCCACACCACGCTCTGCAGCCACCTTGCGCTCTGCCTGCTCTGTGGCTGCTTGCCCTGCCCCCCTGCCTGCCTCCCTCCTGCGCACCCACCTCCCAAGCTACTGCCAGCCATACCAGGTAGCATCCTGGCCCAGCAGTGAGCCTCAGCTGGCTTGAGCCAGGGGCGGCGCTTGAGCTGTCTGGCTCTGTGTGTCCGTGCAGGCCAGCGCTGAAGAAGCGGTGGCCAAGTGGGAGCGCCAGGGGCACATCCGGTAAGCACCGGGGAGGGAGGCTGGATGAGCTCCAGGCAGTGTGTGTGGGTAGCGGCCTGCTCGGCATGCATCCTGCATCCTGCATGGGGGGCTCAAAGTTTGCCATTGCCCTGCCACAATGCAGGGCCTATGACGAGATGAAGTGGTGGACCTTCAGGGTGGCGGTGGAAATCATCGTCGGATTTGACCAGAGTGAGGGGGGCCCAGATTGGGCGCAGGTTGGGCCAGCACCGTTAGGCCAGCTCTCCCTTGCAAATGTGGCTTTGCAAACGTGGCCTGCCCCGACCGTTCCCCTGCGTAGGCTGGGTCAGCGAGGAGGGGTTCCCGGTTGCCAACCAGCTGTTCAGCACCTGGCTGCAGGGCCTGTTCAGGTAGGCTGACCTCCAGGGGCTGTTAAGTCAAGAGCACTGGCAGTGGTGGCACGCTGCTGCTTCCATGCAGCAAGCAGGCGCACACCCAGCTTACTCCCATCCACCCTGTACCTCTGCCCCTCCCTTCCGCAGCTTCCCTGTGGCCATTCCCGGCACCGCGTTTGCTCGCGGCATGAAGGCGCGTGCCGAGCTGATGCGCCGCATCCACGCCTCGCTGGACCTGCTGGATGCCCGCAAGGCACAGCAGGCACAGCAGGCGCAGCAGGAGGGAGAGCAGGGGCAGAACTTCACCGCCAAGCCGGCCGGGCCAGGAAACGGCAGCGGCGAGGGCATGGCGGCCGCCAACGACGGCACCGATGGGCTGGCGGGCAACGGCGAGCAGCGCACCGCCCTGGACCTGCTGTACAGCTCCAGGGACGAGGACGGCAAGGGCATGTGCCGGTAAGGTTTGTTTTCTGTGGTAGCTTTGATGGTGCCGCCTGACGCATCCTTGCATGCAGCATCGTGGTGGCCGACACCCGGCGGGCACTGCTGTTTGCTGTCTCCGGACACCCCTCTGACCCGGTGCATTGCGCCCGACTTCTGCGCAGCGAGGCGGCCGCCGACAGCGTGCTGACGCTGCTGTTTGCGGGCCACGACACCTCTGCCACCAGCCTCACCCGCATCCTGTGGCACCTGCACTCGCACCCCGAGGCAGAGGCGCGCCTGCGCGACGAGCAGGTGAGAGTCAAAGGGGTACTGAAGCGCTGCGAGTGTTGTGTTGCCCGCCCTCTGAACTGCCTGCTGTGTCTGGCGTGCTGCGCTGAGCAGGCAAAGGTGGCTGCCAAGCGTGCTTGCGCAACAAGTAAACCTGTGCATGATTGCACAGAACAGCCTCCAGTTTGCACAAAATAAATCCTGTGCAGGCGGAGGTGCTGGCCAGGCACGGGCCCCAGCTGACTGAGGCTGCGCTGGAGGACATGCGCTTCACAGAGGGGGTGGTGAGCTGCTGGAGCCGGCGGTGGTTTCACATCGGTTGCAGTGTTCAGGCTGGAGTCAAGTGCTGCGGCGCTATCGTGTAGACAGCATGTGTCGCCAGTTTCTGTGTGCTCAACCACCGATTGTTGCAGATCCGCGAGGCCATGCGCATCACCCCCATCATCCAAGGCTTCCCTCGGGTGGCGCTGCAGGCAAGGCTGCGTGTGCCATTGCTGCCCTGTGCATGAATGCTGCCGCTGTGGGGCAACTGCCCCTCGCCGCTGCGCTGACGTTGCCCAGCCCTGCCAGCACGAGCGCCGTGCAGGAGGAATCCTGCGGGAAGCGATTCGCCAGCGCACACGCTTTCCAGCCATCAGCTCTGTTGGTTGCTGTGCAAGCCCATCTCCGCATCACATGGTGCCTGCCGTACAACAACACTGCCCGATCAACTTTGAGCTGTGCGGCCATCCTGAACGCTTGGGTCTGCCTCCATCTCACACCATTATGTCGCTTGCACCCCTGCTGCCCTGTCCAACAGGACTTTGAGCTGTGCGGGCACCTGGTGCCCAAGGGCGCACGCCTGCAGTGCTCCCTGGGACAGACCCTGCTGACCGACGCCAGGTGGGCGGGGAGTGCAAGCCGGGGTTGGTCGGGCCGCGGAAACGCGCGCCTTGTGTGAACCTTGGTTCGTGCCTCTTGCTACGGTCCGCCTAGAGGTTGGCCAGGCAAGCAGGTCGGCCGGTTCGTTTGCGCAAACGCTCTCAGAGCCATCTTGCCAGCGCTGCACCTCAATCCATGCGATGCTCTCGGCCTGCAGGTGGGCGGGCGAAGACAACCCGCTCGCGTTCAAACCGGAGCGCTGGCTGACCCCCGCCGGCCAGAAGCCCGGGGCCTGGATCCCCTTCGGTGGCGGCGCGCGGTACGTGTATCTGCCAGCCTGCCATGTGACGGAATGATGAGTGCGGGCGCCCACCTGCCCATGCGTCCGCTCACCCAGCCACCCGCCATGCCGCGGCGCCTGCTGCTGCCCTGGTTGCAAACCAAGTGTTGGGGCAGGCGGCGCAGACATAACCGTCGTGGGAGCGCTTGCAGCTGAGCATGCACACACCCGCTTGCTGGTGATGGCCCCACATGCGCGGCGCTGGATGTTGGCGCCCCACATGCGCTGCAGGCTGTGCCTGGGCCACCTGCTTGCAATGGCTGAGATGAAGGTGAGAATGCTCCTACCTGTCCATTTCCACTCGCTGCCCTTACTTGGGGGCAGCAACAGAGGGCAATGCGCCTGCCATGCTGGCAGTTCCGGAGCTGCCACAGCCGCAGCAGCTGCCACCTGCTAGATGCTGACCCGATGGAGTAAACCACGAAGCGTGCTATTGCAACTCAACTGCTGCAGGTGCTGCTGGCGTGCATCTATCGCCGCCACCGGGTGGCGCTGCAAGAGCCGGACGAGCCGTGGGCGCTGTTCCCCCTGGCCCGCCCCATGGTAAGAAGGAGGGTTCAGTGGCAACAAGAGTGCGGGATGCTGTGCCGCAATGTGAGCTTGAACCAGATAAACCTGATAAACCGTGGGCGCTCTTCCCCTTGGGGCCCTCCCCGCGGGGAGAGGTTGTATGAGGCTGCCCTTCGATTTCGATCAGGTGGCAGAGGTCGCAGCAGCGAGGTTTGCTGTGCAAGCGCACGAGGGCTGCTGCCACACCCACACAACTCACCGGACCGCGCTTCTGCTGCCGCCCTGGTCCCTCCCATGCAGCACGGCATGCCCGCCCGCTGCCAGGTGGCCGACCCGGCACGCGAGGAGTGAGGACCGTACCAGTCGCCATCCTGCCTCATCAGGAGCGCAGCTGGGCTTGGTCAGCCTGCAGAACGCCCCAGCCGGCAGCAGCCGGCTGGAGGCCAAACCGCTCTTGCCCCTCTGCCGCCGCTCCCTCCTGCCCAGCTAGCAGCGCACGGGCCAGCACCCTAGCGCGCTCAACTGTTAGAATTTCAAGCTTCCCACCTGATTTGATCCATCTGCATTACTTTAGTTTGCCACCTTAGCGCGTTTGATATGATCCGCCCCCTGCGAGCTCCTAACCCTGCCCCCGGAGACGAGCGGCTCCTGGCGACTGTTCGAGCCCTTCTGCTGCCCTGCTGGTGGCGCCCTGCTCACCCTTGCCGCACATTCATCTTTAGGCGCGTCAACAGCGCTGCATTTAGTGTAAATGTAGGCTCAGGTTCGGTTCGACAGACCGAGGAAGTTGGGCAGCGCGGTGCCAGCGTGTCGGCCCTTGCGCTCGCCTGGCGGCAACTTCGCCCCGCACATTGGTGGGCTGCGCGGGGCTTGATACGCCTCCTCCACGACTGGGAGAGCACCCAGCAACTGCTGCGGGGCCCCGCCGGCCCACATGGCAGCCCCTATGAGAGAGGGGCGGCCTGGCCGGTTCGTGCCGCTGGCTGCGGGCCTCGTGGTAGTTACTGTGCTGCTTGCTGTGCTCAGGGGAGCGCCGAGGGGGGCGAACAGCAGCCCCGTGGTGCAGCCACCTGCGGCGCCAGTCACCGCAGCTGCGGCACGTGCCGGCGCTCCAGCTGCGAAACGACGCGCGGACGCGGGAGCAGATCAGGCAGCAGCGGAGCAAGGGCCGCGAACAGCAGCAGGCGGCGGCGCCGGCGCCGCCCCGGAGGCCGACGGCAGCCCAGTGCGCACGCCGGCAGCAGCCAAGGCAGCAGCAAAGGCGGCTCCGGAGCCAGCAGCAGCCAAGCAAGCAGAAGCCGAGGGGCCGCCTGCAGAGCGACCAGCAGCAGCAGGGTCGGCCCCAGCGGCGGCGGATGGGGGGGGCCCGAAAGCGGCGGCAGACGATGCGGACTACCGTGAAATCCCAGAGCTGGAGATTGTGCCCCAGGTCGACATTGGGGCCAAGGCCAGCCGCCTCCTGGGCTTCCAGATGCTGCTGCGATCGGCCGGTACCCCCTTCAACAAGTGCAAGGTCACCTCCTACCAGCCCAAGCCGCTGAGCGATCCACAGGCAAGAAACAAAACGAAATCGAAGGAGAGGTGCAAGTGCTCTGCTGTGGCGGCGGCCTGCCCATGGTCATGCAGCCGCACTGCACCCTGCTGCCTGGCCAGCTGCTGGCGCGGCACCCTGCTGCCCCATGACGGCGGCTCGAGGTCGCGCCCATGGCGCCAACACACTTTTGCTGCTGCCTGCCCGATCGGAATGCGCAGGTGACGGCAGTGCTGCAGGACAGCTCCAAGCTGGCGGGCCAGCTCTTCTGGGCGGAGGTGGGCAGCGTGCCCTGTAGGTGAGCACCAGAGGGTCAGCGAAACATGCACAGCATTGGGAGCGCCATGGACAGCACCCAATATCGGCGAGCCAGCAGTGGGCTGCGTGCCAGTTAGGTGGACGTGCTGTTGGGCCGGCGATCCACAAACCAGCACTGCCGCCTGTCCCACCGCATGCTTGCTGCAGGAAGGACGGCGCCGCCGGCTGCTGCAAGCAGCTCTTCTCCTTCCGGTACGGCACAACCGACATCCTGGTGTTCCAGCAGGTGCGCTTCTTGAGTGTGCACTGAACAGCAGTGGAATGCTGTGCTGCTCCTTGGCTTCCGCTACCGGCAGCACCGACATCCCGGTCTTCCAGCAGGTGCGCTGCTTTGGTGTCCACCAGTGTACAGCGTTGCTTTGGCGCCCGATGCAGCAGTGGAATGCTTTATTGCTCCTTGGCTTCCTGTACCTGCACCATACACATCCTAGCGTTCCAGCAGGTGTGTTGCTTTGGTGTTCACTGAACAGCAGTGGCTGGCAGCAGTGGAGTGCTTTGCTGCTCCTCGCCTTCCTGTACCGGCACCACACACATCCTGTTCCAGGGGTTGCTTTCGCGATTTGACAGGCTGTGGTTGGCTAGCCTGCGGTCGGCTTGGGTGCAGTTGGGGCGCAAGGCGTGGGGTGCAGGCAACCAAACTTTCAGCAGCACCACCTGATTCTGCCCACCGATCCTCCTTCCTCGCGCCTCTGCCCCATCTTGCCTGTCGGTTTGCAGATTTTCCGGGACCACTTCCTGCGATCCGTGTACAGTCTGTTCCCAGAGGATGCTCCTCCCAAGTACATCTTGGATGCGGGTGGGTGGCTGTTGGGTTTGGGAGGCGGTGTTCTCTACAGCCATGACGAGCCCGGCGGAACCAGCTCGACCGGCTTGGCCACACTTTCTGTAAATGCTGTGACAGCTTGGCAACGCGGACACTTCCAGTTAGTGCCGCGGCCTCGTGATCCTGGCCGCATGCCAAGCTGAAACCATCCATGCTCATCTGATCGACCAGCGTTGTGCACGCCCTGCCTCAGGCGCAAACGCCGGCTACGCCACCGCCCTGTTCAAGCTGCTGTGGCCAGACGCAGTGGTGGTCAGCTTGGAGCCAGACCCAGGCAACTTTGCGGCGCTGCGCCGCAACACCGTGGGGTGAGCTTGCTTTTGTGTAACTGCTGTGGTTGGCCGGAGGGCAACAACTTTGTGGCGCTGCGCCGCAACACTGCCTGCTGGGCCCACATCTGTTTGTGCTACTGCTGTGGTTGGCCTGAGGGCCAAGTACCAGCCACAGTGCAGCACGGTGCCGCGCCCCAAGCCCTTGCCGAGCTGTGCTAAAACCGGGGGGGGGCCCAGCCATGCTCCACTCACCCTCTGTCGTGCCTCCGTTATGGCCTCCGCCCTACTGCAGGTTCAGCGGCGTGCACCGCCTGAACGCGGGGCTGTGGGGCCGCCAGGCCAACATCACCCTCAGCTCCAACGGCTGCCTGGGCTGCGAGTGGGGCAAGGTATGTGAACAGCAATGTTGCTGTCCAGCTGAGGTGTCTGCCGCGATGGATGAGTGAGAGATGTTGCCACGATGCCGGCATGCCTCAGCGCCAATGGCTGCCTGGGTTGTGAGTGGGGCACCAGGTGCGCCATCACCTGCCCTTGTTTGTCCTTTGGGCATGTGCTTAGAATGTGTGCTGGTGGGGTCAGATCCACCTTCTGCTGGAGTTTTAGGGAGGCCAGGTGCAGAAAAGGACGATTTTGCCATCTTGGGCTGTTTTGCAGCAACAGCAGTGATGCGTCGGACCCTGCCTAGCAGGCATTCAGGCAAACCTGTAGTCTGCAGTGCCAGTCAAAGTTGCATACACAGGCCCTCACGCGCTCTGGTGCCCGCGCCCCTTGCAGACGTTCCGAGAGACCCAGCCTGGCGAGACAGGCGTGCCGGCATATTCCGTCAACGTAAGCCTGCTTGCTTGCCTGCTTGCTTGCTTTCATGCTGTTAAGGTCTGCTGTTGTTCGCCAGCTGGCTTTCTGCACCCGCCCTCTGGTTGTGGTACCGTTTTGTGACTTGAGCTGCGGTCATGAGCGCCTGGCTCAGTCGGTCTGCCGCGGCCTTGCATGGCGCCCGTGCTGCCACCGATGCTGCGCGCCGTGGAACCTGTGTATCTCTGCAGGACGTCGCGCGCATGTTTGGCATCGAAAAGTTTGATTTTGTGAAAATCGACATCGAAGGTGGGTGCCAGTGCACTGCGCAGCTGTGCCCACTGCAGGCCGGGGGCATGAGGCTGCAGCGGCACGCATGCAGCGGTGCTTTGAAGAGATGGTGATTGCGCCATTTTGCTGCCCACGCTACAGGCACCGAGCCCAGCCTGCCAACCTGTTATGCCCTGCCTCTCAACTGCATTTTGCCATGACTTCATGCAGGCGCGGAGGGCCGAGTGTTTGCCCCCGGCTCCGACCTCTCCTGGCTGGGCGGCCCCCGGGTCATGTCGCTCGAGATCCACGACTTCTTTGCCCAGCGGTTTGGCCTCACGGTGCGCACGCAGCATCAGTGTGCTCGAGTGCGCGCTTGGCAGTGCAGGCCGCCCATGCCGTGAGCGGGAACCCCGCAACATTTCGCGCTGACCGCTCCTGGCTGCACACATCTCCCAGCCTGTCCTGCACCTAACAACCTCCCACACACCCTCTCGCACACACACCAGTGCAGGCGGTGAGCGGGCACGTGGACGCCGCGTTCCAGCCGCATCCGCAGTATCAGATTGCGCGGGACAACGAGCACGTGTTTTACATCGATAAGGACCACCTGGCTGCTGCCCACCTGTCTGGAGGGATGGCCGCTGCGGCGGCCAAACCGTAGCGCACATGGTGCGCTGTTTCCAGCAGCCCGCATGCTGGGCATGGCCTGTGCTGCAGTTCACAGCTGCCCGCCGCGCATGCCGTAGCCGCGCTTTTTGGCAGCGCGGCACAGCATGCATGGCACGCATTTCATCACTTCGCATGCCCCCACGAATGAATGCCGACCGCACAATTTACATCATGAGCATCACCCAACCCCCCGATTGTTCGCTGCTGACCCGGCCAATCACCCTGCTGTATTTGAGCCGACCACATGTTGATTCCTAAGGCCAGTGGGAGCCTGGACATTTCCGCTCCCTGCCGCCACAGACCCCTCATCCCAACTTGTTCTCAGTTTTCTTCCCCTGTGCATATCAATCGGCCCTCTCAGACCCCGCCCACCATCTGTTTATAGCTGTTCAGTGCCCCACAACGATCCAGCGGGACCGGGGCCGGCCAGCGGCCAGAGCCGCGGCCGGTGTAAACTCACAGCCGCACTTAATGGCAATGCAGAGGGATGCCGCACACTGACATTCGTGGGGCGGACTTACTCAGGGGGCACTCCCCTGCCTCGAGAACCTGACCAGGGGGTAAGAGAAGCCGCCAGGGCCGCCGCTCTCCCAACGCCACAGTGGCTGCCGTGACTGCAAGATGTGCCCTGTGCTGGGCAGTGCGCTGCTGCCTCAACCCATAGGCACCTGGAGCGCCTTCAGGTGCATGCACAGTGATAGGAACGGGGGCCAGCCGGCCAACAGTATGTACCGGCCTTGCAAGGTGCAGGTCCCACAGCGCCCGGCGCTGGCGACCTCGGCGGCTGGCGCCATCAGGCGTCGGCACCCTGCGCAAGACGCGGATCTGATTTCTGTGTGGATTTCCAGCTGCAGATCTACTCCCCCTAGCGCTAAGCACACTTTGCCATTGCCATTTCCGTGGTGCCGCGGCCTGGTCGCGCCGGCACCGCTCCAGCAGTATTGCATGAGCTTTTTATGACGGCCAGGAGCGCCTCGCCGTCCCGAGGCGCGAGAGCGCCGGGCCGGCCCTTCCTGCTTTTGCTCACTCTCCTCAGCTGGGTTGTGCTAGCCGGCGTGTGCGGCATGCAATACCTCAGCGGACAGTCGCAATTGCTGTCCGCCAAGTGCCAGGGCGCCGTGCTGCTGCAGCCGCAAGCGGCGGCGGGCGCCGCCGCCGCCACTCAGGCGGCGAGCCCAGCATCGCAGCTGCCGGCAGCCGCCCAGGCTCCGGCGCCCGACAAACAGCAGGCTTCAGAGAGCGGAATCGACCAGGAGCGGCAGGGAGCAGCTCAAGAACACTCGCCACAGGAGCAGCAGGAAGCTGACGGCGGCGGCGGCAACAGTACCCGCAGCAGCAGCAGCAGCGGCAGCACAAGCAGTGCCCGCCTGCCAGAAAGCTGGGGGGATGTGGATGCGCTCATTCAGGCGCCCACGCCGCGGCACGGACTGCAGCAAAAGGGCGGCTTACCCAACAGGTGCGCTAGGTGGCAGTGCTGCTGCGCTGCTGAGGACGCCAGTTGCTGCTGCCGCCACCGCTGGTTGCGCAGTTGCTGCCGCCGCTGCCATCACCCAGTAATGTTTGCGCTCATGTCTGCCGCAGGTGGCCGGTGCTGATTGACCACATGACGAATCGAGATGCAGACCACCACGGCCTGCCCTATGACATGACTGAAGAAATGTACGACTGGTTCGCTCATGCCCGAACGTGAGTTGCCCAGTGCCCCCCACTCTGTGTTTGTCATGCGTGTCGCTGCTTGCAAGCAGGAGCGAGGGTGTGCATGTGTCCGTCACGCGTGTCGCTGCTTGCCAGCAGGAGCACGGGTGTGCAACGGGGTTGTGTGACGAAGCTTCCCGCGGAGCTCTCTGGGCCTGCGCTGCAAGCTGGTGGCCACGCCGTCTTCTGCCAATGCACCCTGCCCCGCCATTGGCGACCGTGGACCACCCCACAGCTTACTGACAGGGCACTGTGTTTGTCCCACGGCCCCGCAGATTCAACCACAGCTCGGGGCAGAGCCGAGAGGGCCTGCAGTCTCCCGTGCCGGCCTGCCACTTTTTGGTGGACCACAAGTACAAAATTGTGTATGTGAGTGCGGTTCTGTCACTGTTTGCCTCTGGCCCTGCACACCAGCCTGCCACCGCTGCCGATGCCACCACCGCCGCTGCCGCCACTGCCGCCGCTGCTGCCGCCTGGCGCCGCCGCTGCTGCTATGTCCGCTGCTGCTGCTGTGTCCGCTGCTGCCGCCGCCGCTGCTGCTCCACTGTGTTATACTTTGCCTGTCCTCTTCATACTGCAGGTGCGCAACACCAAGACCGCCGGCACCAGCATTTCGGTGGGGCTGGGCATGAAGGAAAACCCATACGTGTGCAAGTGAGCGGGCGAGGGCCGACTTCTGGGGACTGGAGCGCCAGGGCCGTTGTTTGGGCTGCGCTGCTGCACCCGTTGGCATTGTGTGACTCAAGTTGCAGCTGCGCTGTCAGGGATGCAGGCCTGCCTCAGCAGGCCTCCTCAGCTGTTCCTGCTGACGTACCCGCACGGTTTCCTGCCGACTGCTGCCGCGCGCAGGATTGACCCGCCCGCTTGTTACGAAAAGTGCATCGACAAGCAGGTCTGCCTGCAATACATGTGGGATCCGGAAGTGATCCGGCGCGCATTCGCCGAGTACACAGGTGAACACAGATAGACGTATCAGCATTCGTGTTTGCAGAGTGTGCGCCTGTCCTGCCGCCCACTTCCTTCAACCCTGACGCCGTGCCATTCCGGGGCCATCTTCCAGTGCCCTCACCCCGCCTCTCTGCCCGCTCCCCCGCAGTGTTCACGTTTGTGCGCAACCCCTGGGCACGCGCCATCAGCAGCTGGAAGCACATCCACAACCGGGGGCTGCAGCCCGAGTGCCGCCGCAGCTTTGCGCACTTTGCGGAGCTTCCCTCCAGCTACGGCGCCATGTGCCTGGCCAAGTCAGTGCCTCTGCCTCTGCTTGGGTGTCCTAGGAGCTAGTTGTGCCATAGAGTGCCTCTCCTCTGGTATGTTTGGAGCAAGTTGTGCCACAGAGTTTGCACACTTGCAGACCCGCCCGCCATGCGCCTGGCCAAGTGAGGTGGTTGGGGGTCAGTATGGTTGCGCGGAAGTGCCCCCCGAGCGTGGTGGGGTGCAAGCTGTGTCCGGCGCAGCCAGCCAGCGCGTCTGCTTGCTACGTCGACCTGCTCAACACACCGAATCGCCGCTGCCCGCAGGAGGTCCTGCTGCACGCAGCGGTTTGGCTGGATCCTGGAGCACATTGAGGCACAGGTGTGAGCAGGGTGGGGTTGAGACACACATCTCTTTCTGCGCTCAGGTTGTGTTGTGTGATCCTGCCGCCTCCTGCCGGTGCACGCAACGAGGTGCTGCCCTGCCCCTCCTGCCCTGCTGTGCAGTCCACGTGCATATTCGACTGCGACGGCAACCCCTCTGTCGACTTCATCGGGCGAACGGAGCACCTGCAGGAAGACATGAAGGTTAGTTAGTTAGTCAGCATGGTTGTGCTCTGGCCGGCCGCCGTCCGGACACCATGACCCGCTGCCTGGCTGCCTGTCAGGCTCTCAGCAGGCTGGCTGCGGCAGGTGACTTCAAAACCTGTTTGTGCTAAAAGTGCATCGGCCGGTCGGCCGTCCCTTCCTGTACAGGAGCTCGTCGAGCTGATCAACCGGCGGCGGCCCATGGGCACCCCCATCCTGAAGCACCTCGACCTGCCCCGCCTGATGGTTGGCGACGAGGGCTTCCAGGAGTGAGTCCCTGGGTACTTGGGTACTTGGGTCCTTAGGTCCTTGGGTCGATGCATTGTTGACATGCTGGTTCGGACGCCCCTCCTGCTGGGCGGGCAGGCCGCCCTGAAAGCTGGAGGCGGGGAGGCAGGCAACCAACGCTCACCTGCTCTCACGTGCGCCTCCGCTCTCTGCTCATTCTCCACCCCCGCAGGAGCGGCGACCGCCTGGCGATGCGGCAGGCATACGCCGAGCTGTACCTGCAGAGCGGCACAGGTGGGTGCTGTTTCGCGAGTTTGTCCCTGCAGGCAGGCATTGCCACGCATGCGGGTGCTAGGCGTTTGGCCTGCGTCGTGTGTAATGCAGGCGCCGGTTTGCTCAGCCGCGTCTTTTGGCACTGATGCAACATCCTTGTATCCTCACCCCCGCTTGCAGCCTTTGAGGACGTGCGCAGCTACTACCGGCAGGACTTTGAGCTGCTCAAGTTCCCAGACAGCCCCGCAGCGCTGGAGGAGCAGCAGGTAGAGCTGCTGACTGGCGGCAGCACGGCACGGTGATAGCATCGAATCCTGCCTGACCCCCAATGACCAACGTTGTACATTGTTGTAGTGTACATTAACACACGCTTGCTGGATTGGTGCAATCAACAGTGGGGCAAGGCTGCTGCAAAGTGGGGACTTAGCTGCCAAGACGCGCTGCCGCTGTGCCGCTTGCCGCCGCCTGCCTGGCCGTGGCGCGCATGCGACCAATCGGACTGCCTCCCACACGCATGCGATACTTTCTGCGCGCTCTGCAAACCAGCAGCGACCCTTTGCAGGCCAAGCGCAAGCCGAGCGGCACGCAGAACCCCCGTCTCCCGTTTCAGGGCTTCCCACCGATCATGGAAGCGCGTGTCCTCCAACTTATGCTCCCTGACAGGCGATGACAGCCTCCCAAATGGCAGGCACGGCGCTGCCCCGGCTCTCCAGGCCGGCGCTGTTCCTGCTGCTGCAGCTGCTGGTGCTGGTCGCGGCCTGGGCACTGCTGGGCGGCTGGCGCGGCGGCTGCCGCCAGGACGGCGGCGCGCCATCCCGCCTGCAGGCAGCGGCGTTGAGCGGCGGCGGCGGCAGCCGTGATGCATTCCCGCACACCAGCAACCTGACGGCATGGGCGGCAGCTCCAGTCGAGCTGGCCTTCCTAGCGCCGCAGTCACGCTGCCTGCTAGACCCCAGAGGTGCGGCACTGTGCGGCTGGGCGAGCTGCGGCAGTTGCGGGCGGTTGTGTGTTTGGTTGTGCCTGCCTCCTGGCAGGGCCTGCCGCCACTGGCTCTTGCATTGGTCGTCACACACACACCTGCGCTGTGCCCCGCGCAGGCCTGGTGTACCTGGACGCTGACCGTTCCGGCGGCGGCAGCACGCCGTTCCTATTTGACACGGAGTCCATGCCCAGCCGTAACGAGTCATGTGGGCACTGCCCGCCCGACAAGCCGCGTGAGCCGGTGCCCACCTGCTGCGGGGTGTGCGTGTTTGCCAGCCGCAAGTGCGACGACTTCTACCCAGGTGGGGCTGCTGAGAGCTGGTTGTCCTCACTACATCCTTTACGCTGCCAAGTGCGGCTTTGTTGGATGCGCCTGGCACTGAGCTGTGCTGGCTGCTGCTGGCTTCCCAGCATGTCAGCTGTCTCCCATCCTGCTGATTTTGCGTAGCGCTGCCGCACCCCACTGCCCCTGTTGCTGGCTCTGCTGCCGCTGCCGCAGGGCAGAACAAGTCGCTGCAGGCGATGAACTTCATGCTGGCAGGAGGCTTCAAGCTGCAGGCAAGACGAGTTCTGGCATGCCTGCGCTGCTGTGGGGCACACAGAGCGGCAGCCGTGCCCCCCTGGTGCTGTGAGCAGCCAGGCGCGGGGCGCTCCTCGCCATCCCCCCTCCCCCTGCCCGCAGGACATGTCTCCTTGTGAGCTGTTTGCCCGCATCCGGGGCCGCACCCTGTGGTTCATGGGGGACAGCCAGACGTGGTGAGTTTGGTCGCAATGGTGACCCCAAACAAGACTGTATGAATGGGCGATGAGGAGCCATTCGGGGAGGCAGAGCTGCGCTTGGCGGCGCCACCTGTGCTTCCGACGTGCTTGAAAGCTCCGCCCCGCCGCAGGAACTTTTACTATGCTGCCGAGTGCTTCTTGCGGGAGTTTGCACCCAGCCTGCGGCGAGGGTGAGCCGCTGGGGCATGCTGCTTGTGAATCCGAGGTTGCTGCAGGCGTATGCTGCTGCGCTTCGATGCATGCCACGATGCTGCGTTGCACATGGAGCGCCTCAGCGGACTGCACACAACGTGCATGGCCAAACCCTGCTGGCCAATGCGCCGACTCACACATCTCAGGCCGGCCATTGAGCCGCCCGAGGAAAACGCCAAGCTGCTGACCGTGAATGCGCCGGCACCGTACCCGCCGCTGTGCCTGCCGCTGGCGCTGGGCACGCGTGTGTGTGTGGTGCGAGTCGACTCCATGCCCACCTTGCTAGATACGGTGAGGTGGTATTGCGCTGGCTGCTTGCTTGTTGGGCTGAGCCGCCGTTGATGTGCCACGCCACGTGTGAAACGGATGCCACCCGCCATCCTAGCCCGTCCCAGTCACGCTTAGCAGGCACACATGCCACTCACCTTTGTGACATCAAACCTGCCGCGTGCCCCTCCCCGCCCCTTGCAGGTGTTCCCGCTGCTGCAGCGGCACTCTGCCAACTTCAGCCGGGACATTGTGGTTTACAACTTTGGGTGAGGCAGCACTCTACCTTTCGGTTTGATTATGAGTAGGCTGGGTAGGCAGAAGCAGCATGTGGCCTGTTGCCGGCGGGGAGTGCTTGGACGCGGATGCGCGGAACAGCCTTGCCACCAGCGCATGCCAGTCTGACGTGTGGATCGCACACCTTGGCCCCCAATCGGCAGGCTGCACTACGCTAAGCCCACCTTCCACGGAGAGAAGCTGGAAGATGCACCTCTTTACAGGGGGCTGTCTGCCATTGCAAAGTGGCGGGAGGCCAACCGCGGCGCGAGGCCGCAGATGGTGTGGGTGGACACTCCCCCTCAGGTGAGCCAGTGTTGTCGCGGTTCCCTGCGCCCGCTTCAATCCATTTGCTCTGCCGGGCGCAGGCGGTGTGGGTGGGCAGGGCCCCGCAGGCGGGGCCAGCAGGCTGTGTTTGGGTGTGGCTTCTGGATGCGTGTGCGTGGCTGTTGCAAGTAGTGAGTGGTGTGCTTTGCTGACCGCACTCGCACCCAAACACCCACCACCTCCCGGATGCTTCCTTTTTTCCTGCTCTCGTCCCCATAGCATTGTCCTACGCCAAGCAGTGGGCCCTTTGCCTGCCCACCACCCGCTTGTCACTCCCAGCACTGACTGCCCGCCCCTCTGCCTGGTTGCCTTGCAGCACTTCGCTACCGAAGACGGCGCTTACTACAGTGGCAGACCGCCCTTCAACTGCTCCGCCACCCACAGCCTGCCGGCCGTACAGAGCAACGCCAGCGTGCGGGCGCGAGTGCAAGCGGGAGGCTGGTACAACGGGCCGATCAAACCGCTGGTGCCGCTTTTAGGGGAGGCGCACCTGCGCATCTGGTGAGGGCAGGGGGTGCGAGAGGTGGCAGGTTGGGAGGGCCGCGTTGCCCTTGGTGAGCTGCTGCTGAGCTGAGCTGGCACGTTATGACCACGCGGCTGTGCTCCAATGGAGGGCACCTTACCTCCGAGTGCCTCACCTTTGAGCCTCACCTTTGAGCCTCGCCTGACCTCCCCACCTCCCTGCTGCGCCTCGCTGCAGGGACGCGTCGCTGCCCTTCCACAGCCACCACTGGCCTGACGAGTGCAGCCACTGGTGCCACCCCTCGCTGTACCAGCTCTGGCTGCATTTGGCCAACGACGTGCTGCACCAGCACCGTATAGGCAACCCCGTGTGGGTGCCAGACCGCTACTGACCATCTGTTTAGTGCCGAGCGCTGGTGGCTCACAGGCTCGGCGGTTATTGTGCGATTCCATGCAGCTCCATGCAGCTCCATGCGCTGCGAGGAGGCAGCGTGTGTGCCCCTCCGCATCCACGTGATCGGCTGCGTCAACAAGTCTCACGTGCCTTCGCTCACCTGCACACCCGATTTTGAGCGGCATGTTTGAACCTCCCTTCACTGACTTGCCGAGCCGTGCTCCCAATGTACTGCCCAAACTGCTGACACCCCCTTGCTGTACACATACTCTTGCACTGCTTGTGGTGGATCGTGTCATCCACCGTTTCAACCTCCTTCCTGTTCACGAAGCCTGCCGGCTAGCTTGACCCGCTGTAACTGCTGGGCACAGGCAGGAGATGGCATGCTGCTGCTGATTGGGCACAGGCAGGAGATGGCATGCTGCTGCTGATTGCAGACAGGTGGCCGCCAGCCTGCGCCACCGGGCGGCGAGCTGCTGCTGGGGCAAACTGCTGCGTGCAGCACGTTGCCGCGCCCCTGGTCTGCTTGTGCCAGTGCTCAGCTCAATTTCCAGCTGCCGGCTCTCATGCGCATCAGTCCAATTGGCTTTAAACAAGTAGGGGCCAGCAGGAATGAACATCAGTACAGCACCAGCAGGAGGGGGTAATAAACGAGCAAGAGCTGAGCCGAGGGGAAGCAGCATGGAGCGGCAGCAGGGCGGACAAATCGTGCAGGGGCGGTGAGGAATTAGAATAAAAGGTCGCGTGTTCGGTCGGGGTTGGGGTGCAGTCCGGGGCAGAGCAGGAGGTGGTGATGTAAGAGAGAGCGGGCATTCAGGCACATCAGAGTGACCTGGTTGGTGGGCGGAAGGGGTTAGTGATGCACGCCTCACAGGCGCGTGCAGGCGTGCATCGCTACACATCTATTCGTGACTAGCAGCTGCCAAAGGAGACAAGTCAGGGGCTGCCTGCTAGGCTAAACACAATCTATTGCTGGCTACGGCGGGAGGCGTGGCGCCACAGCACTCTCGCCGCCCGACCGACGGCAGGCGCTGCTGTGGAGCAGGGCTGCATGGACCACAGCACACACAGCGTGCCGGCCACAGCGCCGCCACAGGTGCCGCGGCACCTGGCCTGCCCCCGCTCAATTCTGTTTGCGGTTCTGCTTGCGGGGCGCGGGCGTGCCTTCAAGGGCGCCCGCCCGCAGCCGCGCCGCCTCGTTCCCCGTCGGCGGGTTGCCGCCGTAGCTGAGGCTGTCTGCTAGCGCGTACACCGCATCCTCTGTGCCCACAGGGAACTTGCGCGCTGCAAGATAGGGCGGAGAGAGGGGGCAGGGTGCGGTGGGCAGCGGGCGGAGCAGCGAGCGGCGGCGCTTCCACCTCCCTTGCACATGCATTGCATGGGCCCTCCCTGGTGCTGCGCTGCGCCCGGCCACACCATCAAAAGTGCTGCCTCCCCACCAGAAGCGCACCTGTGAGGGGGCAGGCGCCGCGCAGCTGGTGCCGGTACCGCGCCCAGCGGTCGTACGCCCCTGCCAGGCTCTTGCACGTCGTCTGCTGGCTGCTCTCGCTGCTCAGCTCAAACGGTACAAACATGTCTTGGGCGTCTGCGCGCGGGTGGGCGAGGGAGGCGAGAGGCAGTAAGCTGGGTGGGCGGCAGGGCGGCAGGCGCGAGCAGGAGGGACGGGAGGAGGAGGAGGAGGGGCGGGAGGAATGGACTGCGCACAGGCTAGCTGACACGGGACAAGCGCACAGGCTAGCTGACACGGGACAAGCGCACAGGCTAGCAGACTTCAACAGCTTCATGGGCCTCCCCCAGCGCAGACAGCCACACGTCACAGCAGCAGCAGCGCACCTTTGATGGAGGGCTCCCCCACGCACAGCTGCGGCTGCAGGTCCTTGTCGGCAATGAGCGACCGCAGCGCCGTAATGCGCGCATACGTCACCTCCTCCGCGCTGCAACAGAACAATGCAACTGTGAGAACGACCTGAGCGAGAAGCTGGCCATGATCACAACTTGTGCCAGTGGGCTGCACATCCTCCCAGGGCGTGCTGCGCTGCAATGCTGTGGTGCAGCGTGCAGCGCGCTGCTCACGTGTAGTGGTGGGGGTGCGGCCCCGGCACGGTCCAGTCGGCGGAGGCCACGCCGTTGCCATCGCAGTACGTCTCGTTCTCCCGGCCCAGCGTGGCCAGCAGGGTGGGGAAGTAGTGCTCGTCTGCAAGCAGGGAGGAAACGTGGTGGCAGCTCAGCAGGCCAGGTGGCAGGGATGGCGCTGAATGCAAGGCGCGGGGATGGTGTGGAATGCAGGGCGCGCTGGTGCCGCATGGCGGCCAGGTGCAAGGGTGCAGCATGCACCAAGCCAGCAGGTGTTGTGTAGGTGGTGGTGGGCGGCGCGCTGTGCACAGCCCATGCCACGCAGGTGGTGGGCGGCGAACGTTGCACAGCCCATGCCAAGCAGTGCACACGAGCTGCCAGCTGCACAGGCCTCACCCGAGTAGCACTCCACCTTGGTGCGGTTGTTCCACGCGATGCAGAAGCGGCGGAACCTGGGGCGAGCAGGTGCGGGCAGGAGGCGGGATGAGCGACAGCACACGGCAGGCAGGAGGTGGGATCAGCAGCACCGCAGGAGGTGGGATCAGCAGCACCGCAGGAGGTGGGATGAGCAGCAAGACACGTCGGGCATGGCGGCGTGCAGCAGCATTTCATCAAGGCATCGACCGTGTGGAGCAGGTGCGCTGGCTGCAACAACGAGGGCTCCCGCCACGCAGCGTGGAGCAGCACCGGCCGCCACTCTTCCCTTAGAAACAAAACAACAATGAAAATGCACAAAAACAACAAAAAAATCAAACGCCACTCACGCGTTGTACACGTTCTTGTCCTGCATGACCACCTCTGCATGCTTGCGCATCAGCCCAAACCACTGGCTGCTCTTGCGCCACAACTGGTGGTGCACGCCGTAGATCTGGGGAGCAGGCGGGGAGGCAGGCGCGGCACGGTCAGCAGCCTGTGCCATCCATCCGCTTTCATTCTGCTACACCCCCCAGCTGTGTTTCCAACAACCCCAGAGTGCGCGCCAGGATGTGGGATGTGGCATCCGGATGGCTCACCCCCATGAAGCGGTTCCAGCGGTACTCTGAGAGCGGGCCCGCCTTGCAGGCCTTGGTGCGCGAGCGGTCCTCGTGCATGACCTGCAGCAGGGCGGGACCACAGCATGCACAGCGCAGCGCGGTCAGGCACGGGTGCTTGGCTGTGCAGGCCAGGTGCCGCCGAGCGGCTGCAAGGCATGGCTTGCCACGACTTCGCCACAGATCACGAGCGCTGCTACAGCAGCAGCATGCCGCAGCCTGACCGCTTTGGATCTGCGCAGCGTGGCGCAGCCACAGCACGCCCAGCGCGGGCGCAACGCACCTGCTGGTAGAAAGTCAGCGGGTCGTACAGCGGAATGTCGCTGTCGCTGATGAGCAGGAACTGCGGCAACATAACGAGGGTGGGCAAACTGTGTGAGGCCACAGTAGACCGGCTGCAGCAGACAGCAGACCACCAGGCGTGCACTGGACCAAGCAAGAGCGGCAGCACCCACCAGGCTTGAACCCAGCCCCTCTGCAACCCTGCCCGTGCCTCCAGCCACGCACCAGCCAGCGCCCGCCTGCTTTATTGGATGCGTCTTTCAGCTCCTCCTCCAGCGGAAATGGCAGCACCCTAACTAGACTAAGGCACTGATGTCAGCCAAGCAACCCGAGCGACCCTTGCCTGCTTGTTTTGGACGGGTCCTTCAGCGCCTCCTCCAGCGAACTTGCACCACTGATGTAAGAAGCCATGCACCAGCCCAGCACCCACCTGCTTGTTGGACGGGTCCTTGAGCGCCTCCTCCAGCAGCATGCGCTCCGCGGTCACCAGCGAGATGGTGCCCCACACCGTGTCCACCCGGTCCGCCAGCAGCTTGCCCTCAAACACGCTGCCCGGCTCGTAGCCTGCAGGGTTAACAGATATAGGAGTGCAAGTGAGCGCAGCCACACAGGAGCCAGCAGCCCTCAGACGCGCTGGCCAGGCCCGGAACAGGACGGCCGGCGATGCGCGTCGCAACCAAGGCACTACAGCATGCAGCGCCCGCCGCTTGCACGCCACATCCCGGCACGGCGGCGCACAGGCGGAGGCAGCCAGCACGCACCCGTGAAGTTGGGCAGGGCGTGCACGTAGATGTTGAAGAGGTGCTGCACCGGCGCTGTTTCGCTGGGCCCCAGCAGCTGGTGGCGGGACAGAGCTGAGGGTGCACATGCCGCCATCATCTGCGCCCACGTCTGGTCGTCGCAGGCCGCCTCCTGGGAGGCCAGCAGCGCCTGGCGGGGCAGCAGGCCCGCCGCCGCCTCCAGCCACACGCGCCATGTGCGCTCGTGGTGCATGGGGCCGCGAGTTAGGAACATGAGGGCCACCTTGTCCACGCCCAGGATCTGTGCACCAGAGGATGGAGGGAGCGGGCAGCATGAGACGGCTGTGGGTCAGCATACGAATCGGCAGATAGGGCACAGACGGGCCGCCTTGTCCTCCACGGCCACTGTCAGCAGTTTGTGGGCCGGCAGCAAGGGCACGCAACCGTCCATGCGGCCGCGAGCACGGCCAGCGAGCATGGACGGCGGCAGCAGCAAGCAAGCAAGCAGCGCGGCAGCGGGCAGCAGCACATTCCAGGGCACAATGTGCGATCCACCAGCGGCCGATCGTGCCCCAATTGCGCGCTGCGCACAACGCTGTGGGCAGCGCGGGCGGCACAGCCTGGCACGGCTGCGAGCGCCCCAATGCAGCAGCACCCTCATTGTTTCCAGCAGCAGCAGGCGCCGCCTGACCAGCCAGGGCAGCTGGAAGGCGACACGTAATCACCTCTGAGCAGGTGGCATTGTCGGGAATGACCCGAGGGGTGTGTGCGGGGGAGGCGCGCCACAGGTCCGACAGGTAAATCGGGCCGGTGATGTTTTTGTAGACCGACAGCTGGGTGCTGGCGCACAGCCAGACGGTGAGCACCAGCGCGACGACGGTGGTGAGCCGGCTGCGCCACTTGGCTTTGGGGCCCACGGTGGCGGCGGCCGCCGCAGACAGCGCGCCGCTGCTGAGCAGGCGCTTCATGCCGGCAACGCCCATGGGCTGGGGGCCGCTACCGCTGCCGCGCCGCTAGATGCCGCGCCGTGGGGCGCACCCCGGGCATCAACCGCACGAGGAGAAGGGGCGGGGAGCCTGCAGGCGGGGGGCAGGCAGCGGTGGCAGGGTGGAAGGGGAAGAGCACGGCGGCGGCAGGGGCAGGAGGGCGGCAGCGCGGCAGCGGCAGTCGGTGCAGGTGGGGCGCCGCCCGGTCTGCGCAGCTCACCGTTCAGCCCCAGGAGCCTGTGGAAGGCGCCACGCGCCGGTGCAAGGCAGCTGGCGAGGGGGTGGGTCGGTGCAGTCAAGTTGGCTGCCACCGGCGGCGTTCCCTGGAGGCGAGGGATGCAAATGTGACGATTCCAGGTGGCCCTGAACGGGGTGGAAGGCGGATGGCCTGCCAGGCCAGCGGCTTTGCAACAACACGTTCAGCGACCGGTTTTGCATGGGTTGGGCCCCCAACGCCTGGAGCCTGGATACCGACTTGACTGCACCACAACAGCTGCTATAGTCTTTTGCAGCAGCGCGGGGCCCCGGCAGCCAGCAGCGAGCCTTCTGCCCATCGCAGCCCCGACTGTGGGTACTTCTCCCACCCTCCTGGCGCGGTTGAAGAGCAAATTGGCGCCCTCCCCCACCATTCAAGGCTGCCAGAGGGCATGAAAGGGGCGGGCAAGGCGCATGGCGGCGGCGCCCCGCCGCCGCCGCCACCGCCGCCAGGCCACCGCCGTCCTCGCCCCTATTGGCCTGGCATCGTGATCGCCAGCCTGCTGGCCGCCTGCCTGCTGCTGCCAGGCCCCAACCAGCCGCTGGGGCGGGCACTGCAGGGGCGGGCAGCGGTGCAGCAGGTGCGGGCAGCAGCCTCGCAAGCGGCACCACTGCCGGCGGCACTTGCACCACTGAGCGAGGAGAGGAGCAGCAGCAGCAGCGGCAGCGGCAGCGGCGACGGCACGACAAGCTGCGCATACGACAGTAGCGGCAGCGGCGAGCTGCGCACTGAAGCGGCTCGGCAGCTGGTGCCTGAGCTGCAGCAGCGCCCGGCACGTGCGGCGCTGTACCACCGCTGGGCCGTTTCCCCAGCTGCCCTCAACGCCACGGGGGCACCGGTGGCTCAGGGGCTGCGCATACCACGCATCCTGCACCACGGTGCGCAGCTGTTGTTTGCAGGAGCTGCTGGGGAGCTGCTAGGTACCTGTTCTGGCCGAGTGGACAGGATCACGGCATGGGCTGCCTGCATGGCAGTGCATTGTGAAGGCTGCTGTGCTGAGGCAGCGAACGCAGCTGGCCGCTTGCCTCCTCAGCAGCCTACTTCCTGGGAGCCTGGCTTACCTACAGCTGTCGGAGGATCTGCGATCCGTGGTCCCTCATGCTCGGCTGCCCAAACAGCACCCCTTGGCACCTGTCCCTGCCTGCCCAAACAGCACGGCTCCCCCATGGAATCTCTCCCTCTCCCTGCAGACTACTTCCCGGGCGTGGAGGCCTACTTCAAGCTGACCGAGGACCTGCCTACCCAATAAGCTTCCCTTTTAACCTGCCCCTGCAGTTTACTTCCCGGGCATTGAGGCCTACTTCAAGCTGACTGAGGACCTGCGGTCCAACACGCGCCTGCGCTGGGGAGCCACCTGCGTCTTCCAGCACCCCGGCTGGACGCACGTGTTCTGGAGCATGGAGGATTCCACCAAGCTGATCAGCACGGTAAGCCTTGGTGGCGAGTCCAGTCAGGGCTGTGCAGGCGCGTGTGCATGTGGCGGTTCGGCGCACGCGTCGCGTCTTCCCGGCTGGCCCCCCGCTGCCATGCTTGGGACATAGCTTGGTGCTCCCTGTCCTCCCTGTCCTGGCTGTCGCAGCACTACCCGCAGTATGCGGAGATGTTCAGGGCGATGGACAACATCATCAACCAGGCCAACACGGTGAGGTCTCCCGGCGCGTTTTGTGGCGTGGCGGCTGTAGCCGCCTGTTGTGGCGTGAGAGAGCTGTTGGCAGGCAGGCACACAATGGACGGCAGCGCCCACCGGGCCAAAGGCGGCGGGGCTTCGGAGGCATGCCTCTGACGCTATGCTATGATAGTATTCAATATGGATTCACGATGGCGCCAAGCTTCGAGGGTCCGCTGCGCATTTCCGCGCTTGCTTGCAGGTCCGCTACTTCATCATGCACGCCATTGGCGGCCTGTACCTGGACATGGATGTGGAGTGCTTCAGGAATGTGGAGCAGTTCCTGGCAGATGCCGACGTCGTGCTCCAGGTCTGTTCGATCCTGTTCTAATGTCTGTTTGATGTGCATGGTGCCAGCGGCGCCCACCACATTCACGCTCTCAGCGCGCCCATGACATGCCGCTGCTGCTGGGAAGCACGCCGGCCCTGGGCAGACCAGCGAGCCCTCTGGTGCCCCTCCCCGCCTTGTCCCGCACACTGCAGGCCGACAGCCTAACAGCCACGCCCTGGCTTCGCCCTCACAATCCGTCCACCTTGCTTGGTTCTGTTGGCAGGGCACCCCGCATGGCGTGACCAACGGCATTCTGGCAAGTGTGCCGGGGCACCCGATCTGGGAGGAGGCGATGCGGCGCATCCACGCAAACTGGAAGCGCAGCCCCAAAATGGCCACTGGGTCACAGGGCGAGCTGACAGGTGTGCGCGCGAGGGCTCAGCAGGCTTGTGCTTGGCTGGCGGCTGTGGGTCCCGTGTGCAGGTGCCGGTTGCGCTGGGACTGCATGCTTGAATGACTCGCAGGTAAGCAGCTGCCCCTGCATACATGCCCCGCAGGCCCCATGCTTACAACCAGCCCACTGCGCAGCCTGGGCCCAGCAGTCGATTTTTGTGCCGACTTTATTTCTCCCACAAAGTGCGCCTGTGCAGGACCCATTCTGATGACCAACACGCTGCGCAGCCTGGACCCACCCATCAACACGGTGCCTGATGGCGGCCCCTATGCGGGCCGACACCGCTTGCTCAACTCTACGGTCGTGGTGCAGCCGCGGGTGAGAGCCCGCTGTGCTGCTGCTGGTGGGATGGATGTGTCTTCAAGCCCACTGCCTGGTGGGTCCCTGCTCTGCCACCGCATTCAATGCACCCTTCCCACCCAACCCGGCTGCGCTTGCAGGGCACGTTCTTCGTCCCTTGCCAGTACAACCAAGCCGACTGCCACCGCAAGATGGTCACTGAGCGGGCGCTGGGCGTGGCCAGCCTGTCGCACCTGGCAGGTGAGCCGCAGCCTCTTGCCTGCTAATGCCTTACGTACCGTTCCGCGCCCCACCCAATGTTTGTGCTTACATGGTTCCGGCCTGCTGGCAACAGTCTGAACGTGAGCATGCCTGCATGAGACGGCACGTGCTACATTAAACCCCTCCTGCTGCAGGCTACCACCGCTATTCGGCCAGCTGGATGGGCGGCAATGAAGCAGGCATTCACTCGTTTGTGGGCCTGCACGCCGCCATGTGCGGCAAGCAGCAGCAGTGCCCGCAGGTGCAGCCGTGCACGGCGGCACCCAAGTGCCCGGCCTGCCCGGCGCAGCCGTTGTGCGCGCCGCAGCCGTGCATGCCCCCTGGGGAGCAGCAGCCTGCAGCAGGTGGTGCGGCGGAGGCTGGGGCAGGAGGGGCGCCCGGCAGCAGCACACCTGAAGGCAGCAGCAGCGGCGCCAGCGGCGGCCATGGTGGCAGCAATGGAGCCAGCGGCAGCGGGGTGGCGCCCCGGCCCAAGCCGCTGTCCGCGCTTCGTGTGCGGGCCGAGCTTGGGCCGCTGCTGGAAAAGGAGAAGCTGCAAGTTGGGGCGGAGCTTGGCGTCAAGGTGAGCTGGCTGGTGACCGAAAGTGGCTAGGCTGTCTTGAGGCTCAGGACCAGCGCTAGACAGATGGTTGTGGGGATAGTGGTCCCCTGGCCCCAAGCAACGCAATGCTTGCCACTTGCCTCACATGCCCTCACGCCCCGCCCCAACCGCCTCCCCGCAGATGGGCGCCTTCTCGGAGCAGCTGCTGCGGGCCTGGCCCTCCTGCACCCGCATGTACCTCGTGGACGTGTGGGGCCAGCAGGCCAACTACCAGGACGCAGCAAACGTGGCGGATGCGCAGCAGGAGGCGTTTTACCAGCAGGCGCGGCGGCGGCTGGCGCCCTGGAAGGACAAAACCATCTTCCTGCGCCAGCTCACGCTGGATGCGGCCAAGGCGATACCGGACAACTCGCTGGACTTCATTTACGTGGATGCGCGGTGAGGGGCTGCCCGGTTCTGTGTGGGGTGACTGTGCGGGTGTGTGCACCAGCGACTCACAGGACTTCGCATATGCGGGTGCCAGGTGGTCTCCGTGCCGTCGGTCGAGCTTGGCTCGGCCGCCCTCCAGGGTGCACCATGTTGAGGGCAATCGGTGTGCGGAGCTACCCAAAAGTGCACCCAGGCCTGGCCGCCAGATGGCGAGGCAGGTGGAGGTCTCAGGCTGCTGCTCACACCCGCGATGCTGCTGTGCTGCCATGCAGGCACGACTACTGTGGCGTGAAGCAGGACTTGGAAGCCTACTGGCCCAAGCTCAAGTCAGGTGGGTGCTCCAGCCTGGGCAACGCCCCAAGCGACGCATGTGGGTGTGTGGCGGCCCGCAGTTGAGCGCTGTGCCCCAGGCAGTTGTCGCCCCTCAGGGCTGCTGGGGCACCATACTTGGGTGGCCCGCAGCTTAGCAGTGTCCCAAGGCTGCTGGGGCACCCTACCTTGGGCACCCCAGCCCATGCTTCGCCGGGGCATCCACATGCTTCGATCGAGTGCTCACGCGCTCCTCGCTGGGCTGTGCGATGCTGCAGGCGGCATCCTGGCGGGCCACGACTACCTGCACTCTGCTGAGGTGGCGGCGCGCCCAGGCAATACGCAGGACTGGTCGCGTGAGTTGTTTGCTGCATGCCTCGTGCAGTCCTCAGCTGGCTGTGCTGGATGACTTGCATGTGGCAGGGAGTGCGCACAGCACTGCTTAAGTGGAGGTGCGGCGCGTGTGAGTCAGCTGACACCTGGCTAGGCGTGGGCCCAACCGGACCCTACCCCCTCGAAACCCCGCCGCAGTGTGCGCCGACGGCAGCCGGCACGAGGGCGCGGTGAAGGGCGCGGTCGACGAATTTGCTGCGGCGCATGGGCTGTCGGTGCTAGTCACCTACAACGAGCCGGCGTTCCCGACCTGGGTTGCGCGCAAGCCGTGATGTCGTGAGCGGCTACCCAGGCCTAAGTGCTAGTGCAGCCTCTGTGCCAACATAGGTTAGCGGGACTACGGCGCCACATGTTTTACAACCAATATCCACAGTTTTGCACGTGCCGTAGTGGCTGCGACTCCTTCTTCTCTGTATAGATTTCCGTCTGCAACTGCCACATCTCCTCCGTGGCTGCTTGCGCCACCTGTGCGCCCCCAACATGCCACATGGCGCGACCACCAACCTGATGTCTGCCGATTCTTGCCTATCTGTCATGTAATGCTACACATGCATGCAACAAGGGGCACAATGACATGCGCCCTTCACTTCCGTGCTTGTTCCAGCGGCTTGACCCGGGAACGCGACAGTTGGCATGCAGGTCGGCAGTGCCAGCCCAGCAGTGGCAGCGGCGGCGGGGGCGGCGGCAGTGGCTGGTGGCAACCTGCCTAGGACAGCTGTGACGCAGTCGCAGGCCCTCCTCCTTTTCCATACAACTGATCTGCGGTCCTGAGCCCGTGCCAAGGCCCGCTGTGATCGCTAGGGCTCTTCGTTTTTAGCTGATTGGCGAGGATGAGGTGGCATCTGAGCTTCGCTTGCAGGGCTCGCTGGGACAGTGGCGCAACCTGGTAACCTCCAGGAGCTTGTTTCCAGCACCGCCGGGAGCAGTCATGCAGGTCTCGCTCCTGAGCAGCCCCGCGTGCGCGCCTGCGCAGCCCACCCGGCGGCAGGCGGCCTCCAGCAGCGCCCTGGTGCCCAATGCAGCACGTCTGAGCGCCCAGGTCACGGCCCGGGCCTCCCAGTGCGGCGCAGCTCGGCAGCGGGGCGCCTCCCTGCGTGTGCTGGCCACCTCCGCGCCCCCGGCGGCTCAGGCGGGCACCAAGGCAGCAGGGGAGGACAGCGGGGTCTACGACGTCGTGGTTGTGGGCGCGGGCATCTCCGGCCTCACCACCGCCCAGGTGCGCCGCCGCGGTTCTGGCGCCCTGCACGCCGCAGGCACGCTGCTGCACGCCCTTTGGTCTGCAGCCGTGTTTGTGAGGAAGGTGGGGAGGTTTGGCAGGGCGTCTGCCTCGCCGGCAGGCTTCCCTTGCCTGTTGCATTTTGGTCGCTGCCCGGCCTGCAGCTTCGGATAGGCTCTCGCACGGCCCCCCTTTTGAGCTGCCTTGTGCAGCAGCAATAGCCTTTCGAGCATGCGGGTACTGGCACCACTGCACCAGCACGCCGGCGCAGCTCCCGGCTGCCTTTGTTGTATGCGCCGCTCGCTGCCCCAAGCCGTTGCCCCGTGCAAACGCAACCGCGCAGGCGCTGGTGACGCAGCACGGCAGCGAGGCCAAGCGGGTGCTGGTCACTGAGGCACGGGAGCGCGTGGGCGGCAACGTCACCACGGTGCGCTGCGCTGTGCTGCGCTGCGCTGCGCTACGGTGCTGTTGATCCGCGCTCGCTGCTGCAGTGGCGTCCCGCAGCTGTCCGAGCTGTGGCAGCGAAGCCTGCAGCAATTGCCGCGTAAACTGAACTTTGCCCGGCAGTGTTGTACTGCTTTCCAACTGGTCCGCACTCCCATGCAACCACCCATTGGCAGGTGTCCAACGACGAGGAGGGGCTGCTGTGGGAGGAGGGCCCCAACTCCTTCCAGCCAAACGACTTCATCCTGCAGGCTGCGGTGCGTGCGGCAGCCGCATCGCATGGATTGCGGGCACTCGCATCGCATGGGTTGCGCGCAGCGTTGCGGTCCAGGCAATTCTGCTGGTTCAGTACTGCAGGCGCTGAGCAGTGCTGCTGTTGTCAGCCACACCCCGCTTGACAAAACATGCTTAACAAAACACGATGGCCACTGTGTTGCAGGTGGACGCGGGTGTGGCGGACCAGCTGGTGCTTGGTGACCCCAAGGCCCCCCGCTTCGTGTACTGGGACAAGAAGCTGCGGCCCACGCCGTCCGGTGAGGGAGGCTGCGGCGTTTTGTAGGGAGCCCTGCAGGCACAGCCAGCTATTTACTGAGGCATGACTAGCTGCATGACTAGCTGCATTGCTAGCTGCAGCAGCCACGCTCCTGTGGCTGGGACAAGGGGCTGCGGCACTCTGATAAAGGAGTGCAGCGCTTGCGGCTGTGTTGCGTGTGGGGCAGCTGAGGCGGGCGGGTTCTGTCGGGACCAGACGCTGTGGCCCCACATGTTCACCCTCAACTTTACTGGGCCGCCGCCCTCCATGCAAGCTCATATCTTTCCTCTCCAACCCGCACCCGCAGGCCCCGATGCGCTCACCTTCGACCTGATGAGCATCTTTGGCAAGATCCGGGCGGGCCTGGGCGCCCTGGGCTTCAAGGCGCCGCTGCCGGGTGGGTTGCGGGCTTGCCACCTGTGCTGCACTGCATCCAGCAGGGTGGGGGTGGCTGGGGTGCCTCGAGGCGCCGCCACCGGGTGGCTGGCTTCGGTGTGCTGCAGGCACGGTGCCGGCCCGCCCCAGCAGTGAGCTGTTGATGTCACTGGCATGGGCGCCAGCACATGTTGCACACCTGCATGCCGGATGGTCACCTGGGTGTACGCCTCCCTCCCTCTGGTTGCCCACCTGCGTGCCGCATGGTCACCTCGGTGGGCCCCTCCCTCCCTCTGGCTTCCCTGCCGCAGACTACGAAGAGAGCGTGGAGCAGTATGTGCGGCGCAACCTGGGCGAGGAGGTGTTTGAGCGCCTGATCGAGCCCTTCTGCAGGCGCGTGGCGTGTCTTGTCTGTCAGCGCGTCCACGGCGCTGGGCTGAGGGGGTGGGAGTGCGACATGAGCCGCTGGATGGGAGTGCGCCACGAGCCACTAGGCGTGCATCTGACCAGCGCAGGCGCTGGACGTATGTGCGTGTCACGCGCCGCCAACCCTGTGTCCCCCAGCTGTACTGCCTTGCAGCGGCGTGTACGCAGGCGACCCCAAGAAGCTGTCCATGAAGGCTGCCTTCGGCAAGGTGCGGCCAGCTCGCTCCCGTGTGCAGTGCTGCGGCCAACACTTGCGTGCCAGCAGCGCACACTCGCGGTGCGACACATGTGCGCGTTCGCACCGAGCTGCTGCTGCTGCTGCTGCTGCTGCTGCCTCAGCTGATTTGCAATCAGCCTAGTGCTTTTTGCAGGTGTACGACCTTGAGAAGAAGGGCGGCAGCATCATCGGCGGCGTCATCAAGCTGCTGCAGGTGTGTTGGGAACTGCTGGCTTTGCACTGCAACTGCTTCTCGATTGGTAGCGAGGCGGCGCCACCATGCTGCTGCAGGCGCGTTACAATCGCAGCCCCGGTTGACACCTGCATGGCCCCGGCAATGTTGCTGCTCATCATTTCAAATTGGAAATGTTCCTGCCCATCATGTCAGAGGTTCCTGCCGAGGTGTTCACATTGTACTGAGCATGGACCCGTGGCATCCTCGCTTTGAATCGCCCCACAGGAGCGCAAGGCCAACCCCCCGCCGCCCCGCAACCCCGCGCTGCCGCCCAAGCCCCAGGGCCAGACGGTGCGCTGCTGCCGCTGTTGCTGCACTGGAACCGCTGCCCTGCTGCACTACCCGCGCCCCGACGCCTGCGCGAGCACCGCCGGGTCAGCTCTGGCACGCCACCCATCGTTGCGGGATGTGCAGCGCCAACTGCGGCCCCGCCAACCGTAACCCTGCAGGTGGGCTCCTTCCGCCGCGGCCTGAAGACGCTGCCCGAGGCGATTGCCGCCAAGCTGGGCGACGCCGTGCACTGCAACTGGACGCTGAAGGGCATCGAGAAGGAGGGCAGCATCTACAAGTGCGTCTGAGGTGCTGGCTGCTGCACACGAATCGGCATTAGGGGCGCGAGGGGCATCGGCAAGGATGGCGGTGTGCAAGCCAGCCAGGATGCGGTTGCTGTGCCTGCTACCACCTGTGGCTGTTGACTGGTTGGTTTCCTCGGCGGCCCACCCACTGCTTCACAGGCTGAGTTACGACACGCCGGCGGGCCCCAAGGTCGTCCGCACCCGCACCGTGGCGCTGACCGCCCCCGCCTACGTGGTGGCTGACCTGGTGGCGGACAAGGCGCCCGCGGCTGCTGAGGCTCTCAAGGTGGGTCGGCCTTGTCCACCTGTGTTTCTGGCAGTGTGCCTCGGCACGGTGCCGGTGCCTGCTTGTGGTGGCTGACCTGGTGGCAGACAAGGCGCCCGCAGCTGCTGAGGCTCTCAAGGTGGGTCGATCTGCTGTGGGCGCCATCATCCGTGCCTCGTGACAGCCCAGCCACACTTCACGATTTCCCCAATCCTGTTGTACTGCAATGCAGAGCCTGGACTACCCGCCCGTGGGTGCCATCACCCTGGCATACCCAGAGTCTGCGTTGCGCCCCGACCGCCTGGACTCCAACGGCAACCTGCCAGGTGGGTACACGCTGTGCAGCTGGTTAGCGTGTACCTGGTTAGCGTGTACCTGGTTTGGGCTCTGTGCCGTGTAGTTTGGCTGCCTCACGTGTTGGAGTCCGCGCTGCGCGCCGACCGCCTCGACTGCCAAAGGCAACCGGCCAGGTGGGCTGCAGGTTTGCACACTCCATGCTCAGCTGGCGGCGCTAGTTGCAGAGCTGGACACCCCCCGCTGCTGCAGCTGTTTTCCGGCTGCCGGGCTCAATTGACTCGCCTCGCTGCCCCGACACCCCAACACTTGCCAGGCTTTGGCCAGCTGCACCCGCGGTCCCAGGGCATCACCACACCTCACTGCCCCACATGCGCAGGCTTTGGCCAGCTGCACCCGCGGTCCCAGGGCATCACCACACTGGGCACCATCTACTCGTCCTCCCTGTTCCCCAACCGCGTGCCCAAGGGTCAGGTGCGGCGGCGCCAGGGTGGTGGACGGCGCATGGGGCCACTCAGGGCCTGATGCTGGCAATACTTACCTGCCTGCGTCTCTGCATGCGCAGCTTGCCCGGGCTTGCCAGTGACCCCCGTGCCCTCATGCTCCGCCCTCCGCAGGTGCTGCTGCTGTCCTACTTTGGCGGATTTTGAACGAGTTGATTTTTTCGCTTTTGCTGAATTCCAGCCATGACGGTTCTGCCCCCCGCAGGTGCTGCTGCTGTCCTACTTTGGCGGCGCGCAGAACCGGGCGGTGAAGGACATGAGCGACGCCGAGCTGGTGGCGGCGGTGAGCTGTGTGTTTGTGGAGCCTTGAGAGCGGTTGGTTGGCCGGCAGCGTGGGTCCCAGTGCAGCTGTTAGCTGGCCGGCAGCCTGGGTCCCAGCGGAGGGGCTTGGAGTGGCTGGCCGGCAGCTTGGGTCCCAGCGGAGGCCATGCAATAGCGGAAGGAGCGTGTTGGCAAAGCCCATGCAAAAGGGCAACTAGCGTGTTGGCAAAGCGGCGCCTGCACGTGGTGAACACAGGCGAGGGTGGGCGAGTGCAGCAGATGCCGGGCCACACAAGCGGGTTGCTGACACGCCTGCACTTCGCTTCCCCATCTCTCTCTCCACAGGTCGACAAGGACCTGCGGCAGATGCTGCTGCGGCCGGATGCGCCGGCGCCGCGCAAGGTCGCCGTGCGCGTGTGGCCCCGCGCCATTCCGCAGGTGTGCAGAAAGGCCTGATGTGCTGCTGCACTTGACACTCTTTTTTGGCATTGCTGCCGGTGTTTCGCTAACTGCTGCAGCCATCCTGCAGGTAAATCGAGGCGCCTGATGTGCTGCTGCTTGCTGCACGTGTTTGGCCGTGCTACCGGTGCTCCACAAACTGCAGCAGCTTGTGGCGCGGGTGCACGAACCGCGCTGCCTGTCGCTCCGCCTCACTCGACAGTTCATCATCGGCAGGCTGGAGGCGGTGTCTAGGGGTACCTACCTGCTGCTTTTGAGCTCCCGTCCACTCAACCCCACTGACTCCTCCTCCGCTGTCCGCCAACCACAGTTCAACGTCGGCCATTTGGAGACGGTGGAGGGGGCTCAGAAGGGCATTAAGGCCGCCGGCTGGGACGGCGTGCTGCTGGGCGGCAACTATGTGGCGGGCGTGGCGCTGGGCAAGTGAGTGCCGCCAGGGCCGCTTGCTGGGGGTGGTAATGCAGGTGGCGGACGAGGCTTGTGATGCTGATGCTGGGCGATTCTGGAGACGTGCCCGCCCAATGTGCAATACCGAGCATGGTTCGGGGCCATTGATTATGGTTCTGGGCCCAGAGTGCCAGTGTGCATGAATGCGCCTGCCCGCAGGCAGCTGGTTTGACTGCTTCGCCCCCTCCCCTGCGCCCACAGGTGCATCGAGTACGGCTTCGTGCTCGCCGGCCTCTACATACGATGTGTTAATGCTGCGTGTTTCCTCCCTGCTCCCGCAGGTGCATTGAGTACGGCTTCACGTTTGCAGACCAGGTAGCCGCGCAGCTCAAGGCCAGCCCCAAGTCGGCGTAAACATGCCACGCGCGCCAGCGGACTGGCAGCCAGCCGGCTCCAGCCGACGTGCGGGCACTTGTCACCAAGGGAAATGCACCCCTGCCACAACCCCAGCCTAGCCTGCAGCTGAGCGGCCAGCACCCCAGCGGCACGTTGTGTGTTGCTGCCCACATGAAGCTCGCTCCTCCCCTCCCTGCTGTTGCGCTCCTGCCTCCCCTCGCTCTCTTCCGAAGCACTGCCTCCCCCTTTTTTCACATACCGCCATTTCGGCCCACTGCTCTGTCTGTAACCGCTAGCTCGCTCTGTGCCAGCTCCTTATGACTAGCCTATGATAAGCCATGTAAAACGCAACTCGAGCGGATGCGTGCTACATGAGGCGGTACGAGCGGCTGCTGAGGGCACTGGCGCCAACATCAATTTCCTTATTCCACACTCACCTGACAATTTAGGGTATGGTGTGGCAGCTGTGCCCGGCACTGCCTGCAAGCCAGGGTCGACCGTTGTGGAGTGCACATGCCATCCACATGGGGCCTGAGAGCATCACGAGCGCCTGCCGCTGCATGCGCATTTGGCGGCCACCCAGCGCCGCCGGACTACCATTCCGCTCCAAGTCACTCAGCTCCTCTCATATGTCCGTCTGTACGTGAGGGCGATGCAAACTCGGCAAAGAGGCCACCTGAACACCGCTCTGCTCGTTTGGGCTGGCCTGCTGGCGCTGCTGCTCGTTGGCCAGGCTCAGGGCCGCCATGGCCGTGCTTCAGGTGGGCTGGGGCGAGCGAGCTAACTATTGGACCCCAATTTGTGGTCACGGCTTCGCAGCCCCTCGGGCCCTCCACAGGGGAGCCTCGCCTGGCGCTCGTGGTGCAGCAATGTGTGTTGCTGAGGCCCCATGTGTGCAGGAGACCTCAGTTTCTTGGCGGCGGCGGCGGCGGCGGCACCCGGGCGGGCTGGCGGCGCGAGGCGGCTGGCGCAGCCGTCAGTAAACCAGCAGCCGCTGGGCTTGGTGGTGGGCGACCAAGCTCACTTCCAGGAGCTGCCCGGCACCAACAGTGAGGGACCCTTGGGGGCCATGCTGCGACAAGGGGCGGATGGCCGCATTCAAGCGCTCCCGCCGCACGCACCCTCGCCGCCCGTTGCCCGCAGGGAGCTTCATTGTGTCGCCTCGCGGCCTGCTGCCGGGGCCGGTGACCGTGCCTGGCCACAGCAACCAGCAGCCTAGCTTGGAGGCGTGTGTTAACAACTGCTTCAACAGTTCAAAGTGCACAGGCGCGGCATGGCGGGCATGGCTTGGGGGCGAATTGCTGGGACTGTGTTGATTGTTTTGGCAGACGTGGGACGCTCAGTGTGCTGCGACTATGCATGAATCAGTTGTACGAATCCATGCTGGATAGAGACGTGCGGATGCCCAGCCTCCCATGCCGCCGTGCAGTGTTCAATTGGTGCCCTGCCAACAGCAGCGAGCCGTGCTCAATGGACACGGCGGGCGGCGAGCCGCTGCCGCCAGGTGCGACTCAGTGTTGCGGCACACAGCAGCCATGAGTGTGCATGTGACATGATAGCACATGCGCAATGCGGACGCCATCGTGTTGGCAGATTGCACTAGGCGGGGGGAGGTTGCGCGCCTGCATGGCATGGGATGGCATGGCATGGCATGGCATGGCGTAGCCATGTCAGGGCAGGGCATGGGGACGCGGCATGGTTGGGCACTCCAAGCCGTGATATGACAGAACCTGATGCGCACACTGCCTGCCAGGCCAGGGCACTCTGCGCAAAGCATCACCCGTGGGCGGAAGGCATGCCACGCGATGCCACGCCATGCCATGCCCTCTTACCGCGCGCGCTGCCACCCCTCTGCCGCCTGCCCCAGGGTCCTGCCAGCTGCGCAACCAGGCCACAGTCAATGAAGGCAACGGAATCATCCTGCTGCAGTACGGGCCCAGTGTGGATACTATCGGAGGTGCGGTCCTTGTGGGGTGGGGTGTTCGTTGTTGTCGCCCACCTGGGGAGGGGAAGCTCAGCAGGCACGTGCCTGCCGAGCGTCATGTTTGCCTGCCTACGCCTTGTTGTATGTGCTGCCTGGCAAGCAACCCGGCGCTCGTGTGCCTGTGCACTGCAGGCGTCCCATTCACTGTGCCTGCCCCTCAGCTGCCAAACTACACTGCGCTCCCCGGTCAGGTGGGTGGGCTGCCTGCTGCGCTGCCCTGCCCTGCCATGCTAGGCCATCCCTGCTTTCACTGCACTTCCGTGTCCTTCATCCCAATGCACGTCATGCCATGCCATGCCATGCCATGCCAATAACATGCGTTGCACGCGATCCCAGCCTGGCCTGCACTTCGGGCCAACACCCACTGCTGCACAGCTCAGCTGCACCTTTGAACCCTCCCTGCACAGAGACTGGTAGCACAATACCGCCTGCAGTGCCCCGGCAGCGTGCGGAACGACACTTGCCGGCTGCTGGGCAATCTGCAGGTGCGCCTCGCAGCGTTGGTGCATGCTGCCCAATCTTAGCGGCAGGTAGCTAGGCATGCATGGCAGAAATCACGCCTGCAAGCTGGCTCCACAAGTGCACAATGGCGCACCTTCGTGCTCAGCCTGCATCAGCGTGAATGCCGCACTGTGGCCTGCCTGCCGTCTGCCGCAGGAGCTGCAAGCCGCCTGCGAGGCACTGCCCGGTTGCAAAGCAATAGAGTGGTCACCAATGGGCAGAGACACCATGAACAGCTCGCTTGGCACGCTGAGGGGCTTGCCTGGTGACCCGCATGCAGCATTTGACTTGCGCGCCGCTACCTGGAACCCCAGGGTGGGTGGGCCTGGCTGTTGGCAGGGATGCATGCTGGCCGTGTCCGCGTGTTGCACATGCCCTCTGGCCCTCTGCGGTTGCATCCACATGCTGACTGAGTCCACACTAACAACCCCAACCATTTGTTGGCCCTGCCATGCGCACAGGTGGTTCTGTACATTCGAGATGGCACGCCCTTCATCCCACCTGGCCCTCCAGAAGCCGCCCCGCCTCACTCCAGCAGCTCCGGTGGCAGCGGCAGCAGCAATGTCGGCGGCCTTTCGGGCGGGGCCATCGCAGGTATTGCTGTAGGCTGTGCGGCAGCCGCCCTGCTAGCAGCCGCTGCGGCACTCATCCTGCTGCACCGCAGGGGGCACTGCGGTCACGGCCAGCGAGCGGCATGCAAGGCGGTGCCTGCTGACCAGGTGCCCTTTGCTGCGGTTGAGGTGGTTCACAGCAGTGGAGGGGACAGGAGCGGCGGCTCAGGCGGGTCCACTGCCCGCCCAGCAGGTAGTGCCCCAAGGCCACCCGGCAGCGGCAGCGGCAGCCGCGCCAGCATGGCGACTGCACCGGTGGGCCCCATCCTAGCTTCTGGGCGGCTGCGGGGCGCAGCTGTCTACCACCCCCTGGGAGGCGGCTCATCCAGCAAGTCGGATGACAGCATTGGAGGACTTGCTGCTGAGCAGCCTGCGCTGGAGGGCGCAGCAGCAGAGGCGGCGGCACGGGCGCCGGGGCTGGCGCCCTGGGCTGCCCAGCTTCTGGCGGCCAACACGCAGGGCTGGGAGCAGGTAAGGCCGCTGTCAGAGCTTACAAGGCAGATTGTGCGGCTTGACTGCAACCTAACAATGGCGGTGCATTGTGCTGCCTGCCCTTGCTCCTGTCGGCACCTCCATGCCAGGCGGTGGCTGGTGCACTCGAACGATGGAGCTGCATTTTTCATGACTCTCCCCTGCAGGTGGTGGTGCGGGAGAGCGACATTTCGTTTGTGCTGGGGCCGGATGGGCAGCCCATCTCGCTGGGTGAGCAGATTTGCTGGGTGAGCAGGTTTGCCTTCGGCCGCGCCGACACCTTGCTGATCCTGCTTGTGCTGCAACACCCATGCCATCCATCCCACCAGTGTGTGCCCTCACAAGTCGCAGCTCATTCCTGCCGCGCAGGCGCGGGTGCCTTTGGCAGCGTGTGGCGGGTCATGCTGGGCGGACACACCGAGTGCGCGGGTGAGGCGAGCAGCCTCTGGGCGAGGGGTGGCAGCCGCAGTTCGCCAGCTTTCATTTGCCCTTGTTGGCTGGCTGCTCATGCTGCAGCTTCCAGCTGTGCGGCGGCATCTCGTCTTGCGCGATTGCCTCTGGTCCCGCATGCCCCGCTTGCACCTCTAGCGTTTGCCAACGCTGGTTGCTCAGCCGCGCCTGGCGTCTACTGCTGACCCCACTGCAGCAAAAATCGTGGAGTGGGGCAGGCGGACGCACAACCAGCTGGAGTTCATTGAGGCAAGCACGCTGCGCTGCGCTGCGCTGTGCGTCGCGGCCTTTGTCCCTGTGCCCTTGCCACCGTGCCCGATGTGCACGCTTGCAAATGATGGGCCGGCCAACCCCAACGCCCTCACGACTGCTGCCAGTGCTCGGCTCACGGTTGCACCTGCCCTAACTGCTCAACTGGCCCGCTGCGCAGGAAGCGGCCATGCTGCGGCGGCTGAGGCACCCCAACATCGTGAGCTTCCAAGCCATCTGCATCACAGGTGGGCTGGGGTGGTTGTGTGGATGGATTTGTAAAAGATGAATGGATATTTCGTAGAGCTTTGTGTGGGGGCTCTGGAAGCCGTTCTGTTCGCCGCGCCTCCCAGATGCGGGTCGGGGAGCAAGGGGAACACTTCTTCTAACTTCGTCCACAACCTGACGCGTGCCCCTGCCCACCCATCCTTCCCAATACAGAGCAGCGCGGCATCTTGCTGATGGAGTACTGCCCCAAGGTGAGCAGGGCGGTACCCGTGGGCGTGGCGCAACGAGTGGGGGACTTGGCAGAAGCCTGCACCGGTAACGATACCGGCAGCTGTTCATGCGCAGCGTGATGCGCCTGTGCAACCACCACATGCACGTGAGGCTGGTGGGCGCATCCCCGCCGGCTCCGCTGCAGGGCGACCTGGACGCTGCGATCAACGCCCGCTCCCGGCAGACGGGCACCCGCGTGTTTGATTGTAAGCTCGAGCGACTGTGGCGTGGGGTCGGGCCAGAGGCCATCAAGTTGGGCTTGGGTGCCGATAGCCAAAACAGCGTGGCATGGGGTGGGCCGGAGGCCTTCAACTTGGCCCTTGTCTGGGCCCAACTCAAAGCTGCTGTGCACTGCGCTGCTTCCCATGTGCTGGGTGCTGCCAGCCACCCCGCCGCTGCAGGGCACAACCGGGGCAGGAGGGTCGCCACAGACATTGCCCGCGGCCTGGCCTGTGAGCTGGTGGCGCGGCCTGCCCTGTGCAGGGCTGCTGCCGGCCTGGCCTGTGCGGGGCTGCTGCTGGCGGGTCGCCGCCATGTTGCTGCAGGAGACGGCCTGCTGCGTGCCTTTGGTTCAGGAAGGTTCCTGCTGCCTCACCTCCGTCCTGGTGCAGACCTGCACAGCTGCCGGGTGCTGCACATGGATCTCAAGGTAGGGGCGGGACGCTGGGCGTGCTGCTCAGCCCCACACACAGCTGTTGATGGCCCATCGGCCCGGGGTTGGTGCACGCTGCGAATGCGTGCTGAGCTGGACGTTGCAGCGGCACGGTATGTGCCTGCACCTTGGTGGCTTTGGAGGGTTTACGCCCCTTCCCGCGCTCCCTCTCCGCTCCACTCCTGCGCAGCCCCACAACGTGCTGCTCACAGAGAGCGGCATCGCCAAGATCGGTGGGCTGCTGCTGCCAAGGTTGGGGCATGCAGTGCATGCAGCGAACCACTCACCTGCGTCCAGGGTGGTTAGGGATCCACGGTGCCGTGGGTGCGTACAGTGCCATTTCTTGCATTCAGCTCCCAGGTGCCCATTGCTCACATCCCACTGCGGTGTCCTGCCACCGTGACCCCCGCAGGTGATGTGGGGTTCTCTCGCTTCATGAGCCGCACGCACCTCACCATCAGCGGCCGCTTTGGCACCTTTGACTGTGAGCATGTTTGGGAACCTGGGTTGTGCACGTGGCGCACCTGCCCGGACGCTCATCGAGATGACCAGCCTGCTTGTGTAGCTTGCGCAGGTGCACTGCAGTGGTGCATGCACCGCCGCAGCGAGCGGCGTGGGGTGCCCTCCAAGCCGAATGCAGTGAGCCTGCCCTTGATCTCCCCTTGAAATGCCGCCTCCGCTGCTGCAGGGTGCGCCCCCGAGGTGCTGCTGGGGCGGGGCGCAACGGAGGCGAGCGACATGTGGAGCTACGGCATGATCTTGCATCAGATCATCAGGTGATTCTGCATCAGATCATTGGATGATGCTGCATCGGATCATCAGGTGCTGGCTGTTGGATGGAAGCAGATGGAACACGAAATGAGCCACCGAGGCGGGCCGACTGAGCATCCAGGGTGGCGTGGAAGAGGGATGCGCGCTGTGCACACCCGGCATTGCAGGGCAGGGCCGTCTCATGTCGGCAGCATTCCATTGACAAGATTTTCGGCCCCGCTACCATTACGTCTTGCAGTGGCCAGCCGGCGCGCCGCGGCCAGATGGCCCCTCTGCATGCGCCCGAGCAGTGCCCTGCGGAGGTGGCGGCGCTGCAGCGTGCCTGCATGTCTGAAGACCCTTCGGAACGGCCCACTGCATCCGACGTGCTCAAGGTTCTGTCCAAGCTGCCCCCAAGCCAGCGTGCCTCCGGCGTGCCTCGCATGCCTTCCAGTGACGCCATGGCGGCGATCGATGCAGCCGCGCAAAAGGCTGCTGAGCGCGCTGCGGCCGCACCCGCAGCAGGTCCAGCCGCAACCGCAGCGGCGGCAGCACAGGGCGGCAGGCCGGCGGCGGGCGCAGCGCAGACAGCCGCCTCCCTGCCGCAATGGCAGCGCTCTGGCCTGCCGCCGCGCACGCCTCAACAGGTGCAGCGCCCGCTGGCACCTGGCAATGGCGGCGGCGGCGGCGGCGGCATCACCTCTGCTGGAGCCCGCAGCAGCGGCATGGCGGGCCCAGCAACACCGCCAGAACGCTCCGCCAGCATCCACGCAGCACCCAGCGGTGCTGCTGAGCCCTCCCCGGCTCGCGCCGCCAGCCTGGCGTCGCCGTTTGCGGCATTTGCGGCACCCAGCCCCGCCGCCCCCAGCGAGGCGAGTGATGCTGCGGCGGATGCCGCCAGCAGCCCCGCCCATTCGAGCGGCACAGCAGTACCTGGCTCTCCCTTATTTGGCAAGCTGGCGTCTCAGGGTGCACTGAGCCCCAGCCACAGCAGGCGCAGCAGCCTCAGCAGACGCAGCAGCCTGAACAGGCGCAGCGCCAGCAGGAGCGGCAGCAGGGCGGAGCAGGTGCTCCGCTCAATCAGCATCAACCGCCCCACCGTCAGCCTGACCTCGCCCTTTGCGGCGCACGCTTGGCAGGCAGGCGGGCTTGGCAGTGCTGCAGCTGCACCGCCAACTAGGCAGGTGCCAGCTAGCCAGGGCAGCCCCATATCTCCTCCGGCGGCTCCTCTGCAGGACCCTGCTGTCCCCCGGCCGTAGCTGCGTGCCAAGCCACCAGTGGCATCGGCAGCCCCGCATCGGCTGCAGCCACAGACCCTCCTCAAGGCCTGCCTTCTGGCAGCCCAGCTACCGCGCTGCTCAGTACTGGCCATTTAGACTTGAATGCGTCATGAACTGCAGGGGCTGCCGACCCTGTCCAGGACACACCCCTTCAATTTTGTCTGGTTTGCAGTTTTGGGTTCAGAGCTCTTCACTTGCGTGTACTTACTTGTCCGCGTCAGCTGTCAGCGTGCATGCTTGCTAGTTGGCACCCTGCCTGTTGCAACCGTTTGGACGGCAGCAGCAGCCGATTGTGTGCCCTGTGCCATCACCTCGCTGTGTGTACCATTAGCTGTCAGGTTCACAACACGACTAGCGGACGCACGGTAAAGCGTCTGGAAGGATTGAGAGCGCAATGGCTACAGTTCGGCAAGGTACAGTGTGGGATGAGGGGCGAAAAGTCTTGGAACAGGTGAAGGTGTAGATGCGAGAGTGTTGCAAAACTGGCATTGGGTTTGGGCTCACTGCAAAACCCCGGTCTTGGGTGTGTGGGTTGGAAAAGAGATGCCACCATGGCTGGTTGGATGAATCGGAAAAATGGCAGAGGCGGTGCGATGTATTGCATGTGCGGGCTGGGTGGCTTGAGTTGTGGCAACTTGGCGCGCAGATGCTGTGCGATGAAATGCATGCGCAGGCTCGATTTGTGGCCATTTGGCGTGGCAGCGGCGTTGGAATGAATGCTGATGCTGAGGGCCGCTTTGAGCGGGTCGTCTGATGATATGATGCCTGGCCTACAGATGGATCTCCAGGAGCTCCAGCTGCCTGTCTGGCTCTTTCTGCACGGCAAACGGAGGCCACAACAAAGCGCAACCACATCAGTGGAAGCAGCGCACAGGGGTGGGCGAACAAGCGGCAAGCGGGGGCCAAGCAGGGCCACGCAGCGGTGCGGCCCAGCGGGCAAACACGGCCCCACCGCACAGAGGCAAAATGTCACAAAGCCACAGCTCACCCAGTTGATGCCTTTGACCCACTCCACTGCCACGCCCGCTGCGCTGCCCGCTGCGCTGGCTGCTGAGCTGGCACCTGACCGCAGGCGGCGCAGGTGCGGCCCAAAGCGGGCCGCTAAGCGGTCGGGGCCTAGGGCGTAGTACGCTAGTGCCAGGTAGTAGGCTGCCATCAGGAAGCCCCAGCCAACAGACACACCTACAACTTGGGAGCGTGAGAGAGGTGCCGGTTGGCTTGCAGCCCACGCTCCCACTGTGCTCGCCGCTGCGGCCGCACAGGCACAAGAGCCAGCCAGCCGTGGTGCTGTGCAGGAGCGCCAAAACCGCCCCTGCTGCGCACCCCCCACTGCACACCTGCGCCGCCCGGCAGGTTCTCTCGGCGGAACAGCACCAGGAAGTAAGCGTTGATGGAAACTACTGTGATGGCCACGAGTGAGCAGAAGAGGCGCAGCCAGCGGCGCGTGGCAAAAGCGCCGGGCGGGCCCATGACCGCTGCTGAGCCCGCCATGTGGATGGCCTGCATGGCACAACATGGGCGGGCGACACATGGGGTTTTGAGGTGAGTGTGCGGCGGGCCTGCATGTGAGCGGCGGGGCCTGGAGGGGCAGTGCAAAGGGGGCGTCCCAGGCGTGTTGTGTGCAGCCAAGGCGAGCGTGTACTGCACAGCCAGACACTACAGGGCTGCTGGGGCCAAGCTGCCCAGCACGCACTGACCGGGATGAGGGCAAAGGGCAGCTGGATGGACTGCACGATGTTGAGCATCTGGTTCAGCCCATCAAACTTGTTGTTGGCCTGCGCGGAGTTGCAGGGACGCCAGGATCAGCGCAGATCGTCAAGAGGAGGTGCAATGGTTGGCAAGGCAGAGCGGCTGCAGGCTGGGACGGGGGAGCCTTCCTCCCGCCTGAACCCGTGTGCACACACGCAGTGAACCGTCAAGCTTGCGCACAAATACCCAGGTCCCCAAGCTGTGCAGGGAGCCACATGCCTGCCACTCACGTTGGACACAATGGCCACGGTGAGGGCGGGTGCCAGGGCAAACAGGCGGGTGCCAACCATGCGCGCCCAGCCCTTGACCTGCAGCTGCAGCAGGCCGCTCATCACCAGCTGGCCCGCGTAGCTGCACGGTGTGTGTCGGAGGGACATACGGCCAGTTTGTTCACAGCAAAGGAAGCAGGTGCAGGATGCAGCAGGCCGCTCATCACCAGCTGGCCCGCGTAGCTGCGCACACAGGCGACCAAGGAAACCATTGGCAGACTCCCAATCTACCCCGCAGACGACAAGCTTCCAGTGCCACTTTGAGGAGGCAAGAGCAAAGCAATGTAGTGATCCCCACCCAGCAGCCAACCCAACCCAGCAGCGGCAGGGCGCTCACGTGAGGGCGATGGTGGACACCTGCCCCGCCGCCAGCAGGCCCACCGCCCAGAACACCTTGAACTGCTGGCCAAACCGCTGCGCCAGCAGGTCCCCCGCCGCCTGCAGCCCAATCTCCTGGTCTGCGGGGGAAGCACGCAAGCAAATGGCCAGCCAGGGAGAGGGTGTGTCAGGAGCGGGGTGTGTTTGTTGAGCACAACTGAACCGCGGCTGCGTGGTGGCGCGTGCGGGCAGGTCGCCCAGCGGGCCACACCTGCCGGTTGATGCGTGGCAAGCGGCAGCTGACGCACAGGCCCCACAGGCAGCTGACACACACCTGATACACAGGCCCCCAGGCAGATGACACACACCTGACACGCAGGCCCCACAGGCAGCTCAGCTCACCCGTGCCGTAGAAGCCCTGTGCAAACACGCAGATGACTGTGAGGTTGATGAGGAATGCGCCCAGCAGCACCACGGGCGTCTCGATGCGCAGGTAGCGCAGCACGCCGCGCAGCTGGCCCGGGGTGGGCGGCTCCGGCCGCCGGCTGCCCACCACCGCCGAATGGAAGTACTGCAGGGAGGAGAGGGGAGGGGAGGGGAGAGGGGAGGAGTGAGCTGGATGCCTCGCGCGTGATGTGCTGGAGCCATGTTGTTCCTCTACCTTGCAGCCACACACGCACCAGGTTGTACGGCATGACCAGCGCGCCCAGCGCGCCCAGCATGGGCCCGATTGCACCCGCTGGCAGGGTCGGCCGGAACAGACCTGCAGGCGGTGATCAGGTGTGCCGGTAGGCAAGCGCATCGGGACTGGTGGCACAGGCAGGGACAGGCCCCAGGCGCATGCAGCTGAGCGGCAGGCAGGCAATGCGAGCTGCGCTGGCTGCTGGGCAGCGCAGCATGGCTCGGCGCACCTAGCGCAACCTCCTTAGCGGGCACTTCAGCCCGGAAGAAGTTGACGGCCATCGCCACCTGCAAGTGGCAGCATGTCAGGGAGATCAGGGTCCTGAGTGCAGCAGGTGACGCAGGTGACGCCAGTGGCGAGGCAGCAACATGCTCGCAGCCCTCCAGCCAACCCCAGGCTCTCTCTCTCCTCCCTCAAGCCACCAGGCAACAGCCGGAAACCAAGCCACACCACAACAAACAAACGCACCGCCTCCACGCCGATGACGAGGCCAAACAGCGCCTCCAGCCAGCGCGCGCCCCGCCGCTCCAGCAGCAGCAGGATAAAGGCGGAGCAGGACACCACGATGCAGCCTGGTGGCGGGCAGGAAGGTGGGGCGGCGACCAGGACGGGAGCATGTCGCATGCTGGAAGGTTGCCGGGGCAAGTCGGAACGAATGCACAGCCGGCTGGCAAGAGGTTCAGGACTGTTGCAGAGCAGCAGGCGCGACGCAAGCTCGGCTGAATTTATTGCAAGCAGGCGTCCATGCAAGTCGCAGCTCCACGTGCCAATGTGTGTTGTGTCCCAGCGTATTTTGCCTGCCCACTCTCTCACCTGCCCACAGCGGCAGCGCGCCGTTGGATAGCATGTAGAGCGCCTGGGCACAGCCCACCGTCTCCTGCACAACAAGTACAGCTGCATGGGGTCAACGGCACAGCAAGCAGCGGAATGGGGCGAGGGTGGGGCCTGCTGCTGAGCATGTGGTGCCCGGCAGCCAAATGCTGCTTCGGGTGGACATGGGCAGCCACAACCGCCACAATCGCCAGCTCCAGCATGATGCACACTTGACCCAACAACTACAATCATAGCATTTGCAAACTGCAAATACCCAACCTGGATGTCCACAGCCACAATCGCCAGCTCCAGCATGACCCAAAGGAAGATGGCGGCCCCCCGTGGCCAGCGCTCGCCGCAGTGTGCTGCCAGGTCCTTGCCCGTCACCAGCCCAATCCGGCCCGCCAGACACTGGAAGGCGGTGCCGCAGGCCAGCGACACCAGCGCAAACCACCTGGGGGTGTGCGGGCGCGCAAAGGGTCAGTTGGATCGCGGTGAAGGTGTGAGGCGCAAAGGGACGCGAATCAGTAGAGGCGCAGGCAGGCGGCGGCGGGAGAACAGCGGCAGGTGTGGCACATGCTTGCAAGGCGCAGCACGGGCGCAGCGCAGCCCTCCACAGCCCCGCCACAGCCTGAAGGTGCGGCGGCACGCACCACAGCAGCGCAAAGCCGGTCTTGGCTCCCGCCTGGATGTCTGCCTCCAAGTTGCCGGGGTCCTGCAAAACCGGGGCAGTGAGGCATGTGGGTTTCGTGTGGGTGCTGGCCGGTGCATGGGTGATCAGGCCCCCCATACGGGTGCGGCGGCACTGCAGCGCCGCCAGACTGGGTTCCAGTCACCAGCATGAATGATCAGGGCCCCCATGCGGGTGCTAAGGCACTGCAGCGCAGCGCCGCTGAGCTACAGCCGCCATGCAAGGACGGCGGCAGGGACGGCCCGTGCAGCACCCAGCAAGAGGGCTTCCTCACCAAGTAAGCTACGCTCATGAGCAGGCCGCTGCCACAGAACGACAGGAGGCCGCGCCAGCTGAAGGGTGGCGTGGCATCCGCGTCGGGGCAGGGGGCGCTGCTGGGTCCCGCCGCAAGCGGCCGCTCGGTTAGCGCCGACTCGCCCAGGCTCCCGGCGTCGCTGGCGGCGTCGCTGGCTGCCGCCTTGCTGCTGGCGCCATCCACTCGGCTCTTGAGCGACTCCTGCAAGCGGCCCAGAAAGGGATGAGCGAGCGCGGGGCCAGGAGGAAGCAGCGGGCGTCCCCTTGGTTTATTCGCTCACCAGGACGCTCTTTCTGCTGGATGCCTTGCTGGCGGGCCTTGCCCCTCCCGCTTGAGTGCGTTCAGGGGCGGCCCCGCTTGGGGCACACTCTTGCCGGGCTCCTGCTCCCGGCAGGTCCGTCATTGTGTGATCGCAGCTGCGCAACGGGCGCGGGCGAGGGCGTCGAGCTCATCTGCAGCCGCCGCTGAGCTCGGCGGCAGCGGGCACCCCGCCCACCCGTTCTTTATCCGCCACGATTTTGGCGGACTGCCGATGCTGCCGCTGGGCCATTTGAAACATGAACACACGCTTCCCGCAGTGAAGATGGGCTGGCCTGTGCATATCCATCACGGCCCCGCTCTGCGAGGGTTCAGCGCTGCGGTTGACGACAACCGTGGACGGCTTCGGAATGCCGCACCTCAGCCTGCCGCATCCTCTCCACATTGCCAGTGCCGGCCAGCACGTTGGGTGACTTGCGCAGGGCACAGACTTCCATATAAAGGCGACTGCAAGTTGCTACCTTACCTGTGCGATTAAACGCTCCCCCTCGGCTACTCAGGAGAGATCCCTTTCGCAAGGCCCCTCGTGAAGGCATGTGGTATGCCCTTCCAAGGCGACACACTGGATCGAGGCATTTCACTTGTCTTTGTGGACTTCACACTGCCCACAGGATTATCAGGGCCAGGACGCAAGTGGAAGCCCTGCCGCCGCTCGCCGCCGCCGCATGCCCACTCCAAAGCGGAATGACGGAACGAATGCTGCTTATGCGCAGCAGATCGTCGTGTCTGATTACATCTGAGCCAGTTGCAGTAGCTATCAGCCGACCAAACAGCCTCTTCTCGCCGCGCCGCATTGGCCTTACGCAAACCCGCTGCTTACAGGGCGGCTGGTGCCGTCCTGCAGCCCTCTAGATGTCGCACATGGCAGCGGAAGAGCCGACTGCTGACGGAACTGCAGCCGCAGGCACAGCCGCCGCCAACGCCGCCGCTGCCTCGCTGCAGCACCCGCTGCCCTTTCGGCTGCTGCCCACTGGCGCCCCCACTGACTGGGACCCTGCATCAGCTGAGGTCACCCTGAACGTACGGCTGGACGGCTGCATTGTGCCTAGCGAAGCGTCCCCAGAGGGGGCGCGCATCTCCTACTCGCACGCCGGTGGGTGGCGGCTGGCGCAGGCGACAATTCTCGGTGGCCTGGACAGTGTGCCGCGAGCGTGCGCCCGCCCCTCCTGTGACTCCACTGCTCAGCATTACTGAGGACCATGCATGTCCTGTGCAGTGGTGATTGACGACTTTATTGATGAGACCACCCGCCAGCAGCTGCTTGAGTTCCTGCTGCACGGTGCACCAGACGACCATGCCCTCGGTGCAGCCAGCAGTGTGGGCAGCGTGCCACATGGCAGAGACAGCCCCACGGCAGACCAGTTAGTGGGTCATGCATCAGCGGCAGCAGGGGACCAGCAGGCTGGCCCGGAGCTGCCGCCGGGGCGGTGGGAGCGGCGCACGGCAGACATGGCCGGCGGTGCAGCCACATGGGGCGTCAAGCAGCACGTTCAGGAGGAGCTTGCCACGGGCAGCCTGCCCGCCATACAGGTGTGCTTGGAGCTGGCCAGCTGCAGCCAGCCTTGATGCTTTGTCAACTGCTTCTGCCTGTGCCGAGTGCTTCTGAAGCCTGAGCATGCACCAGCGGCGGCTGTGCTGCGCCCCCAACTGAGACAGTGCGCATGCCTCGCTGTGCAGGAGGTGCATGCTCGCCTGATGAAGCTCTACCCAGAGTGCGACATCGCACACCTGCCCTCAGATGCCATCCAGCTGCAGCAGCAGCAGGCGCAGCAGCAGCAAGCAGAGCAGCAGCAGCAGGCGCAGCAGGCGCGGCAGGCACAACAGGCACAGCAGCGGCACACGGAGGAGCCGCCCAGCAAGCGCAGCCGGCAGGACAATAGTAGTGGTGGCACCAGCCAGCAGCCAGCCATCAGTGTAGCGCAGTTGGATGGTTCCGGCGGTGTTGGCGCTGAGCCGCCGGCCCAAGCTGGCGTGGACTGTGCTTGCTTTGTCGCCAATGCGGCGGTGGCAGGCGACAGCTTTCGGTGCGCTGGACTGGGGCAGTGACAGGCGCAGCCCTCTGGCCTGCTGTGCCCTCCCGCTAGCATCTGAGCAGCTGGCTTTTGAAGGGGCTGGGGTGCGGGGCATGCATGTGTGCTGCATCAGCCATGGCAACTGAACATCAGACCAGACCCCGTCATGTTGCTGCCCCCGGCTCCACCAGGTTCCATGTTGATGCCGACCCAACCTCCTTCCCGGATGGCAGCCCCTGGCACGGTAAGGGCACGCCGCTGCCGCACAGCCTGAGTCCTTTGTTTGGTGAGGACCCAGCAGTCGCCGCCTCTCACCCCGAGTCACATGCATCAGCTGCCAGGACGCTGATGCCTGCGGGACGCTGATGCATGCCGCTGATGCATGCAGGACGCAGGACGAGGCACCCTCCTCTCCGCACATCACTCCCGCCGTCCCTGCTCCCCTCAACCACAGCTGCCTATGACGACTATTTCAACGGCGAGCCGGGCAGGCCGCTGCTCGTCTCCCTGCTGCTGTACCTCAACCCCGAGTGGGAGCGCGACTGGGGAGCAGACACGCTGTTCCTGGATGGCGCCAGCGACACGGGTGCGTATGTGTGCAGGGTGCCGGCCGTGGGTGCGCTGGTTTTGCGATGGGTGGGTTGGAGGCGGGGCAGCTCCTTTGTTTGCATGCGGCAGGGTGCCGCATAGCTGTGTGGTGCAGCGCTTTGCCCTTTGCGCCTGCCCACGCTCCTGCACCCTCCCTGGTCGCAGGCGTGTTTGTGGCGCCCAAGCCGCGGCGGGCAGTGCTGTTTGACCAGGACATCATGCACCGCGTGTCGGCGCCGCTGGGTGAGCGGGCACGCAGCCGCTGCAACTGAAGCTGTTGCAAAAGCAGATGGCTACTTGAGACATGTGTCCGTTGCCGACTGCTTTGCGCCCTGTCCACCTCCCCCACCACCTGCAGCGGCAGCGGGCGGCCGCCCCCGATTTTCGCTGGTCTGGAAGCTGGCATTCCTTCCGCGGCGGCCGGGGCAGGCGCTGTGCTTGGCGCGGCCGGAATGGGGGCCCGCCACGAGCTTTGGCAGCGCAGCGAGGGTGGATGCAGTGAAGCGGCGGCTGGCGGCAGAGCGGGTAGCCGGGCAGCGCGCAGGGGCGCAAACCTGAGCGGGTGGATCAGCTGTGTAATGCGCATGCGCTTGACGGCGGGAGGTGAGGGACGAGATCAAGCAGGGGGTGAGGCCCCAGCAAACGTGGCACGACAGCACAACGGCAGCGCGGCGGTCGGGGCGGCCTTGAAGAGGCACGCCTCCTGCCCTTCCAGTTGCCCTAACCCACGCTCTTTCCACCAATTGTGATCTTGGCACCCCCGACGAGGCCCGGAGCTGCTCGGCTCGAGGTCTGCCGCGGCGGCGCAAACTTGTGCAACTTGGATGCCTCGCGCAACGCTGCCCTAGCAACCGCCTTGGTTGCGGTAGCAATGTCCGCGGGGTACAGTGCTGCGCACACCCACAGGCGGCCCCGTCCCCGCTACGCCCTCCTGGTGCTCATGGCGCCCACGGCGCTGCTGCTGCTGGCAATTCTGGTGCTCAAGGGCGTGTCATGCCTGCCGGAGCGGCCGGCCGGCCTCCGAGCCCAGCCGGTGCCGCCGCTGCCGCTGCCTGGCGGCGCCGCCTGGGCGGCGCCCGGCGCCTGGCGCTGGCCCCTCCCTGCCGACCTGCTTGACCGAGGCATCGTGTCGGATGGAGACCCCCAGGCCCTGCAGCGCCTGGCCCGCAAGCTGCTGGCCGGCGAGGCCATCACCGTGGGTGAGCCGAGCCGGTGCTGCTTGGTGCTTGGTGCAACAATGCACAGCCAGCGGCTCTCTTGCATGGCTGCGCCGCTGCGTGCACCTACCGCCTCTGTTGTGATGCCACCCTCCCCACAGTCACGCTGGGCGGCAGCCTGACCTTTGGGCGCGGCGCCAGCAGCATGGGGCAGACGGACTGGGTGCCGCTGCTGCGCGGCTGGCTTCAGGCAGCGTTCCCTGGTGTCGACCATGTGGTGCACAACGGGGCCGTGGCAGCCAGCCCAAGCGAATACATGGCCCTGTGCATGCAGGCGCGTGCACAGACAGTTGCCTGGGCGTGCGGCAGCAAAGTTGCGGGGCCGTGCAGCGGCAGCTGGGAGCGTGTGGCGCCGCCGGCAGATGTGCAGCACTGCTGGTGCCACTCATGCTGCTGTGCTGTGCCCCTGCCCTGCCCCTCTGCAGACCCACCTGCCGGCCGGCCGTCAGCCTGACCTGGTCATCGTGAGTAGATTGCCAGTTTGGCTGCGGCGGTGATGACAGAGAGCGTTTCAGGGCACCTGTCCTGTCGCCAGGCAACCATGCGGCAGCGGCTCGCCTCTGGTCGCCTGCTGCTCACTGCTGGATGTGGTACCTGCTTTATCCCGTGGCTGCTGCAGGTTGAGTACGCCATCAACGACGGCGGGCGGCCGTGGCAGCACGCGCACCCGCGCTTCTACGAGCGCCTTTTGAGGCGCCTGCTGGCCATGCCCTCCCGACCGCTGGTCATGGGGTTGATGATGCACTCATTCCATCGCCACCAGGCACGCTGCCGCGGCACGCTGCGCAGCGCTGCCTCCATGCACCAGTATCCCTGACTAAGCGCGCAGCGGGGCAGCTCTCACAACAACAATGCGCGGCGGCTGGGGGTCGTTGAATCAGTCTGCGTAAGCTGCCCCTGTGCACCCCTCCTGTTGTCTCCTGCAGTCCACCAACTTTTACACGGGCGGGGAGGACCAGGAGGAAACGCTGATGCAGTACTACCGCCTGCCCTGGGTCTCAATGCGAAGGTGGGTGGGCAGAGCGGCTGCGTGTGCACCCATGTGTCCATGGCATGCTGTGCAGACTGTGGTTCAGCGCTGCTTGCCTGCCTCCCACGTCCGCTGGCCTCCGTCTCGTGCAGCCCGATCTGCTGCCTACCAATGCGTCAGCATCCCACGCGTGCCCTCTCCCTCCCATCCGTGGCCCCTTGCAGCCTGGTGTACCACCCCATGCAGCAGGGTGTGCAGGGTTTCCGCACCGGAGATTTCCTGGCCCCAGACAAAATCCACCCCAACGACCGCGGGCACGGCTACGTGGCTCAGCTGCTGGTCCACTTCCTGCAGCGGACCCTTGCAGCAGAGGAGCAGCGGCAGCTGGCGGAGGCCTGGCGCGCACATTGGGAGCGCCAGCGTGCGGCGGAAGCAGGGGATGGGGGAGCAGGTGCCAGCCTTGCGGCGGGGCTGCTCACTTCGGTGCAGCCGCCGGCGGACCGGTCTGCAGATGCGCAGGCGGCGGCGAACGCGGCTGCTGGGGCTGCCGCGGTGGCAGAAGCCGTGGCAGCAGCAGACGCAGCAGCGGGCGCAGCAAATGCGACCGAGGCAGCAGGTGGTGCCGGCAATCCAGTGCTGCACACACGGTTTGCGACTGCCGACGCGCTTGCGCTGCCACCGCCCATGCTGGCTGGTGCTGAGGCGCTGGTAGCGGAGAGGTGCCTGCGAGATCGGCTGCTGATGATTCTGGTGGATGCAAACAAGAGCAGTGGATTCAGGTGTGCGTGAATGCTGCGACCAGGCCTGGTGGCGCTGCGGCCCGGCTCTTGAAACGGCAGCTGTTGGAGATGTTTCGCGGCTCACTCCCCTTTGCAAGCTCTAAGCTGTCCTCCTGCTGCCACCTGACCCACCGCCTTGCACACACAACCCATGGCTGTGCCGCAGGTGGGAGGACAAGGGCTTGCCTGGCCGGCCCGAAGTGCGAGCGATCACGGAGAGCCCTGATGCGCGGCTGACCATCCGCGTGCACACAGGTACAGGCTGGAAAACATTGCACCGTGCGCTTGGTGGCGGCACTTGCATGCGCCGTTGCGTGCGGGGGGCAGAAGCCGTGCTCATGGGCACCCAGCCTGCCCATGGCTGCGACCCACTGCCTGCCTGTCCGCCTGCCTACCTGCCTCGCATCTACACCTTCCCTCCTCCCTAACCCCTTGCTGTCATGCAGATGTGCAGCCAGATGTGCCCGAGGGTGTGGACCCATCGACCATGAAGAATGCCACCCATGTTGCGGCCATGCTGTGGTACACACATTCGCACTACGGAGTGGGCACGGGGCAAGTCACCTGCAGTGGCGGCTGCTCCTGCGAGCGGCAGTCGCTGGAGCCGCACATTAGAGGGCTGTTTGGCACGCAGGTGCGCCCTTTCCAACGATGGGTTGCAGTGATGGTCTGATGTGCATGCAGCGTCTCATGCGGGCAGCTGCCCGCGCTGCTGGTTACCGTGCCAGGCTGGCACCCGCTCATCGTGCCACAGATGTCACATGGAAGCAGGACCTGCCCCTGGCTGCTGCTGCTGCTGCTGCTGCGGCTGCTCACACGATCCTCCTGCCTCCCTGCCCTGTGCCCCCCTCGGCAGGACCACCTGCACCTGTTCATGGTCACCCGGTCGCCCAGCTGCCTGCTGACCGTCCAAACGCTGCCCGGCACCACCACTGGCGGGTGAGTAGGCGCAGTGCCGCTAGCTGGGAAGTGTGTAGCACGCAGACATGCACAGGTTGTCGTGCGCAGCTCGGTCGCAAGCTTCTCCTGGCCGGCCAGCTGGCCTGGCAAGCACCGCCTTTTCGGCCAAGCTTTGACGGACCTGCGGCTCGCCTCCCGCTCACTGTGCAGGCACTTGTTCCGTCTGAAGGGCGTGCTGCTCAGCTCGGCAGCAGCGGTGGCGGGCCGCGTGCCAGAGGAGCTGTATTGGGGAGAAGACTTGCAACATTTGCCGCCGCCGCCCCCGGTGAACTTCAATGACGGCAAGGGGCCCTGAGGCCGCTGTGCCGCAGCACTTGGCAGTCAACACTGCAGCCTACGTGTCCAAGCATTCATCCCAGCCGCTGCTATCTGTTGCTTAGTTTTTGCAGTTCAGGATTGTTGCCGCTGTCCTGTGTACGAGCCAGCAAGCCATTGCGTGCTGTGCATGCCCAAGTGCTCCTACTTGCGATTGCTTCCAATTCGTCCTCATTTATTCTTAGAGCTTAACATGTATGCATGCACTACTCATGCACCCAACTTGCAAGCACATTAAAGAGGCAGGCGTGATCAGGCATCAAGGCTGCAAGCATGGACATGTGCAAGCGGCGGGCGTCTGCACTTGCCTAGAACTGCAGGTGTGGCGTGGCCTTCTATCGAAAGCGGCACAGCAGGACAACATCGAATGTATGTCGGTGTGAGCAATCTGATTAGACTAGTACACAGCAGCTGATCGACACTGGGCTTGTGAGCAGGGAGAGATGCTGCCCCGCCGCACCGCCTCCACACGCACTGCGTGGCGGGAAGCATGGCTGAACACGCAGCCGCGTGCCTGCTGCATTCTGAGCAATGTCGTCAGATGGCTGAGACGCCAAGGGGCCTGATGCGGGCGTCCCACGCTCCCTCCCCAACTCATAGAGGGCAGCGGCGGCGCGGGGGCACAGCTGCAGCGGTGCTGTCTGCTGTGGCCACCGCGACGCTGTGTATAGCATATTTGAGCGGCCGACCGCCTCGCGCCGCACAGGTGCGCCGCCGCCGCCGCCGCCGCCACCGCCGCCGCCGCTGCCTGCTGGTGCCAGCCGCGTGAGATGTGCAGGCGCAACCAGGCTGGCCCTGGTGCCTCATGCTGCAGGAGCCCGCACAGGGTGCAGCAGCAACAGCGGCAGCAGCAGGAGGCGGCCAGGCAGAGTGTGCACGAACAGCAGATGTCGTGTCGGCGCTCGTGGCCGGCGATTGGCAGCGGTTGCCAGAGGACAAGTAAGCGTTGCAGAGGATGCCTCGCCCAATGCGCTATGGAAACTTGGATGATTGCAGCTGCCTTGCATCGTGGCGCTGGGGTCTCCCCGTTTGCCTGCACATCTGCATGCATGTGCCCACTGCCTGTGTGCTGTGTTCTGCCCCGCAGGTGCAACGGCAGCGACCCGCTGGTTGCCTCGTGCACTGCAAAGCTTGGGTATGCACGGGTGTGGCCACGGCAGGTTTGTGGCGCCCACGAATATGACACCCAGGATTTGCGGCAGCTGCTGAAGGGCCGGCATGTGGCGATACTGGGCGACTCGCACGGCCGCCACCTGTTCACCTGGCTTGTCCGCATGCTGGACGGTGCGTGGGCTGTTGTGGGGGGTGCGGCGCCGGCTGGGCCGGTGTGCAAGCGCTCGTCGAGTCGCTGCACCTGGCGGCTCAGCAGTGCACCAATGCGGCGGCAGTGGGGGCATGCTCCGCAGGCTGCCTGCTCCTGTCAGCCACCGCCCCAAGCGCCCTGCTTCCCCGCCATGTTTCCTCCTTGCCCCGCAGGCTCATTTGATGCCAACATCGACCGGCATCTCAAGTTTTGGCAGAGCGCTCGCTGGGACGGACAGTCGGACAGCGGGGCTTATGTGAAAGAGCGCGGGGGCGGAGACCTGCATGTGGCGCTGCAGTGGCTCACCACACTGCCACCCATCACGCAGCACGTGCGCAAAATGTGAGCCGGTGCAGAATGCGTGGGGCATGCCATGTGCCGGGTACCTTGCGCCTGCATCCGCCTGAGTTCAGAATGGCACCAGCTGCCATCCTGCTCATCTGCTACGAGCCTGGCCGCCCCTAGGTATGCAGGCGCCCGCGCCACAGCAGCGCTCTCAGTAACCAATGGCAGATGCTCGATTGCAGCGCATTCAAGCCAACCGCCCATCGCCCGCTCCCTCCCTCCACTCTGCAGGCGGGAGGCGGGCAGCTTCCCCGACATAGTGGTCCTTTCAGCGGGGGAGTGGTACCATCAGGAGAAGCGCAGCGTGCAGCAGCTCCACGCCGACGTGGAGGACTTGTCGGCGGCGGTGATGGAAACGGACGCAGCAGCGCGCGAGGCAAGCAGGGCGCGGCCGTGTGCGGATGGGCGGCGCAGCGCCTGGAGTTGCATGCCGGCCGGCCCGCTGCATGGGCTGCAGCAGCCGCACCCTGCCCTTCCCCTGTCGGCCCATGTGGCTGCCCTGCGCCTCCAACTTGTGCATGCGTCAGCATCCGCCTCACTGCAGGCGGGGAAGCAGCACCTGTTGTTGCTGCCGTCGCTGTCGCCGCTGCTGCTGCTGCTGCTGGTGGCCAACCCATGCTCCTGCTCCCTCCCCACCGCAGGCGGGCAAGCAGGTGCTGTGGCTGCTGCTGACCATCCCTGATCGGGTGCCCGGCCGCTCCTACTCGGCCACCCACCTCACTCCGCCAGAGCTCGTGCCGCGGTGAGCGCACCGGTGCAGCGTGTGCTGCTGGCCTGCCATGGCTGCGCGCTGCTAGCATGGTTGCCTCTGCTGAGGCGGAGGTGCTCCAGCTGGTCCTGCCAACCTGTATCTGCTTTGCGTTGCGAACCAAGCTGACCCTGCCACACGCATCCTGCTTTGCCTGCTCACCCCACACGCCTCCTGCCTGCCCATCTCAGTTGCCGCTCTGGGGCATACTCCCTCCCTCCCTCCCTCGCTCGCTCATGCAGATACAATGCAGCGCTGCAAGCGGCGTCCATGCTGCACCCGCGAGGGCCAGCCCTGCTCCTCGACTTGCATGGGCTTGCAGATGGTGAGTGCAGGCTGCCCGCTCCATGCACTGGTGCCTACAGCTTGCCGCATTGCTCTGCACTGCTAGTGCTCACCAAGCCTGCCCTTCGCTCACCCACTCACCTCAATCTGCACCGGCTGGATTTCCCTCGGCAGGTTGCCTGGTGTGGTGCTCATACGATGGCATCCACGCAAATGCGGCAGTGTACGCAGCCGTTGTGCAGCTGATCGGCAACCTGCTGGCACTGCCGCCGGCGCCGCTTGCTCAGCAGCCAAGCCAGCACTGATTTCTGACAGGCTGCAATGCAGACCTCATTTGATTTACCAGTTCCCCTTGTTAACTGACATCAACTAAAACCATTAATATTGACAGGAGGCTCGCTCGTCCGATGTGGTAAGCGCACAGCCCTGGCTGGCGGCTGTGCAAGCGTCATTCGGCTGGAAGGTGCAGCTGAGATTGCTGCTGCTGCTGCTGCCTGCTGCCTGAGCAGCTGCCCAGTATGCCGATCAATTTAAGCAGCAGTGTGGGTGCCTGGAGCGGGAGCATTCCTTGCAAGGGCGGCCAAATGCGCACAGCCCAAGGCGCCTTTGCCGGGTGCTCAGAACCACCCCAGGTGGCTTCCAGCCGGGCCTGGTGATGGCTGCCGCCTTGCATGCGCCTGGATCGTCCTCAGCGTGCCTGATCTGCTACTCCAGCTGCAGCTGGAGTAGCAGATCAGCTGAGAGTCTGGGCTGCAGCACTGGCAAAACTTTGCGTCGCCGCCGGGCCCGCTGACCGCTCACACAGCCATGCAGGTCACTTGGCAAGCATCATACAATGCATATTGCCTGGTCCAGGCCTGCCAGCTCCCGAGCCCGCTCCATCATGCATCGCCGCCCGCGGTGCACGAGAGCTTGTGTCGGGCAGCATCAGCCATCTCGCACCCGATTGCGCCATCACACGTCCCCTCACCACTTTGAGGCAACGTTGGACACCCAGGAGCCCAGCTCTGCAGAGCAGCGCGGTATGGTGCTGGGCGCCAGCCCCGCGCCGCCCAGCAGCGGCCGGCCTGCGGCCTGAGGCCAGAGGGCCCGTTACAAGCCATTGTGAGGTGCACTGGCCCTGCCCAGCCTCTCCACTACTAGGCAGCCTTGCTTGGTTCTGCTCACGCCTTGCCGCGCCCTCGCATCAAACCCTGCCGCGCCCAGCCCAGGGCTGTGCATGCTGAGGCGGGGTTGAGGTTTCGGGGCCGCCTGCGGCCGTCGGGCAGGCCCACCGTCGCCGGGGCGCGGCGCAGGGCCGCCCAGCTGCAGTCTAGCCGCCCGATCTGATCCTCCCACGCCCTTCTCCCGATGCCCCCAAGCCCTGCAGGCACTGATCTTCAGCCAGCGACGCCCGACAGGGCGTGCTCTAGCAGCCCGGCATGCAGCCGGCGGTAGCGGAGCCGGCGGGTGGCTCCGCGGCACCCGCCTACGCGGTCCGAGTCCAGGCATGTGCTTGTGCCGGTCCTGCTTGATTCTAGAATTGCCATGTCGAGGGCCTGCGCGTCTGGCCTTTAGCCTGTGGCTCAGCTTGCCGCGCACACAGTCGTACACGTTGAGGTTTAGGCCCTGGGCAGGGCACGTCCATGTGCCCAGGCTCCTGTATGGCGGCACCTGGGTCACCCTTCAGCGTTGCATGCACGGATTACCCTCCCTCTTGGTTCCTATGCACTGCAGGGCATGTCATGGGATGTGGATGCCGAGCAGCTGCGGGGGCATGCGAGCACAGCGTTTGGAACCGTGCTTGCGGCTGAGGTGGATCCGTCCGAGAGCGGCGACCCGACACGGTGCGCTTGGACAGGCCTAGGATGGGGCCCTTGTTGCTGGCGCATGGTGCTGGTGCCAGGTGCAGGTGGACTTCAAGGTTGACAGATGTCCACTACATCTGTAATTCACATATGTCACCTCTTTGCAGCATCGGCACGGTCGTTTTTGCATCCCTAGATGCCGCGCTGCGAGCGGCGGCGCACTGGCACGGGCCCTGCGAGCTGGGCGACGCTGTTACCGCCCAGCTCGCCGCACCATCCGCAGAGCAGGCGGCGCAGCAGGCGGCGCAGCAGGCGGCGCAGCAGGCGGCGCAGCCGCACCGGCCGCGGGAGGCGCAGGGGGCGGATGTCCCAGAGCAGCGTGCCCCGCGTTCGCCTCTGCGTGGCAGATCCACACCCAAGCCGGCCATTGTGGTGCGAGCAGCTTGATAGCCTGTGGTTTCAGTGGTCATGGGCGTGCAAGCAGCCTGCGAGCGTGTTGTTCGGTTTGAACCCCTGTGCTTTGGCTTTGTGCAAGCTCCCTGGCAGCACGCTGGTTGGCTGGACAGCTCTGAAACCTGCGCTGAACTTCAACGTGCAGGTGCGCGGCCTGCTGCCCACCACAACAGCCGAGACGCTGTATGAAGCTTTCGGCAGGGCAGGTGAGTGCGACGCACCTCTCCAGGGGCATTGCTCTTGAGCGCTTGGTAACAGGGCCGCAGCACCGCATGCCAGTCTGTACACGTGCCAATGCCCCACCATCTTGCGAGGTGCTTGCCTGTGCATGCCTGGACGCCGACAGCTGCACAGTCAGCACGCTGTCTGCCCTCCGTGGTCCCATGCACAGGACCCATCAAGCGCCTGCGACTGGTCATGGATGATCAAGGCCGCAGCGCGGGGGTGGCCTTCATGTGAGGCTGCCGCATTTGCGCTGCCTGCTTGCCGCCCCGCTGATGAGTGTTTGTGCTTGGGCGCAATCGGGTAATGGATATGACCTCTCTGGTCCATTTTCTATGAACTGCATGCTGGCAACGCTCCTTGGGCCGCTCTCTCATCTGAAACTGGCCCGCTGCCTTCCGTATGCTGCGCGTTGCAGCACCTTCCAGTCGCAAGAGGGCGTGCGGAGAGGCCTGCAGTTGGGCCGGGGCATCGTGATTGACGGGCAGCAGCCGACGGTGGGGCCGGCACACCGGGAGGCCGGCCCCGAGGATCCGGCACAGCAGACGCAGCAGGCCCAGCAGGCCCAGCAGGCAGCTAGCCAGAGCCTGCCGCCTCGCCAGCAGCAGGGCCCGCCGCCGCCGCTGCAGCGGCTGGGTCAGCAGCCGCAGGCGCCTAGCCCTGCAGGGCCGTACGAGCGGCTGGTGCAGCGGCGGGGCAGCTTCAGCGGCCCCCTAGCCAGCGGCGCTGGGTGGGATGTGCACCTGCAGCGGGCGGGCTCCTCTCCAGCGCTCTCAGGGCTGGGCGCAGGGCCATCCTCTCCAGCAGGCTCGCTAGGCACATTGAGCAGCGCAGCAGGCGAGCCCTCAACAGACACCCTCTTTGCCAGGCCCCTTGCGTGAGCTTGCTGCCGGGACCCTGGTATTGTCTGCTGCTGATGGCTGGTGGCTGCACTGGATGGCAGAGCTGAGCTTGACTGCATGGCCGTTCACGCATGTGCCTTGCCCTCCTGTGCGGTCTGCCCAGCCAACTCACACCAAGGTGTCTCAATCCTCTCAATCCTACCCTTTCACACCACTGCCTTCCCTGCCTGCCATCTTCTGAACTCAGGCCGGACGTCGACGAGTCTTCCCTGTGCGACTTGTTTGGCGAGCACGCGGGCGTGGTGTTTGCGCGCGTGCTGCGCTACCAAGATGGCACCAGCAGGTAGGCGGGCTCACTGCCCCCCTCAGCAGGAATCAGAGCTGTGGATCAAACCTGTGCTGGTCTTCATGCCAGTGAAAGTGTCAGCTGTGGACAGTCTACGGGGGTCAGCGGTTGGCGTTGGCGTATGTGTGCCCTGCAGACCTCCATTGCATCCCGACTTGTGAGCTTGCAGGGGCTGCGGCTTTGTGCGCTTTGCGGAGCCCTTCCAAGCGCAGCTGGCGCTGCAGGCGCTGAACGGAGTGCAGGTGGGCAGCAACCTGCATGCTTAGCCGCGTTCAGCTGACCCTACCCTAGGGTCGCGTTGAGATGGAGTTTTCGCTGTGCTGGATGGGATGCTGTTGCAGTTGCGTGTCGCCAGCGTTCTTCCGGAGCCGACTTGATGCCGGGTGCGCCTCTCCCCCGCTTGCCCTCTGCAGCTGTTTGGCCGCACGCTGCGGCTCAGCTGGGCGCACCAGCGGCAGCCGCACCACGGCCACAGCTCAAGCCTGGAATCGGGCAGCTGGCCGCGCTCGTTTGGGGCCAGCAGCAGCGGGGACTTCAGCAGCCCAACCGCACCTCGGCTGGGTTCCGCCGCAGCCATGGGCATGGTGCCAATGATGCCAGCCTCGCCAAGTGAGATTGCTGGCAGTGGTGCAAACATTTGTGCCAGCGCGGCTGCTCGTGCGCTTCCAAGCCGTGTGCAAGCGGGCGCGAGATGTTGGCAGCTAACCAGCCGCTGAGGTGCGTGAACCACGCACACTAACTCCCCCCTGCTCCCCCCTGTCCTCTTGTTTCTCCGTAGGCTACAGCCCTGCCATCATGGTATCCCCGGTATACTGGTCAGCTGGCGGCGGCATGTACGCGGCACCCACTGTGCCCGCCATGCCACCTGGCGCATTGCCCCCCGGCTCTCCCGTGGCTGGCTCCCCAATGCCGGGCTCTCCGGTGATTGGCTCGCCCTTCCGATTTGCACAGCCGGTGGCCGGCTTTGCAGCCATGCCGCCAGCAGCGCTGCCCCCTCCAGCAATACCTCTAGACCCAGGCAGCCCAGCGCAGGGCTGGGCGCCGCCGCCGCCGCCACCGCCGCCGCCGCAGCAGCAGCAGCAGCAATGGCCGGCGCATTGGCAGCCCATGCCACAGTTTGGAAGCCGCGGTAGCAGCGGCATTGCACCGTGGCCGCCTGCAGGCGGCTTCCAATTTGTGCAGCCAGGCGGCGCCGGCTGGCAGTGGCAGGAGGCGCAGCAGCACGGCGGCGGCCCGCAGTTCTTTTGGGACGGAAGCACAGTCCCGGGCGCTGCGGCGCGGCCAGGGGCAGCCGCACAAGCGCCCCCCGGACAGATGCCTGGCGCAGCGCCCGCGCCGGCGGCAGTCGGCAGCCCCAGCAGCGGCGGCGAGGCGTCCGTTGGGTCTGCGGTGGGAGCAGTGCGCAGCAGCCCTAGCAGCCCCGAGGGAGGCCCCAGCCCGCCTCGGCGTGCAGGCCTAGGCCAGCTGGCAGCATTTGGCTGTGAATCGCCCCCGGGCAGCCCCACTCCTTCCGCATCCAACAGCGATGAGGGAGGGAGAGGGCTGCGGCAGGGCAGCACCGGCACATCTGAGCAGCCCTCCAGCAGCCAGCTGATGCCTTCCGAGACAGAAGAGCAGCCAGCTGAGGCGGCTGGTACAGCTGCAGATGCGTCTGCAGAGGCTGCAGCCACAGGTGGCGCGGCTGCTCCTGCTGCTGCTGCTGCAGGCGATGCCACCGCTGCGGCCGCAGAAGCGGCTGCTGCCGGCCTGGAGCGCATGCACCTTAGCTGAGCGCTGTTCCCCAGCCGGCGTATGCCATCAGCTGGCTGTCCGTCATAATCAGACCACACCGCGCCACATTGGCGTGCCGCGTAGCTAAGATCGCCTCCCTCTTTTGCATTGTACTGCTCGCCCACCATTCCCAGTGTTTTTTGCCAAACATGCTCCAGCCATAAACCCATATGCATTTTGCTGCTCGGTGCAGCCCCTTGATTCAACTCGCATGCTCGTGCAGACACTGCTCGTGCACTCACTCTGCTCGTGCAGACACCCCCCCTTGCCGTCCACTCTGCTCGGTGCAGCCGCCACTAACCCCTTTGTCTCTCAGTCTGCTCGTGCAGCCTCACGTCNATGCAGTGTCCACCCTCCGCCCCTCGCAGTTTTCCCGTACCCTCAGCTGAGTGGGTGGCAGTTGTTGAGCACATTCGAGCCAGCACTGCTGCTATTCCGCTTGTTTGAATCCGTGTTGCCATGCAGCCCCAACCTTGGCGCCATGCGCCGCTCACCACGTTGGCGCCCCAACCTGCGCTTCAGCACTTAGCTCATGCCACCCGCATTAACTGCCTACTGAATGACGCAAAGCATGAAATGGCCACTGTCGCGGACTGCTCTGCAACACCGCTTTGATCGGCTCCCTTACGGACCTCAACATCCTAGCGGCGGCCCCCCCAGTTGTCCTGGCCGCTCGCTCTTCCAGGACTGCATGCACCCCGCAATTCCTCTCGCACGACTGCACGCGTCCTATTTCGTGGTCAGCCTGCGAAATCCGTCTGAGATGATGTAACCGACCTTGGGTCCTTTACATGCGCCGCGGCACCAGCAGCTTCAAGGCTCTGCTCCGCAGCACAAGCAGCTAGGTGGCTCTGCCGCAGGCCGGCCGCTGCCGCCGCCACTGCTGCTGCCGGCTGTTCGCCATGGCGCCAACACTCGGTGGCAGCCTGCCAGCTGGGTTCCACGTGGTCCACACAGGTTGCCGCCTTTCCAGAAGTCGTATGTCAGCCGAGGCCCCGCAGCTCGTCCGCCACAAAGCCAAGGTTCAGAAACATATGAAGCGGGGATGTGCCTGCGGGGAACAGGCAGATGGCTGGCCTCAGAAGCACGGCTGACTGTGCAAGCAACTGCGCCGATGCAGGCTTGACACATGTCATGAGGGGAGCTGGCACGGGTGCTAATTCTGGAATGAGAATTCTCGGCCTGCGTGACGCCTCGGCTGCACGTGCCTGCCTGCCTGCGTCTGCCGCCGTCCCTCGACAGCCAGCACAGCTTCACACACACATACACACCCGCTTTCGGAGCAGCCACCTGCGTTGCCATGCAAAGTCACAACAGCACAGCCTCGCCTGCAGAGTACGAAAGGAGCAGCTCCTCCCCTGCCGCTGCCGCCCGAGGTGACCCCTTGTGCCGACTGTAGACGGCTGCACATGGCTCCCCACCAGCAGCCTCGTACCTGCAACCAAACGGGCAAGACAAGGTGCATGCACATGTGGATCACTTTGTGCTTTGCTGGGACTGGCTACACGCCAGCAGCATGAAGCGTGCAACACGCCGTGCCCGCACCACTCCTCTCGCCCCGCTGCCGCTGGCGCACGGCTCTCCGCTGCAAGGCAGTAGACCCCGCACAGCAGTGCCCCCCTCCAACTCACTGCTGCGGTGTGTCGGCGTGCTGCTGATGGTTCATCAAGTCAATGAAGGGCAGCAGCGCCAGGTCGTCACCTGGGCAGGGGCACAGCAACGCCTGGTGGGTGGCCTGCTCATGCCAGCCGCGGCTCTTGCAGCGCCTCCCTAGGCTACCGCGGCAGGCACCTCAGATGCCGCCGCCGCTGCCGCTGCCCCCTCGCAGGCCGTGCAGGGGCGTAGCGCATGCCACTCACCTGAGCCGAAGCACCGGGACACAACCTGGCCCAGCGCCCACCACACTTCCGCCGCGGTGATTCCCCCTAGCTCTGGCGCATATGCTGCAGCCGCCGCCTCGCACCGCTGCTGCACCGCCGCCGCCGCTGCTGCTACTTGCGGCTGCCAGCCGTCGGCAAGGCTGCCCAGCCCTGCTAGTGCGGCTGCTAGCTCAGCTGGCGGCAGCGCCCAGCCGCAGGGCAGCTGCTCAGGAAGCGCTGTGATGTATGGAGACCTGGGAAGGATAAGGAGCGCAGGGTGGCTGCAAGCTTCAGCAGCAGGTGCATACGGGCTACCAGCAGAGCTGCCCACTTGCCAAAGCAGCCGCAGCAGCATGAAAAAGCGGGTCCTGTTGTGTGCAGCAGTTTGCCCTCCACACCTGCCAGCACAGGGCTGCGGCCTCCTCACCAGAAGCTGCTGGCCCCTTTCCGCCGCTCGGTGGCCAGTAGCAGTGCCAGCAGCAGTGTGGGGTCAACACGCTCCTGCTGCGCCTGCTGCGCACGGCCCAGCGCCCACCAAGGCGCACGCGTCTGCTGCCGCTGCCGCCGCGCCCGCGCCGCCGCTAGCGCGGGCCCGAGCCGCTGTGCAGCCACGTTGGTTGTGAGCAGCAGGCTCTCCGGCACGGCAACCACAGGCTTCTGCTGCGCAGCTTGCAGGGAGATGGCCTCATCTGCAATCACACCCCTGCAAATTAGGTTGGGGGGTTGTAGGGTCTGGTCAAGGGGCAGGGCACACCGGGCAGCAAGTACGCCAACGTCATGCAGCCGTCCCATTCAACAGCAGGGTGTGTGCATCTGGCTGCTTACGGAGATGGAGGAACACAAACAACCTGCAGCCATGGGGCGTCGCGAGGGAGAGCCGGAGCGCCGGATGCACCACGCCGCCTGCCGCCTCCACCCACTCGCGCATCTGCTCGCCCAGCGCATTGGCTTCCCTCTCTGCCTCGCTGCTGTCTGCAACTCCTGCGGGGCGCAGGGGGATGGAGTCGGAAGGGAGTGGGAGGGCGCTGCCCATCCAACAGCAAAGAGAAGTGAGAGGGTGCTGCCCATCCGACAGCGGCATGGCTGGAGCGGCGCCAGCGGCGGGGGTGTTGGAGGATGGCGGCGGCCCACCTGGCGCCTCCGGTCCAGCTGTGGGTGCCTCCAGAGTTTGCTGCAGGGCTGCTGGGGGGCGGCGCTGTCGCCGAGGGCGACTAGCCTGGCGGCAGAGCGCCGCAGGCGTCGCCGCGCAACCCGCAGAGGCTGCCAACATTGCGATGCAGTAGCTGTGAGTGTGTTGGAGCTAAATGCGCTGGCAGGCGACCCTCACCGACCGCCGCCGCCGCCCAGCGCAGCGTGCGCCGGCAGTTGCCGACGGCTGATGTGAATCACAATGTGATGTGCCAATGTGCTGCACCTTGCTCACCATCTGGATGGTTGGGTGTGACTTGATCAAAGCACATATGCTCTGGCAATTGAGTTCTGCGCTGGACAGAGGCCGCGAGCCATTGGCAGCTGGTGGCGCGCCTGGGTGATTGGCCTGCCCGCCGCCCTCGCTGGCCCCGCTCCACCGACACATGCCTCCCAGGGCGGACGGGCAGGCACCCATGCTGGCCCAGGCGCCGTCAAGCTCGTGCCGACAGCAGGCAGGCGGGTGGCAGCAGCAAGATCACCAGGCTGCCATCATCGCCACTGCTGCCTGCTCAACTTTTCACCGATTGTGAATGTTAAACCATTTGTGTGTGCTGATGGGTCGTGCAAGCGTTAGAGGGCAACGGGGCTTAGCGTTGGGGGAGCATCAGGGCAGCTGTTGATAGGGGTGTACATTTGGAGGTACAAGAGCGGCGAGCGGACCAGACAAGAGCGCGGGGCAGGAGGGAAAATTGCGGAGGAAAACCGGAGAGGGGTTGGGTTTTGAGTTGAGGCTGCACTGGGCTCACGCCGCCTGCTGCTTTTCCGCGTCCACAAAGCGCTTGGTGCCAAAGTCGCCCAGGCTGACCTTGTTGACGGGCTTCAGGGGGAAGACGGGCAGGATCTGCTTGCCGTACACGTCCTTCATCAGCGCCGCGGTGCCATCGTAGAAGGCCACTGCCGCCACCATGAAGCCCCAGCCGCCGGCAAACTTGGTCAGGGTCTGCAGACGGAGGGGATGAGGTGGGGTGGGGGATCAGTGGGGAGGGTGAGAGGGCGTGACGAACGCACTGGATGCTAGAGGCAGGGGCCAGGCAAGGGCAGGCGAGCAGCGTGTGTGTGCCCATCCCTGGCTGAGCACACCACCACAGCAGCGCACATGCAAAGCTGCGCAAGAACTGCGCGAGCTGCAACTCACCACGCGGGACTCCTGGTCGGGGTAGCCCACGCCGCCGGCCAGCAGCCAGAAGAGGATGGCCAGGGAGAGGAAGAGCCAGCAGGTGACCAGGTTGGTGTGGAAGGTGCACAGCCACAGCAGGAAGGTCTGCGGTGGGGTGGGAGTGGCAGGAGGGGTGGGAGGGGCAGGAGGGGTGGGAGGGATTGAGGGGTGCAGAGGGCAAAGCAGTTAAAAGCAGCGCACTGCTCTGGAGAAGGGCCAAGAGGGCCGCCCGCTGCCAACTTGCAGCAAGCAGCTGGCACTTGCTCCGCGCTGCCCTCCCACCGCTGCTGCCCACACAGCGCTGCCCCCAGACTGAAACGCACCAGGATGCCCCAGAGGGTGAGCATGAGGCGGTCGCCCTTGACGGGGGTGGCAACAAACACGCCGGCAGCAGACAGGGTGGTGAAGATGGCCAGGGACATCCAAAAGGCGCCGTAGCTGCGGGGGCGGGCAGGGGAGCGGGGGAGGGGAGGCGTCAGGTTGCGACAGGCGGCGGTGGTTGGCGTGTGAGCGAGCGGCGAGCGGCGGTGGTGCAAGCGCGCTGCCCTGTGTAACCCTCCCCACAACGCCGCCAGCAACAATCCACCATCATCCACCATCACTCAAAACTCCCTCAACCCCACTCACCAGCAGAAGGCGACGGTGCCAAAGGTGTTGCGGCGCTGGTACTCCAGCAGGCCGGCGCAAAACTGCGCGAGGCCGCCGAAGAAGAAGCCAAACGAAATGGCCATCTGGCCGGTTCCCTTGGGCTCGGTCAGCTGCGTCTTGGCGCCCTGCAGCAGCGCCGTGGTCAGCGCAAAGCCAAACAGGCCCAGGGGCGCTGCGGGGAGGGGAGGGAGGGGGGCGGCCAGGGGTGACTAAGGGGGCGGGCGGTAGCGCTGGCGACGGCGGGGCGCCCTCCGCAGCTGAATGCGTGCCCCTGGGGTGCTGCTACCGCTCACAACTCGCCGCCACGAAGCTCACAAACGCGGCTGGCAGGCAGGGCAAGCAAGGCAGGACCAGCATCCTTGCCCGGCGGCGGCAGTCATCGCCGCTCCGCCCGCGGCCCAGCAGCTCACCAGGGTTGGCGGTGGCAGGGTTGACCTTGACGCCATCCTCCTGCAGCGCCTGCAGGCGCTGGGCCAGCAGCGCGAGGCCGTCGCCGGACATGGTGCGGGGCACGTGGGTCGGGCTGTCCGGAGGAGGGGCGGGACGGCTGCGGGGCCTGCAAGCGGGTTGTGGCGAGACGATAAAGTGGCTGGAGAGGCGCGGCAGCGGTGCTATGAGCGCCTGAGCCGCAGTTTGGCACCGTCAGCCACAGCGCAGCGCGTCCCCGCTGGCGGTGAGTGATGGGCGTCACCCTGGTGGCTGCAGGGCGTGTGGCGCGGGTTTGGCGCCGCCAGTATGTGTGACAAGCCCCACAAACGCCGATGGAAGCGCCGCTCGGGGCAATGCAGGCAGTCTTACCGGAGGGCGGGCGGCCGCCTGCTCGGCTGCGGGCGCCGGCGCCAGGCGGTCAACGCCGTTCGTTTGTGCCCGCGCAGGGGCTGAGGTCCCGGGCTGGGTTGAGAAATGTAAGCTGCTTCACTGTATAGATAAAAGCAGAACCGAACGAGTTGTGCAGCAAAAGCAAATCTGGACGGGCTGCGTCGGAGCGGATTAGTGCCCAGCATTTTGGCGGTGTCACGAATCGGCAGCACGGCGGTCGCACAGCTTTCAGTGGCAATGGTGGCATTGAGCTTAGGGATTGCTTGGAATCCTTGGCTTGTTTACAGCTGGAAGTTATAGTTCGGCATTCCCCCAGAAGTAAGGGAGAGGCTGTTGGAGCTGGGTCGGCTCACCGGCATTGCACGAGCGGGCAGAGGCGCAACCTCAGGGCATGGCAACGGCCAGGCTGGAGCTGGAAATGCATCCGCCGGATGCTGCAGCGCCCCTGGCTGTTCGCTGGCAATCAAACACTCAGTTGGGGAAGCAGGCTGGAGTCGAGTGGGCGTGGAGCAGCAGGTCATGCAGGAGGGTCTGCTGGCCGCTGCATGGCGTAGCGCGACGACGGCGGCGGCGACGGCGGCAGCAAGTGCAAGCCTCGCGGATAGTCGCCCCCCTGGTTTCTGATCACTCTCGAGGTCTGTTTGAAGCCCACCATCGCGCGCTGGGAGGGTTTCTACAGAGGGAGTGCCAGGCGGGAAGAAAAGCTGGGCAGCGCTTGAGGCGGCCTGATCGGCTGCTTGCATGGAGCAGCGTCGATCGAGCACTGCCGCCTTCGCAAATGGCGTCTGGCAGTTCGCTGCGCAGCCTGGCGCCGGGCGGGGCCCTGTGGGCAGCAGGCGCGGGTAAGGCGGGGCTGCTTGTGCAGCTGTAGCCATCGATGATTGCTGCGGATTGCCCTGCTACACCTGCAGCCGCTGCCGCCGGGCGAGGGCCGCCGCCGCTGCCGCCGGGCTCCCTTCTTTGCAGGTGGCTTGAGCCACGCTTCCACATCGTGCTGGCCTGCTTCCTGGCCACTGTGACGATCTATGTGGAGCGCGTGGGCTTCTCCATTGCATTCACAGCCATGGCATCCAAGGTAACCCGGTTAAGGGGCAGCGGCGCTCAAGTGCACAGGCCAGTGCAATCGGGGAGCTTGATCTATGGACGGCTTGCAGCCCGTGGGTGCTGCAACCCCTTCTGCCCTTGCCTTTTTGCGCAGACGGGGGTGGAAGAAGGCATCAAGGGTGCCGTGCTGTCGGCGTTCTACTGGGGCTACGCCATTTCGCAGGCGAGTCCGCGGTGGGTCTGAACTTGCTGCTGTGTGCTGCCGTGCTCACCCAGCCTGCCCTGCGGCATCGCACGTGGCTGCGGATGGTATGGCCGGCAACCCTCGCCAATACCGCAATAAATCCTTCCCTCCCTCTGCACTGCAGATCCCGGGCGGCTGGGCGGCGCAGCGCTTTGGCGGCGAGCGCGTGCTGAGCTGGTCGTTTGCGCTGTGGTCGGCTGCCGTCCTGCTGACCCCCGGCTCAGCAGACAATGCAACACTGATGGCGGCAGTGCGCGTGGGCGTGGGACTTGCTCAGGTGCAGTGGTTGCATCAGTCTCTGTGTTATTGTGCAGGCACGCTGTGCAAGCTGAGCCCGCTCCCACCATGCCTGCCGTATTCCCTTTGTGCTCCGCGCTGTGACACAAGGCCGGTTGCCCCGCGCACTGTGCAGGGCTTTGTCATCCCCGCGGTGCACACCGTGCTGGCGGGGTGGATTCCTCCCGCCGAGCGTGCACGGGCGGTCAGCCTCACAACCTCCGGCCTCTACTTGGGCTCAGCCATCGCCATGCTGCTGCTGCCCTCTGTGGCGGCACGCCTAGGCCCTGCAGCCCTGGTGCGGCTCGTGGGCTGCCTGGGCCTGGCCTGGCTGGGCCTCTGGAGGCTCACGCTGCGCCACGTGCGCCGCCGCCTGGCTGCCTCCTCAATGCCACTGCACGGCAGCGCGGCTGGCGCAGCTGACGGGGACGCCAGCGGCAAGGCGACGGTGAAGCAGGGGCGGCCGGCGGCCACCCCCTGGGCAGCCATGCTGGCGCACCCTGCAGGTGAGGGCTGGGGGCTGGGGGGCCATCCTGGGCTCCAGAATGTAGAGGAACAAGCACGAGGCGGTGCACACCGTTTTGTACCCAACGACAGCACCGTCCCCCCTGGCCGCAACTCCCTGAATCCGTCCTGCCATCCTGAGCTCTGCAGTGTGGGCCATCGTCATTTCCAACTGGTCCTTCCACTACGCCTTTTACGTGGTCATGAACTGGCTGCCCACCTACTTTGAGCAGGCGAGCTTTGCGGGCGGCTGTGCTGCAGGCTGCCTGCTTGCAGAGGGCTTGCTGTGCTGGAACCAGATGAGGCTGCCTGATTCCTGCTCTGCAGCGGCACAGGCTTACCTACTTTGTCGCTGATCCGTTTGCCCTTTCGTTTGCAGGTGCTGCATGCCAACCTGGCTGCCATGGGGGCCGCCAAGGCGCTGCCGTACCTGCTCATGTTTGCAGCCTCCAATGCCGGCGGTGAGTGGTGCCTGCCTCCTTTTGCCCGCACGTCTTCTGTTGAAGTGGCCTTTGCGCAAGCAGCTTGCTGCAAGCGGTGCAGCGGTTTGTTCTGGAATCCGGGGTGCCGCCTGCGATGCGACGGCAACAGGCCAACATGGCGTTTCTGAACCCGACCTCACTGGATGGCTGCGTGCTTGCACCACCCTGTCTGTAGGCTGGGCCGGGGACTGGCTGATAAACAGCGGGCGCTGCAATGTGGCGGCAGGGCGCAAAATCGTGAACACTGCCGGCTTTTGGAGTGCCGCAGCAGCGCTCATGCTCATGCCAGGCGCGAACAGGGCGCCGCAGGGCTTGCCCCCGCGTTGCAGAGGGCGTGTTCCCTGCAGATGCATCGTGTGCCTAACCACCTCATACCATTGCGGGGTCACCTTGCCTGTTGTCTCACGCCTGCCGTGCTCGAACCATGCCCCCCCCTCCCCCCTCTCTTTTCCACCGTGCAGCGGCACGCTCCGTGGGTGCGGGGGTGCTCTTCACCTCACTGTCCCTGGCATGCGCCGGCTTCTCTCGCGGCGGCTTCTCAGTCAACCACATGGACATCGCCCCCAAGTTTGCTGGCGTGGTCATGTGAGCTGGAGGCACAGTGCAGTGGAGGGGTGGTAGATGGTAGATGCGCTGCTCCCTACACGCCGGAACTGTGGCCCGAATGAACACGCTCCAAGCTGCCCCCGTGCCACCAGCGTGTGCCTCCTTGATTCCCGTCCTGCGGCCCTGCCTGTCCCGCTGCCGCAGGGGCATCAGCAACACGGCAGGCACCCTGTCGGGCGTGGTGGGTGTCGCAGTGACTGGCTACTTGTTGCAGTGGGCAGGGGGCGCCAGCCGCCCAGCCGGCTGGTACCAGGCCTGCGCAGCATCCGCGCTGCAGTGCATGGCAGCCAGCTTCGTTTTCATTGCGGCAGCCAGAGGCGAGCGGCTGTTTGGGAGCGATGCAACGGCAGCAGAACAGGCGGCATGGGACCGATAGCCCGTACGTCCCCTCCTGTCACATGTAAAGCTTACAACGGAACACCGGCGCAGGGCAGAGCACTGTGTGTCAATCCAATCATGCTGCCTCAAGCCTATTGCCGCTCGAATGGGCACCTGCCGGCGTGGGCGTGAATGCCGCATGCCAGCGCAGGGTGCTGTTCCCCATGCTGCCCATGCACCTGCATTCAACGCTGCTGATGCGGAGTGGTGGTGCTCTCCGGGGCTCGCTGCCCGCCCATATCGCCGGCGCCCGCTGCAACTGGGGGGCAGGAGGGTGGACCAAACTAAAGGCAGGCTTGCATCGAGTCTCCCACTCAAAACTGCATGGGTTCTCACTTGTTGGAATGCTTTCCTTCCGCTTGCGGCCATGCATCGCATGCTTCTCCCTGACAGGACTCACCCTGACCGCTGTGCACGGGGATGCGCTCCTGTGCGCCTCCGCGCTCCTCGCCACCGGATTCACCTGCGCTAGAGCACAGTGGCGGACGGTGCCTGAGCAAGCGTGAGCGGCGCTGATGTGTATGGGGGGCATGCCAGGAAGCTGAGGCAGCGGGGGCATCGGCGGCACTAGCGGTGCCCACTGCGGCCTCTCTGCCCTGCTGGGCGCCGTTCTGAGCCTTGGAGGGTCCTCACCTGAGGCCACCTGAGCTGCAGCGGTGGGCTTCTGCTCGCCAAACTGCTCGCGGGCAGGCTGGCCGGCGGTGTGCAGCTCCGTCTGGTTCATGATGCAGGTTCACTGTTCAGCACAGAATCACCCAGTGGTTGAGTGGATGAGCGGGCAGGGAGACAAAAAGCCAAGCCCAAGCCAGCGCAGCGGCCAGCTGCATGACGGCGCTGCTTGATAGGGTTGCTTCATGCTCCGGGAGTTGACTGGAACAAAATACAGAGGTGGTGCTGACCGTGGCACGCTACTCCAGTTTCATCTGCCCATCCCTTGATCTGCCTCCTCACCTGCGTTGCCTGCCGCTGATCCATTTCAGCAGCGCCCCGGTCGGCGGCAGACGCGACTCCGCCTGGATGCAGTCAACCATTCGGTTTGCTATTTTATATGCAAAACGATGCGGCAAAACCTCGTCAGAAAATGATCCTTGAGCTTTGGTGGCAGCAGCCGCGTTGACCGGCGTGCCGCCTGGCGCCGGCGCCCGCAGCCGAGCAGGCGGCCGCCCGCCCTCCGGTAAGACTGCCTGCATTGCCCCGAGCGGCGCTTCCATCGGCGTTTGTGGGGCTTGTCACACATACTGGCGGCGCCAAACCCGCGCCACACGCCCTGCAGCCACCAGGGTGACGCCCATCACTCACCGCCAGCGGGGACGCGCTGCGCTGTGGCTGACGGTGCCAAACTGCGGCTCAGGCGCTCATAGCACCGCTGCCGCGCCTCTCCAGCCACTCTATCGTCTCGCCACAACCCGCTTGCAGGCCCCGCAGCCGTCCCGCCCCTCCTCCGGACAGCCCGACCCACGTGCCCCGCACCATGTCCGGCGACGGCCTCGCGCTGCTGGCCCAGCGCCTGCAGGCGCTGCAGGAGGATGGCGTCAAGGTCAACCCTGCCACCGCCAACCCTGGTGAGCTGCTGGGCCGCGGGCGGAGCGGCGATGACTGCCGCCGCCGGGCAAGGATGCTGGTCCTGCCTTGCTTGCCCTGCCTGCCAGCCGCGTTTGTGAGCTTCGTGGCGGCGAGTTGTGAGCGGTAGCAGCACCCCAGGGGCACGCATTCAGCTGCGGAGGGCGCCCCGCCGTCGCCAGCGCTACCGCCCGCCCCCTTAGTCACCCCTGGCCGCCCCCCTCCCTCCCCTCCCCGCAGCGCCCCTGGGCCTGTTTGGCTTTGCGCTGACCACGGCGCTGCTGCAGGGCGCCAAGACGCAGCTGACCGAGCCCAAGGGAACCGGCCAGATGGCCATTTCGTTTGGCTTCTTCTTCGGCGGCCTCGCGCAGTTTTGCGCCGGCCTGCTGGAGTACCAGCGCCGCAACACCTTTGGCACCGTCGCCTTCTGCTGGTGAGTGGGGTTGAGGGAGTTTTGAGTGATGGTGGATGATGGTGGATTGTTGCTGGCGGCGTTGTGGGGAGGGTTACACAGGGCAGCGCGCTTGCACCACCGCCGCTCGCCGCTCGCTCACACGCCAACCACCGCCGCCTGTCGCAACCTGACGCCTCCCCTCCCCCGCTCCCCTGCCCGCCCCCGCAGCTACGGCGCCTTTTGGATGTCCCTGGCCATCTTCACCACCCTGTCTGCTGCCGGCGTGTTTGTTGCCACCCCCGTCAAGGGCGACCGCCTCATGCTCACCCTCTGGGGCATCCTGGTGCGTTTCAGTCTGGGGGCAGCGCTGCGTGGGCAGCAGCGGTGGGAGGGCAGCGCGGAGCAAGTGCCAGCTGCTTGCTGCAAGTTGGCAGCGGGCGGCCCTCTTGGCCCTTCTCCAGAGCAGTGCGCTGCTTTTAACTGCTTTGCCCTCTGCACCCCTCAATCCCTCCCACCCCTCCTGCCCCTCCCACCCCTCCTGCCACTCCCACCCCACCGCAGACCTTCCTGCTGTGGCTGTGCACCTTCCACACCAACCTGGTCACCTGCTGGCTCTTCCTCTCCCTGGCCATCCTCTTCTGGCTGCTGGCCGGCGGCGTGGGCTACCCCGACCAGGAGTCCCGCGTGGTGAGTTGCAGCTCGCGCAGTTCTTGCGCAGCTTTGCATGTGCGCTGCTGTGGTGGTGTGCTCAGCCAGGGATGGGCACACACACGCTGCTCGCCTGCCCTTGCCTGGCCCCTGCCTCTAGCATCCAGTGCGTTCGTCACGCCCTCTCACCCTCCCCACTGATCCCCCACCCCACCTCATCCCCTCCGTCTGCAGACCCTGACCAAGTTTGCCGGCGGCTGGGGCTTCATGGTGGCGGCAGTGGCCTTCTACGATGGCACCGCGGCGCTGATGAAGGACGTGTACGGCAAGCAGATCCTGCCCGTCTTCCCCCTGAAGCCCGTCAACAAGGTCAGCCTGGGCGACTTTGGCACCAAGCGCTTTGTGGACGCGGAAAAGCAGCAGGCGGCGTGAGCCCAGTGCAGCCTCAACTCAAAACCCAACCCCTCTCCGGTTTTCCTCCGCAATTTTCCCTCCTGCCCCGCGCTCTTGTCTGGTCCGCTCGCCGCTCTTGTACCTCCAAATGTACACCCCTATCAACAGCTGCCCTGATGCTCCCCCAACGCTAAGCCCCGTTGCCCTCTAACGCTTGCACGAGCCCATCAGCACACACAAATGGTTTAACATTCACAATCGGTGAAAAGTTGAGCAGGCAGCAGTTGGCGATGATAGCGGCGGCAAGTAAGCAAAGTGCAGATGGGTGGGACATCTACTTGCCGGGCCTACAGCAATCAAGCTCCAATTAACAATAAAACATGCGGCTCTCCTTCAGTTGTCAGTCAACTCCTGTGCCTCCCTCACTCCCACAGCACAGGGTGCCTGCCGCGTTGCCCCTCACAGCGATTCACAGCGGGTCGGGCAGCGGGGCCAGCCAGTTGTCGCTGGTATCCGCCGCCTGCGCCTGCACCAGCGCCAGCTGGCCCTGCAGCTGCATGACCTCGGTGTCCCGCGCATCCAGCTCGTCCCGCAGGCGGTCCCGGTCGGACGCCAGCCGCTCAATCTGTGGACGGTGGGCGGGCGGGTGGGTGGCAAGCGTCACGCAGGCACACAAGTCACTGGCTGTGGCAGGTGGGAAGGGGCAGTTGGGCGAGAATGTCTTCCCTGCTGTCACGTGAACTGCCATGCCATCCTCTCACCTCTTGCTTGGCGGCCGCAAGCTCCCGAGCCAGCCCATCCAGCCGCCCCTGCAGCGCAGCATTCCCCTGCCGCCCCACCGTCCGCGGCGGGCTGCCCCCGCTGCTGCGTGAGCTGCGTGGCGACAGATCCTCACTGCCCTCCCCTCTGCTGCTGGCGGCTGCGGCGGCGGCCCCAAGCTGCTGCCGCAGCTGCTGCACCTCCTTGCGCAGCTGAGCCTCAGCCTGCTGGGCAGAGGCCAGCTGCTGGCGCAGGCCAAACACATCGGATGCGTCGCGCTGGAGGTCGTCCAGCTCGACCGCCTGGAAGCCGGGGAGGGAGCAGTGCAGGGGACCACTCTTAGCGCAGTAGAGAGCAATCAAGGGAGCAATCAAGCCGGCTGGAGACTAGGGGGAAGGGGGGAGGGAGGGGCCTGGCTGCAGCTGGGCTGGAGCCACACAAGCCGGCAGGCAAAATGCTGGGTGTCAAACAACAGGGCCGCAGCCTCCCCACCTCCCACCACAACCCCCCATCCACCCTGCCCACCTGGTCCAGCACTTGCTGCTGCAGCTCCTGGCCCCGGGCCCGCTCCTTGGCCAGCTCCTCGTGCGCCTGCAGGCAGGAAAAATGCGAGGGAGCGCAGTTCTAGCCAAGGAAAGGCGGGGCTGGTGCACATCCCGTCACACCAGCAGGCTGCAGATGCACACCTGCCTCCAACCCATTAAATAAAAGAAAGCTTCCCGTTTCACTCGCATCAGCTGCAGGTCTTTGTCTTGCAGCTCCTTGTGCAGCCCATGCTAACTGACCACAGCCAACCAAAAAAACCCGCATCGCCCACCTGCATCAGCTGCAGGTCCTTCTCCTGCAGCTCCCGGCGCAGCCCGCCCACCACATCGCGCAGCGGCGTGGCGCCATTAGGGCCAGCCCTGCACAACCATGCGCAGGCAAGTCATAAATAAGCACAGTGCAAACATGTTGCTCGAAACGCTCATCGCAGCCAATGCCGCCCACCCCGCACCCCGCACCCCACATTTGCAGCCCCGCCGCACCTGGTGGCCTTGGCCAGGCTGGCCTCCGCCGCCAGCGCCTGCTGCCGCGCCTCCACGAGGTTGCTCTCCAGCTGGGCGCACCGCCCTTCAAGCCCCTCCACCTGCTGCTGCAGGGCCAGCACCTGCACCAGGTGGGCACAGCCACACAAACTCGAGGCAGCTCGGTCTGCAGTTGGGCTGGCAAGAGCCGGGATGAGGGCAGGGCCTGGCGCACGCAGGCCGCGCTGCACAGCAGATGCTTGTGCAGGCAAGCCCAGCTTGAAGCATTCCAACTGATGCTCGGCTTGCCCTGTGCAGCAAGCAGAGGACACAACCGCACCCCACCTGCTGTGCCTGCTGCGCTGCGCACGCCTCCTGCTGCGCGGCGCACGCCTCCTGCCTCCCCAGCGCTGCCTGCAGCTCCTGCTCCGCCTGCTGCAGAGCAGCCACCTGCTGGCGGTGCTGCCCCGCCACCTGCAGCTGGGCGTCCAGCTGGGAGGTGGCCTGCAGGCAGCAGCACAGGGCAGAGTGTTGTTAAGGATAGTGTTAGCATGAGGCAGCTGTGCAAACCAGCAGAAGCAGGATTGGCCCAGAGGTGGTGGGCGCGACACAGCCCAACAGCATTCGCAGTTGCCCAAGCGGAGGCCGGATCCCCGCTGCGTCATAGGCAGCAGTGCCTGTACGCACGCCAGCCCACCTTGGCCAGGCGCTGCCGCAGCTGGTCGCGCTCCTGCCGCGCATCATCCAGCTGCGCGTGGGCGGAGCTCAACTCGCGCTGCATGCGCAGATGGGATACAAAAGTTGTCAGGCCCAGTCTGGCTGCCGAAGCCCAGAAATCCAATGTGCTGGTTGTACGAGCCCTGCCGCGGTCCCAAAATCCACAGAGCGGAGTGCAAACAGCTATGCCGCCCCAGGCTGCACCTGCAGTGCGCTCTGCTGCTCGAGGTGCGCCTCTCGCAGCTCCTCGTTCTCGGCCTGCAGCTGACCAGCCTCCCGCCGGGCCGCGGTGAGCTGCTCCTGCAGCATGACATGGCATTGTGCGTGGGGAAGGAGGCAGGGAGGCAGGGGGGCAGTCAGTGCAAGTGCAGGGCTGCTGGGTGTTTGCAATTGCACAGCTGCCCTCTGCTCGTCCCCAAGCGGGCGCTTATCACACCAAGCCCAAATGTCGAACCTGGAGCTGGTGCAGGTGCGAGTGCGCCGCCTTGACATGGGATCCCAGCCCCTGCTGCGCCACCTCAGCGGTCTCGGCACGCGCCGTGATGCTGCTGCTGCGCTCAAGCTCCACCGCAAGCGCAGACTCAAGCTCCTCATACCGCTCCTGCTGCTCAGCCAGCTGCGCCCGCAGCTGGCGTACGGCAGCGGCCGCAGCATCTCCCCGCTGCCGAGCCGCAGCAAGCTCTTCGCCCTGAGCATTGGAGGCCGATTCCGCTGCATCCAGCTCCTCGGCCAACTGCTGCCCCCGAGCCCGCTCCGCCTCCAGCCGCTGCTCCGCCGCAGCAGCTTTGGCCGCTGCTGCCTTGGCCGCCTGCTCATGCGCCACCTTCTCAATGGCCAGCAGCTGGCAGCGGGAGGACAGCTCCGCCTGCGCAGTGGCCGCTGCATCCTGGGCCTCTGCCAGCTGGCGCTCCCACTCCGCCTCCCGCTCCTGCAGCCGCTGCGCCTCGGCGCTGCTGGGCGAGGCAGCAGCCGTCAGGGCTTGCACCTGGCGTTGGAAGCGTGCAGCCTGCTCCTTCTCCTGCATCGGCACGGCCACATGCCGAGTGTTGCATACGACGCAAAGGCGGAAGCTACATGTGCCCTCCACCATGTCCCCCAGCACACAGCGCGGACATGTTTGAGGCGACATGCTACAACACGCAGGCACAGCCCTCGCCCAGCACACCTGGTCCAGTGCTCTGCCCAGCCGCTCCACCCGCTGCCGCAGCTCCTCGTTCTCCTGCTTGTGGTGGTCGCTCACCGCCTGCACACAGCGGGAGTGACATACCAGGATCCAACGACTCAGCAGCGCCCACCACTTGCAAAACCGATATGAGAGGCCATTGTGCCGCTCGCATTTTACGCCCTGCGGCTGCTATTGTTTCGGTGTGTGAACATCTGTAGCAGAGCAGTTGGCCGCCCAGCCTCACCTGGATGCGCGCCACACTCTCCATGCCCTCGCTCTGGGCCGCCTTGCGGCGCTGCACCTCCTGTTGCAACTCCGCCACCTGCATGACAAGGGCAACGCAAGACAGGCCAGGTAACGACTTCCCAACGCATTGACATGCACTTGCCCGCCGCGAGCCAGCCCACCCAAAGTGACACAGACATGGATCCGCATGATTCGTGCAGCCCACCTGCTGCGAGGCCTCCAGCCGCCGCGCTTCCGCCTGCGCCGCCCGCAGCTGTGCTGTCTCCACAGCCCCAACCTGTGCCTGCGCCCGCTGTTGCAGCTCCCCCAGCTGTTGCTGCAGGTCGGTTCGAGCGGCCGCAACCTCCTGGAACCGCATGCGCTCCAACTCCAGCTGTCGGCAGCAAATGGCAAGGAATGGGTGTTAAGGAGATGCAGTGTGCCCGCCTGGCTCCCAATGACTGCGCTATCAAGGCTCCGACACACAGCACCTAACAGCAGGGCTGCCATCACAACCCAGAAGGCAACACCTCCACTCTGGCAGGCCAACCAAGAAGCACAGGTGCCCTCCTACCTGCGCCTCCAGCTCGTTCACCCGGCTAGCCAGCACCGCCGTGCTGGGCGAGGACGCAGCCGAGTGCTCCTGCCAGGCCGCTGGCTGCGCTGCCTGCTGCGTGCGCACATTCAGGAGCGGCACTGCTGCTGCCGCAGCCGCCTGGTGCCTTGGGCTGCCCCAGTCGGCCGAGGCAGGCTGCCCTCTCTGGCTGCTGCTGCTGCTGGGCGACACCGCATCAAACATGGGTGTCAGCCGCATACTAATGGCCACTGCTCCACCATCGCTATCCTGCGACCCCTCTGCTGGTGCTGCTGCCGCCCCTGCTGCTGCTGGTGGTGGTGGTGGGCGGGCAGCGGAGGCAACGCTGCTGGGTGCTGCAGGGGCGGTGCCCAGCCGGCTGCTGGGGAAGGCTGCTGGGATACGAAAGTCGGCAGGCTGTGACTGCCGGTCTGGCCGCATGCCGCCTGTGCGCCGCAGGGGCGACGCCATCACTCCAGCACTGCTGGCTGTTACCGCCGCACTGTTGGCCGCCGCGGTACGCGACAGCGATAGCTGCATCTGCTGCATCGCTTCCTGCAGGCCGTCACGTGGAGGGGCGGGGGCATGCGGCGCAGGCCGGCCCTGCATGAGGGGCGCCAGCAGGTCGGCGCCAGCAGCCTTGGTGACGGTGCACGCACTGGGGCCAGCTGCGGTGCCTGTGCTGGCCACATGCCGGGCCAGCAGGCTGGGCTTGCGCTGCAGCAGCGCATGCGCGGGGCTGCCGCGGGTGCTGGCCGCATAGCCGCCGCCGCTGAGGGACCGCGCAAGCTCGGGCGCCGCCGTCGCCGCCCGCTGCAGCGCGGGGTACTGCTGCCCCGGCTGCGTGCGGAGGGGCGAGGGGTCTTGAGGCGTGAAGCGGGTGGCGGGCAATGCTGCGCTGGTGACCGCTACCGCTGCCGCTGCCGCCGCGCTGGCACGCTGTGCTGGGCTGCGGGTGTAGCCTGCTGCCGCCTCCAGGCCACGCTCGTAAATGGACAGGGTTTCGGTGGAGGGCGGCTGGGTGAGGCGTCCGCCCTGCCTTCGGCTGGCCGGCGTGGCCAGCAGGGAGGTGTGCTCCGTGCCGGCGGCACGCGGCGAGGTGCCGGCGGGTAGCCCCGTGCCCAGGACGCCGCCCCAGTCCCGCTGGAACTTGGCGTTGAGGGCGTCGCGCTGCGCCCGAAGGTTGGCGGCCTCCGCCATTGTGCAGCGAGGGCTTGCCGGAGGCGGGCCTTGGTGACGCCACCGCCGGCGGCAGGCCGCGCGGGAGTGGGAGTGGGTGGCTGCCGGGGCGGCGCGGCTCGAATTAGGCCGCAATGAACTCGAATGATTACCCAGGCGGGCAGGGGCTGCCCTGGCGTGCGAACGACAGAGCCACCTGACGGGCTGACCGGCGCGGCAGGGCTCGCAGCGGCGCCTGCCCACTTACGGGGAGCCCACAAGGGGAGTATACAGCGGACAGGGAGGGGCTGTCGTTTCGAAGTTCATGGGGCGCCAGCTGAGGCTCATGCTGGGCCCTGGCCTGCCTGCCCAGGCCCAGCCCTCACCTCCAGTCATTCACCGATCGCACACCGCCACACCGGGCGCCCCTCTGCAGCCCCGCACCGTCGCCTGGGCGAGCAATGGCGGCCGAAAACTTCCTGGTCGTGGGCCCCACGGAGCTCAAGTTCCGGTGAGAGCCTGAGGCACCCTCCCGGGCGCCCTGGGCGCCTCGGGGCGCCGCCCGGGGTTTGGCAAAGGCCCCGACCGCGCCCCCTGCCCCCGCTCCTGCTTCCCGTGCCACCCCAGCCCGATCCACGCATTGCGCAGCCGCTCCAGGGCGCGATCAGCCGCCGTCCGCCAGCCCCTGGTCACCACCGGCGGCCGCCGCCCACACTGCCGCTACTGCCCTTCCGCCGGGCGCTGCACTCACCTTCCTGCCGCTGTTCCTGCCCCCCAGGTTTGAGCTCCGCAAGAATGTGCCGTGCACGCTGACGCTGCAGAACCCGACGGGGGAGCGGGTGGCTTTCAAGGTGCGCACACGTGCCATGCTTCCGCTGCACGTGCCCCCGCAGGCACGTTTTGGTCCCGGGTCGCCCTCGGAGCCGCCCCGTCAATCGCTGTCGCCGCTGCGTGTCGCCGATTCCGCCCCCAGGTCAAGACGACCAGCCCCAAGAAGTACTGCGTGCGGCCCAGCAGCGGCATTGTGGAGCCGGGCAGCAGCAAGGAGGTGCAGGTCATCATGCAGGCGCAGCGCGAGTACCCGCCCTCCCTGGCAGGTGCGGGCTGGGGGGGAGCTGCGGGGAGAAGAGACAGGGAGTAGAGTGCAGCTGTTGGAATGCTGTGGTGCTGCTGTGGAGGCAGGCGGCCGGCTTGGCGCTGCTCGTCTGGCTTCCCTCGGCCGCACTGGTGCTCGATGCCCTGGCGTCTGACGAGCAGCACTGCAGGCAGACCAATGTGGGGAGCTGGGCAGTGCGTGCCGCAGGCTGTCTATCCTTATGCAGCTGCTGCAATGATCTTTCGCTCCCGATGGCCCTGCAGACCGCAGGGACATGTGCTTGGTGCAGTGTTTGAAGAGGCTCTGCCCATCGTGCTGCATCCAGAACCAAGCAGGTCCACGTCGCCTGCCTCCGCTGCCCACGTCGCCTGCCTCTGCTGTCCGCGCTGCAGACTGCAAGGACAAGTTCCTGGTGCAGTGCGTGAAGCTGGGGTCCAGCGACGCCAAGGAGGTCACACCCGACATGTTTGACGCCACCAAGCAGCGCGACATCAGGTGCCAGGGGCGGGACCGTTGCAAGTTGTTGGGCGGGGCCATCACAAGTTTGTTGGGTGGGGCTGTTGCATGTTGTTGGGTGCACATGCAGGTCACCGCCCAGCATGCTGGGCATCAGGTGTGGCGTGCCGCAGTGAGGAGTGCGCTACCAGGGGTTGGCAGGGGAGAGGCCGCGGCATTGCCTCACCGCCAAGCAGTGTTCATTTGGATGCATTGCCTCTGGGATGGACGTGGTTCTGCCGGGCCGCTGATTGCCTCACGCGTCTGCCCTCGTGTTTGCAGGCAAACCAAGCTGCGGGTGGTGCTGGTGGGGCCACCCAAGCCGCCCTCGCCGGTGCGAGGGGGAAGGGGGCAGTCGGGTGGAGGTCCCTGGCATGGTGCAAGCCTGCTGTGCCTGCTGGTGGGGTTGCAGTCGGTGCCGTTCCGGCGCCCCTGGCAAATCAAAAGGGCACGCCGTGGCTGATGCAATATGTGCGTTGGTGTTCTGCCACCCGTGCCGAGGGTGTGAGGAGCCGGTCAGCACCGCCATTTTTGCCGTCCTTGTGCCCCACATCCCAAGTTCGTGTGTTGTGTTACACCCTTGCGTACCCCGCAGGTGCCGGAGGGTGTGGAGGAGCCGGTCAGCCCCGCCACCATGGGTTACAAGGATGCGCCCTCCTCCACTGCTGGTGCGCTTGCGGCATCGTTGTGGACCCGCTGCGGGCTTGGGCAGTTTGTTGCGCCGCACAAGCCCGGCTGGCGGCAGCCGGCTCTGCGCTCTTGCCACCTGCATGGCAGCCAGCATCAGCTGCATCCATGGCTCTGCCTCACTGGTCTGCAAGCGCGGCGTGCATGCAATCCGCCATGGGCCGCCTACTGCCCGCCAGCACTCCTATCCTGTTCCCCTCCTGCCCGCCACCACTCCCGACCTGTTCCCTGCCAACAATCCTGCAGGTGGGGTGGTGTCTGCTGCCGAGGACAAGGCGGAGATCCGCAAGCGGCTGGAGATGCTGGAGGACCGGTCAGCAGCGGGCGGCGGCCGCGCCACGGCGCAGCAGGTGCGCAGCATACGCCGGCCGGCTGCTGCTGCTGCCGCCGCCACCCCTGCCGATGCTGCTGCTGGTCTGCGACGCGTCTGCCGCTGCATGGCTTCTTCTCTCCTCAGCTGGTTGCAAGTTGCCGTACATGTGTGCTGCAGCCTTTCACCAAGTGTTTTTTCTGCTCTCACCCAACGGTCCTGGCTGCTCCCCAACCCCCGCTCGTTGCAGCCTGCCAAGGCGAGCGGCGGCTTTGGGGTGGTGCACCTGCTGCTCGTGGCGCTGCTGGCCTTCCTGGTGAGCTGCTGCTTGCAGTCGGGCTGGCTTGCACAGGCTGGCCTGCACGCACCCGCAGCAGTTGCAGGGCAGGTGGGGTCACAGGCGGTGTTGCCATTCCAGTAGTACAGGCATGGCAGTTTGCGTTCTGCCTGCCCAGCAGCGTCACATTTCAGGTGGTCACAGTTCAAAGCACCATGCTGCTTGCTCCCGCCCCCTGCAGGTGGGCCACTTTGCCAATGTTTCGGTGCCGCTGCTCACCGACTGGCTGCACAGCATTGTCGGCAAGGCAGCAGCAGGCGGCAGCGCTTCCGGCAGCACTGAGCTCTGATCATGCGCCCTTGCTTGGAGGGCCTAGAAGGCTCCCTCTCTTGGGTTTGGCTGCACAGCGCGCGGCTGGGAAGCAGCAGCAAGCAATTCACGCGTCGGCAGCGGCAGCGGCGCAGCTGCGGACGTAGCAGCAGCAGCTGCAGCAGCAGCCGCAGCTCGGGAGTGCCTGCCGGATGAGGGCGCGGCACTCCAGACCGCATGACATCAGCCTGCGCGAGTCAGGCCCTGGACAGACGTTCCTGCCCCCTGCATTTGCACCATGCGTCACGTCTGGCGTGCACCCAAGTCCCGTCTGTGTCTCCCTTCTCTTTCTGTCAAGGGCAGGACAGAACGCCGACGTCCGTTCGCCACATAGCACCACTTAGAGCAGCTTGACTTTCGGCACGCGCTTCTTCTTTTCCGCCGTGTCTTTCCTAGGCAGAACCCGACAGGTTGGACCCTTGTCTTCTTTCCCCCTCCGGTCTCCCATCCCTTGCGCTCACTCTGTGATTCGTGTCGGCCCCCTGTGAAAAGACTGAAAGATCGCAGATGTTGCAAAGCTTGCCAGCTCGGGTGTTGACAGGTAGGCGGCTGACGGGGATCACGCTGGCTCTTTTGACCTGCGGCTCATGTTTCGACATCCCATTCTCTGTCGGTTTCTGTCGAGCACCAGCATGGCACGCACTCCCTCTGCTCTGCTGGCCCTGTGGGCTGCCCTGGCGGCAGCGCTCGTTCTGCTGCCTCAGCCCGCCTCGGCTTTCGTTCGAGTTTTCGGCACCAAGTTCGCTGATGAGAACTGTAACGAGGTGAGCGGGGGGCCAGTCCGAGAAATTTGGCTCGGCCAGCTGCAGCTGCCGCCGAGCGGCAGCCCTGGTGGGCGGTACCTGCCGCTCAGCCGCCTCTGCGTTCCACTAGAACATTGGAGTGTGCGTCAAGTCGTCTTGCCTCGCTGTCAATTGCCCTCCCCAACCCTCCCCCGTACCCCCAGATCAACTTCGTAGGTGCCAACACGTAAGCAGGGGCAGGCATGCGGGGGCGGTGGGCGGGAAGGCGGGCGGGCATGCAACCGCGCCTCCCCGTTGCGCCGCACTTCCGGCCCACTCCCAGTGCTAGATCTCCAAACCCTGCCTGCAGGTGGCGCATGCTGGAAGCACAGTCCGGCAACACTGGAGTAGAGGTGAGCATTGCACATAAGATGGCGTCTGCCGTCAGCTGCTGCCGGCTTCCGTGTTGGCCTCTCGAGGCATGCACAATTCCTTGCGCCACTTTGCCTGCGCCCAGCAACTCAGCCAGCGCTTGTCGCTACCCACCTGAGGCACGCCCAGTCCTTGCGGCACCTCCCTGCGCCCAGCAACTCAGCCAGCGCTAGCCGCTGCCCACCTGCACTACTCACCTCGCCAGTGCCCACCTCCCCCCCCTCTGCAGGTCAACGGCCAGAACCCAGCCACGTCCCTGCTGGACAGCGCCGCCGCCCTCAACATCTCCGTGCTGCGCGTGTTTGCCACGGGAGTGGAGCCGCAGCTGCCTCTGCAGGTCCAGGAAGGCGAGTGGGGCGGACGGGTGGGCCTGGGATTGAGGGGAGCGGCACCAGGCTGGTGGCAACTTGCTTGAAGCCCGCAGGCTGGCATCCTTGCACTGCAACCGGGCGTCGCACAGGCATGCAACGCAAGCGGCCCGACTCCATGTGTTTCTCAGCTCCTTGTGTGGACGTAGGCGCGTACAGCGAGCTGCCTTACCGCCCTCGATCAGCTATGGCCTCCTCGATGCCTTGAACCCAGCATGTGAAACGTTGCTCACAGTTCCCCTTTGCTCGCAGGCGTGTACAACGATGTGGCCCTCACCGCCCTGGACCAGCTGCTGGCTGACGCTGCCGACCGCGGCCTGCGCCTCGTCCTCATCCTAGCTCGCAACTGGGGCGGCCCCGACAGCCGCGCCTCGGTGAGCCGGACGGCGGCGGCAATCGCCTAGGCGTGGCATACAGCAGGGCTTAAAGGCTGCTTGCGCATGCATGCGGCCCGGCCCCTCACCCCACACTTGGTGCTGCCCTTGCCTGCACTGCTCTGGTCTTCCCCATGCCCTGCAACGTGCCGTGCCCCTGTGTTCTGCCCTACCCGTGCTGCGTATGACCGCGCTCCCTTGTCGCACGCCCGTCCGTTGGCTCGCAGTTTGCCAGCTGGAACGGGCTGCAGAGCCCCGATGACTTTTACACATCCGAGGCGACACGCAGCGCGTTCCGCAACCACCTGGCTTTCATGGTAACATGTACAGGGGGTGTGGTTGAGTAGCCTGCACATGCCTGCTTAACGCACATCCACTGCTGCATCAGATCAGTTCATTTGGGTTATTGATCAGTGCACATTTGCAGGTAAACCGCACCAACTCAGTCAATGGCAAGAAGTACAGGCGCGGGCGCCTTCTGCATGCGCTGGTACCGTTGCTCGGCTGCTGTGCGCCATGCCTGCTGCTGTGCGCATGCGCCATGCCTGCTGTGGCGTGCACCACCGGTGTGAGTCATCTGACTGCAAGCGCGCACAGTTCAACTCCGTTGCCTGCAGGGATGACCCCGTCATCTTCTCCTGGAACCTCATGTGAGCGCAGCATGCGGAGGTGGCTGCCTGGCTGTCTGGTCGCAACCAGAATTGGCTGTGCGCTCAAGTTGATGACTCGCGTCCACCTGCCTCGCATGTCACTTTGCACAACTCGCCTAACCGTTGTTTGCATGGGAGCTCCCTGCCCTCAAATCCCTGCCTCCAGGAACGAGCCCCGCTACTTCTTCAACTCCAGCGACGATCCGTGCGTGAAAGACCCGGATAAGTGCACCGCCAACCTGCAGGCAAGCACATACCTATCCTAGGCAGGACTGCTGTGCCTGCGTGCCTGCATCTCCCGCTTGCTGTCCTGCTCGCCCTGCTGATGGCATGGGCATGTCCTCCACTGGCAAGCCGTCTTTGACATGCCACCAACCGCAGAGCTGGATCGAAGAAATGAGTGCGTACTTGAAGCGTGAGTGGCAGTCTTGTGCACCCTGCTCCCACCCCGCTCCCACACAGCACTCGTTGGCGGCAGCTGTGCCTGCATTGCAGCTGCTATAACCAGTGGCTCCCAAACAACATGCTCAATGTGCTGGGCGCTTGAGGGCACATAGTTGCTTGCAGGGATGCCGGCTAGATGTGGTTCTGCTGTTGGCCTGCCGCTGCAGAGCTGGATCCCAACCACCTGGTGACCGTTGGAGAGGAGGGGTGAGCTCAGCTGGCGTGCTGCCTGAGGCTGAGGCCCACTCCATTCCCGCCTGTGCGCTTGACAGCTGCTGCCCCCTGCACTTGGCTTCTCCTCAGCCCAGCGCTCCCGCTCAGAAGCCGCCCCCCCCACCNGTGCAGCTTCTGGAGCAAGAGCAGTCCCAATGCTGGCGACAACCCCCAGCCCGAAAGCGGTGGGTGGGCGCCGCGGCAGCCAACCGCTTACTCGGGCTGCGCTGCCTGCAACTTCCAACAGTCCACCAGAGAGCATGCATGGCATATGCCTGCAAGGTGCGCTCAGCCTAGAGCTCTACCTCCTGCTCACCTGTGCCTGCTTTGCCTGCAGGCTGGGCGGCGGAAACCGGCCAGGACTTCACAGCCAACCATCAGATCAAGACGATTGACTGTGAGGCCCGCGTGCGCTGCACCTGACATTCCACCTTGGCATTGGAACGCGCCTTGCACACCAGCAGCAAAGCAGGCGGTGGCCCAGTCTGCACTGACTGCCCCCCCCCTCCCCCGGTCGTGCATGTAACGCTCTGCAGACGGCGGCATCCACCTCTGGCCTGGTCAGTGGCGGCAACTGCTCTGCTGGCATGCCTGCCGTGCAGCCGTGCCTGCTTTGGACCGGAGAAACGCACACAGGCTGCCATGCACTGCCGGCAGGCCGCGTTCTGGGGCACAGCCCTGGGCGGTCCTGCACGCTCCACGCCCCGTGCCCTTGCACTCACGCTCCCCTCGCCCCTGCAGACAACTGGAACGTGACTGACCCTGCGTGGATGCAGAAGTGGATCACTGCCCACATGGATGTGGCACGCAAGATTGGCAAGGCGAGAACTCAGATTTCTCTGCCTGTGGATGGCAGCAGCAGGGCAGCAGCATTATTGGGCATGGCAGCTGCCTGCTTGCTGGGTGCGCTAGCCGCGAGGCGCTGCTGGCTACACGTTGCGTTGTGCCGCCGGCGCCGCCCAGCATGGGAACTGAACTACAAACCCTGCAGTGAACAGCCCAACTCATGTGACGATTCACAGCCTGGCTCATCTGACGATTCCTGCGTCACTTGCAGCCCCTGGTCATCGAGGAGTTTGGCAAGAACGTGACCAGCCAGGACCCCAGTGTGATTGAGAAGGAGCGCAACCCAACCTTCAGGTGTGCCAGGGGAGCTGCCCCCGCAGCTTGGCGCAGCTCCAGCACACCGTGCTGCCCAGCACCCCAGCAGCCGTGGCCGCTGGTGCTTGACCGTCACGCCCGCGTTGCAGGCCGACCCCAAGCTGCAAAGCTATGCATGAGCACCCTGCTGAGCATGCTGTGCCTGCTGTGCTTGCAGGACCGTGATGGACGCACTGAGCAAGAGCCTGGATAGCGGGGATGTGCTGCGCGGCGTCAAGGTGGGGTGGGGTGGTGGTGGTGGGTGGGGGCACTATGCCATGTTTTGTTAGGAGAGCTGGGAATTGGGCCAGGGGCCGACCGCCGCAACCCTGGAGCATCAACTTCCGACTTGCTGCCCGGAGGCTGCTGGCCCCCTTCTTGTTGGGTCAAGACGCTCTGATGGCAACATGCAGTGGGCCCTGTGTCGCCAGCATGAGAGCTGTGCGGCACTAGCGTCTGCCGTCCCGCCGCACCCCCCTGCTGCCCCTGACCACTCACACTCTCCCTGGATGTGCCTCTCTCCTGCCCTTCCAATCCCCCTTCCAGTACTGGATGGCGGACCCCGTCCTGGTCGACTCCTCCTCCCCCGGCTGGTCCAACTACTCCCAAGACCAGGCAAGTGGACGTGTTGCTGGGCGGGGGCAGGCTGGGAAGCGCATACATCTGAATTGTGGGAGGGCTGGGGGTCAGCACAACCGACGCTTAGGCAGCCGCTCGCAAGGCTGGTGCTGTTGCGACCTTAACCAAGCTCTGCGTGGACACCCCAGGGGCAGCAGGGGCAGGGTGCCCGGCGGCGGCCGCTGCCCTGGATTCCGCCTCCGAGGTCCCACCTGCCCTGTCACCTGAGCCAGCTGCTGTGTGCCAGCACCACTACTGGGCAAGGCGCCGACCCCAGCCCTGCGTCTGTGTCCGTCTGTGCCTGGCTGCAGGTGTTCTTCTCCTCCAGCACCATGAAGGACATCATCGCCCCCGCCGCCGCCCAGGCGGCCAGCAAGAAGGACCCGGTAAGGGGAGGCACCTGCTGCCATGCTAATTTTGCTTTATTGATGGGCAATGGGATGTGCGGGCGGCCTTGCCAATCAACTGCACGGTTGCCTTTGCCTCGATGTGCTGCAGGTGCCGGGATGCACCCCGGAGGTGGCTGGCGGCGGCGCCCCAGCCGGCCGCAAGCTGCTGCGCGTCCTGCTGCCGTGAAAAGCCAGCCGTGACAAGCCAGGATGCCCGGCCAGCCTACTCGCTTGTACCACCGCCCAATGACGTGATCTTGTGATCGCCATTGTGCACAGACAATGTCCGCCAGCTTGCTCTGCGAGAGCCTTGCACAGTTTATGCGTGGCGCGTGCATGCCCACGGCGAGGGCTGCTCGCCCATGGGGCGGGGCGGGGCGAGGCGGGGTGGTGCCTCCTGCAGCGCGTGGTGTTTGTGTGTGGGGTGGCAACGGCTGCGAAGCCTGCCACACCTGTTCTGATATGGCCATTCGTGATGATATGCGTATCTGTAAAGCTCAAAGGCATGTGGCAGCAGGCTTAATGGCAAAGCACCAGCACTGTCCCACTGTCCTGTCTTCCGCTTGGTCTGAGCCGCGTCCGTGCCAGCTGCCGCCCAACGCATGGCATTTCCGCATCCTCGGCTGCCGCGGTTAACCGGGCAACGTTGCCCAGTCACTGCCTTGCAATGGTATCGAACTTACATGCTGGAATGTGTTGAGCAGACGTGGAGCAACAAGCAACACTGCGCGCTATGAACGAGCGCGGGCAAGACGCGGCCGGGAGTGATGACAACCAGCTAAGCTGCTGAGGTGGCAGAAGGGGTGTCCCATGGTGAGTCAGTCGAGGGCGAGGGAGCAGCCGAGATGGCTTTGAACAGGTCTGGATAAATGGCAGCGTAGCGGGAGGCTCCTGTCATTCCACCACTCCGTGGTGGAAAAACCAGACAACTGGCACAGCAGCCACCACAAGCGGGCTGGCCCACAGCTCAGCCGCCATTCGGTGGGCGCGCCCGTCCATCTCAATGCGAAGCGCACGGATTTGGTCTCGGTAGGCATACGAGCCAGCATCGCCTACCGCCACACCGACAAACAGGCCATAGCCGTTGCTGTGGAGGACGGAGTATGCACGATGGAACAGCTCAAGCTTGAACATGCCCGAATGCAAAAGCTCGCTGGAGCCATTGTGCATACCCAGTCCGCCTCACCTGCAGATGCTGCGCTGGTAGTTGGTCGCGTCGCCATGGCAGAAGAGGAAATTGTCCGACCCCAGCCCTTGGTAAGCCTGCCCGGCAGGAATAACATTGACGTAGGGCACAGCAGCCTCAGCCGCAGCAGCCTCTGCCGTGCTGGCGGCAGCAGCCAGGGCGGGGCAGGCGCGGGGGTACCATTCAGCCAGCAGGGAGTCCAGGGCTGCCATGCCAGCAACTGCCTCAGGGCCCAACGGCTCGCTGCCCTCAGGGGAGCTGTAGAGGCTGGGCAGCGTGGCCAGCTGGCTGGCCTGCGCCGCGTCCTGCCGCCCCAGCAGCTGCTGCAGGCGGCCGATGGCCTGCTGGCCCTGCATGCTGGCGCCGCCCCAGGCGGCCACTGCCTTCAGCTGGCGCACAATCTGCACGTCTTCAGAGGGTGCCCCGGCCAGAGCAGAGGCGCACACGGGCTGCAGGCGTGCCTTGGAGGAGGGGCGGGGCGGCGAGCGGCGGCTGGCTGCTTGAGAGGCGGGCCCGGCAGGCAGGCACCGGGAGGCTGCGTGGCACTGCATGGCTGCAGCAGGGAGGGCTGGTTGGCAGGTGAAGCGAGGCGGGCAGCAAGCAAGAGCCTCAGGGCCTCAACACAGCCACCACAGGCAGCACGCTGCGCGCTGCGCTGTGGATCAAATGGACAAGCATGAACGTTACAGCAATGCCTGGGCGAGTGGCCCAGATCAGTTGTTGCCCACAATCATGGCAAAGCTCAATACACTCATTCGACCCGGTTCCAGGTTGTGCAAGGCGTGCACGCTGCCATCCTCGTCAGCTGAAGGGCTTGCAGGCTGCGGTGCCCACCGCGAGGCGCAGCTGCAAGGCCGCCTGCTGGAGCGCCCGCAGCTCGGTACCGCGCGCCACAAAGCCGCCCACCAGCACCACGCCTGCAGGCAAGTTGGAAGTGGACCAGCAGCCTGGCTTGGGCATGGGCAGTGTTGCACAAACGTGCGGCTGGAGCACAGCAGTGCAGGAGCCACACAGGTCATTCGTAAGTTCCCATGCCACGGCATGCGCACCTGCCCAGCCCAGAGCCGCGCCCATGCCGCCCAGCAGGAGGAGGTAGTTGTCTCCTGGCTGCCACCCAGCTGCACCTCCGGGCTGCTGCCACACTTTGGCTGCCAGCGCTCCCATGCAGCCAAAGCCGGCTGCAAACAGGCCGGCTGCGAAGCCAATGGCATGCCGCCGCCCGCGAGCCATCACAGCTGCTGCCATTTCTATCTGCGCCGCTGCTTCCTGGAAGGGCTCAGGGAAGGCTCGCATCAGCTGCAGCGCCGTGGACGGGGGCGCCAGCTGCTCGCCTTGCTGCCCCTGCTGCTTGCCGCCGTCTACTGCGCTGCTGCTGCTGCTGCTGCCGTTGCTGCCTGGCTTGCTGCCACCATTGCTGCTGCTGCTGCTGCTGCCTGGCATCTCTAGTGTGGCTGCCACCCCAAGGTGGTCTGAGTAAGAGAAGCCGCGGCCTGTGCCTGTGAGCGCCAGGTCAGCATGCAGCGCCCGCCCAGTGGCGAGGATGTAGTCGATGCGGATGGGGCGATGCCCCGCACCCGCAGCTGCAGGGCAGGCACAGGGAAGGCGGGGGCGGGGGGCAGCGGCAGTCGGGTGCAGGCAGGGCAGCCATGCATGCGCTGGCGCGGGTGCAGTGCGGGCCATGATCCGGGGTGCACAGACAGTTCGGCAGGTGGTGGACAGCCCGAACGATGCCAGGTGGCGCCAGCCTCGGCGGCAGTGCATGAGCTGGGAATACACGCAAAAGGCTGCCGCCCTCCCGGCTCACTCGTGAAGCTGCTCTCCAGCGCGTTGGCTGTGGCGCCCAGCAGCAGCGGCTGGGCCTCAGCCCACGCATCCCGCAGCTCCGGCAGCAGCACCTGGGGGCAGGGAGTGGATGCGGCATGGATACACACGAGATTCCAGGCAGCAAACTACGTCTCGACAGCGAGAAGCCAGGCAGCACACTACGTCCGGACAGCTCCCCACCCCTACACTGTAGCCCCCATCCATCTGCCTCAAGTGAACGGCAGACCACCGCTCTGAACATGCCTCACCTTGAGCATCGCAAACTCGAGCGTGTCTGGGGCGCAGTTCATGTCGCCAGCCAGCACCACGCCGGCGGGGCTGCCCGCCCCTCGCGCTCGCACGAATGCTGCCAGCTCAGCCACCTGCAAGCCGGACCCTCAGCTTGGTTTGCCACAACGGCGATGCAAGCAGGCTGCTGCGATGCATGCTGGGCAGCACGGCAGGCTAGCAAGCGGGCCAGGTGGACTGGCATGCCGCACACATGTGCTCAGCTCTCAGCACCCACCTGCAGCAGGCGCACGCCCGCTAGATTGTCCCGAGGCAGCCGGCAGTCGGGCGCCAACCCAAACGCGCCGACCTGGTGCCACTCCTGGCCATCTGCATAAAAAAGGTGTAACCAGGCACCGCATGTGGCCGCTGCGTATGCGGGGAGCGCATACACAACAATGTTGGGATGCCACTGAGCTGCGCAACGACATGCTATGCATGACCACATGCCCGGCAGCTTGCCCACCCTTCAAAGCCCTATCCACTTGAGAATAATGACTCACAGTTGGCGGACAGGTGGGTGAGGAACACGCTGAGCGTGCCGGCGGGCGTTTGCAGCGCGGCCCAGCCCACGCCTGCACGGCATGCCACAGCATGAGTAGGCATGTCTCATGGCATGCAGCTGCGCCGATGCGGCGGCCACCAGCTCCCCATGCGCACACATGCTGAAGTGGGCATATCGTTACGGGCCGGCCCACCTTTGCCAACGTAGTAGTCCCCCTGGAGGACCGCCGCCGGGTCGCCACGGGCGGAGTAGGGGTGGAAAGCCGCCTGCGCAGAGTGGGCCAGGTCGCATCAACTGGTCAATCAATCGTCAAACAGCACGGGTAGCAGGCGGGTGCTACAGCGAGCAGACGGGCACGACTGCCGCCTCCCCCGACTGCCCTGCAACCGCCAGCAAGCTGCCTGCACCTCGGTCACAGGGTAGCGGCTCAGCAGCAGGAGGCCGCTGCCCAGTGCGCCCGACTGGTAGTGGAAAGAGTGGGGCAGGGCGCCGCCCTCAGCACCAGCCTGGCGCAGCCGCTCCACATCCGCCAGCACCCACATCTGCAGGCAGCAGGCGTGCGACATTGGTGACAAGTGCGGGGTGTTCAGATGTTGGTGCCGCACCATGGCCTCCCACGCAGCTGCCTGACGAGCAGCGCAGGACAGCAGCAGGTGCATCATGGTCGCACCTCCTGCAGTGCCACCACGTCTGCTGGGCAGTCCGGGCTGCACGTGGGCAGCAGGGGAGGAGCTCAGCTTTCCGGATGCACAGCCAGCAATGGGTGGTGTGTTGCACAAAGAGGCATGCCGAGAACCCTAACGCCCTGCGGACCGCACCTGCGCAGCCAGTCGGCGAGGGCGGCCATGCGCTCCTCACGACGCCGCGACACGAGCCACAGGCCCCATGCGTTTAGCGTCACCACCCGCAGCTGCAGCATGGTGGCTTCGAGATCGTCCTCAGCTTTGAGCAATATAGACGCAGCGGCGACAGCGACAGGCAGCGGCCGGCGGTGGCGGCGGTGGGGATGGGAGCTCACCCGCAGCTTGCCATCGTGTAGCGAACCCATGTCGGCGACACCTGTGGGGCGCTCGGCGGGTGGCCGGCAGGCCGGCAGGCGAGGCAGCGGCGGGCTGAGGGTGAGGCAGGCGAGACAAGCAGCCGCCAGCAGCCACGCGTGGTGCCGCAGCATTGCCTGCTCGCGGAATTGGGCCCTGCAGAGGCCAGCCAGCTACCTTCATGAGGGCCAGCGCTGCATTTGTGCTTTGACCTTCGCGTGTGCAGCAAGGAACACTGTGGGCATTCCCGATCAGTAGTGTGTCAGCTCGGCATCCAGTTCAGGTGCGCTGGGGGCCTGCAGCTTTCAGGCCGCTTCACCCTGGTCGCCGCCCCGCTCCCACGCGCCTGCAGAAGACCCCAGAAGGCGCCGCACGCTGGTCTGTGCAGCACTGGCATTGCCACAGCGGTCCGCGCTGTTGCTGCTCTCTGCCGCTGTCGCTGCTCTCTGCCTTCCCGCCGCTGCTGCCGTTGCCGTCAACCCCGCTGCCTGCCACCTCGCTCCTTCCCTTGTCCAGCCAGCCACAGGAGCAACACCAGCAGCGCCAGACGGAGCATACAGCCATGGCGTCGGGGTGGCTGGAGAGCGTGAAGGGCAAGGTGGCGCCTCTGGCCTCGAAGCTGGGCCTCGGCGACGAGGAGGCGCCGGCGGAGCAGAGCCTGCTGCAGCAAGTCAACGAGGCGACCACGCTGGACAAGACGCAGCGCGCCATCGGTGGGCTGTTCTGCTGCTGCTGGTGTCAGTGTGGCATGAGGGACTGGGAGGGCACTTGATGCGCTGCCTGTCGGTCGCCGCCACGCGGCAGCCTGACCTGCTGCTCCCTCTCCCGCTCCCATGGCGCAGGCTTTGCGGTGTGCGTGGGCATCGGCCTGCTGCTGAGCTTCATGGTAGGTACACTCATCAAATGCTGAGACAGCATCTTGATGCGTGCACAGATGGCAAGCTGGCGCCAGCCAGCAAACCAGATCGAAGCATCCAGCCCTTTGTCGCTGTGTCCCCCGCCCACCGCACCCTGCGATGCACCCTCCTGCAGGCTCCCATGTTCATCTTCCGTCCGACCAAGTTTGCGGCAATCTATACGCTGGGCAATGTGCTGTCTCTGTGCAGGTGGGCGGCACCAGTTGTGCAGCTTGGGGTTGCAGCTGGGGCCTGCAGCTACCAGCAGGCGGTCGGGGGCTGCGCACGGCTCTCGCCTTGAGTCTAACACTACGTGGCCGCTGAATCCCTGTTCCCTGTGCAGCACCATGTTCCTGATGGTGAGTGAGCAGGGTGGGTGGGTGGTGGGTGGCATGGACAGGGTGCATGCCTGCAGATGACTGCCGCACTGGCGCACTGGCCGGTACGGTCCGCCAGCTCGAGCTTGCAGACACCTTGCTGGACTGGCTGCTTGATCGCAGGGCCCGGTGCGCCAGATCAAGCGGATGTTTGATGGGAAACGCTGGTGCGGCAAAGCCGCCGCATTTTTGCTGCTGCTGCGGTGCTGATATGGTTGGAGGGCGGACCGCTTGGCGTGCGGCCGAGCCCATGCGTGCGCACTGTGCCATCGCGCTACCGATGGTCAGCCTGCATGTCACCTGCGCGGATTCCACTCTCAATAGGCGCTCATGCATAACCACATGCATACAGGCTGTCGACGTGCATCTACCTGCTGGCGCTGGTGCTCACGCTCGTGTCGGCGGTGGTGCTGCACTCGGTAGGTTTGGGGAGGCCGCCGACCGGGAGTGGGCCTGCGGAAGGCCCTGCCTTCTAGCCAGCCATGCTGCCAGCTGCCTGCCCGGTCCATGAATACCACCAATGAGTCGCGCTGCAGGCCATGCTGTGATGCACCGCACCCTGAGCTGGGCTGTGCACCCGTGCCTCGGTCCTGCTGGCACTATGTGACCCATGCACTCCTTGCACCCTCCACAGGTCATCCTGTCCATCCTGTTCATTGCGATACAGTTCTCGGCGTTCATCTGGTGGGTGCTGCTGATGGCTGTGGGTGTCCTTCTGAGAGGGGAGGGTGTGCATGTGCTGTGGCAGCCCTACCGTGCACCGGGGACCCACCGACCCGCACAGAATCGCGAAATCACGTTGGCTTCGTCTTGCAGGTACTGCGCTTCCTACATTCCGTACGGACAGAGCTTCATTAAGCGAATGCTGGGCTTCAGCACGGCCGATGCAGACGACGGCTGAGCGCTGCTGCCGCCGACTTGATGAAGCTGCGCACCGGGAAAGCGGAACCCCTGCAAGCCCCGCCACGCCAGTACTGTACTGTAGCATTACACTTCTAGCATTCGTTCATGTGATTTCATGCGGTGTGTGGGCATCCAGGTGGTTGCCGTCCAAAAGAACAGGCAAAGCTGGTTACGGAGGAAGAGGCGCAGACGGGCAGGACAAACAGGAGGGTGCTGAGAAATGAATGGCGGGACATCAAAATTGCATGGCCATGTGACCAGCGGCGGATAAAAGAAACAGACTGCATCAGAAAGGGGGGCATGCGTTTTGCAGAAATTGCATGCATTTGAACATGGCTTGGGGTGCTTAGCACGCAAGAGCTTGCTGTTCCTGTGGGCAAGCAGGCGTCACCTTTTCCGGCTACGCAGGCAGGGCGTATCGTATGTGTCAAAGACCTAAGGCAGGGGCGGCTAACGAGCCGCAACACTGCACCTGACTTGGGGCTGCATCGCCTAAAGTGCCTCACGCCCGCACGTCCGCCGCATCCAGCGCAGCGCGCACGTCCGCCACGCACCGCTGGTAGTCTTCAGTGTCTGAGAAGCCCGGATGCCGCTGCTTGGCGGCCAGCAGGCATTCCATGGCGGCGCGGAAGCGCTGCAGCTGCAGCAGCGCCTCCACCTGTTTGCGAGAACGTGGATGAGGTGGCGGCAGCATCAACCCCCAGAGTGCAATCCATCAAGGCAGCACAGATCGGCAGGCGAGAGCTCGCGGGTGCAGCACCTCAGGTGTTGTGCGCAAATCATGCAAACATGACCGCACAGCATGCAGCACGCATGCAACAAGACCTGCGACTTGGCATGAGTGCCCACGGCCGGAGCCTCCTCGTGCCCCACAGGCCCACCTGGCGAATGGCAGCAGTGGTGAAGCCCGGCGGCGCGCACTCGGCGGCTGCCGTGGCATCTTCCAAAGCTCCCTCTGCATCCCCCAGCTCCAGGCGCACGCCACTGCGGGCCATGGGGCAACGGCGGCAGGCAGGCAGCGGAGGTGATGGGCAGCAGCAGGGGCCAGCAGGGGCAGCAGCAGAGCGCCGGCCAGCGGCACAACAACCTTTGTTTAAGCCACGATTGTCCAAACCCAAACTCAGCGCCCCGTTGCGCACCTGCGGTTGGACAGCAGCAGGTGGCGGCCGCCCGGGGGGTCCAGCTCCAGGCCAACCGTGTACAGGCTGCAGGCGCGCTTCAGATCGCCGGCGCGGGCCGCCGCATTGCCCGCCAGCCGCAGCTCTGTGGCCTTCAGCAGGGCCTCATCCACCTGTGCAGGGGGCGTCAGGGCCTGAGTTTACGAAGCCGTCAATGCCAGCGCATGCCTGGCACTGTCGGCGCCCCCAGGATTGAGCAGTTGGCCCGCGCAGCCGGCACTGCCACACGCGATATACCCACCTGGGTGCAGCAGACCTCGCGCAGCACGTCTGCAGCCCGCTGCGGCGTGCTGATGTGGCGCAGCACAAGCGGCGTGGTGCCGTCCAGAGGGATGACAGCCACATTGGGCCCGCTGCCGCATGCGCCTGCGAGAGTGTGGTTTGCAGGTGTGGGATAGAGTCCAGCAGGGCTGTCTTCCGTTGCAGGGATGGGCTGCAGCAGGCTGATCCCCAGTTGAGGGCCTCTCAACACACACGCAGGCCGGCGGGCTCTCCATCACCCACCCAGGCAGCCGCAGGGCACGGCCTCGATGCCGGGGATGGCCAGGTCACGAGAGAACTGCAGCACCTGCATGGGTGGGAAAGGCAAGCCACCACTCTGCTTGTCAAAGGGGGTTGGTGGCAGGTGGCGGGTTCTGCAGCGGCGGGTGGCGGCGGCGCCGCCGCTGGTGGCCAGACGGGGTTTGCACGGGCCTCCCGGGCGCGCACCTGCTGCGATCCTTGGCTCTTGCACTTCTTGTGCGTGCAGAATTTCAGTTGAAAAGCCGTGGAGGGCGGGGCAGCCTGCGCCGAGCACCGGACCGCCCTCATGGCGCCCGAACGCCTGGGTAAGTTGTGGAGTGCTGCACAACGGTGTGGGGCCAGCGGGAGGTCCCGGGGTGCACAAGGGGTGCATGGGGCGGCGGTGGCGCCAGCGCTGCCCGGCGGGAGTCTGGCTGCAAAATGCGAGCGGGGGTCGCCCTGCTAACTTTCCCGACAGCTTCAGCGCCTTCATCTGACATTACAGCAACTCCGGTAGCCGAGAAACAGCCGAGAAGCAGAATGGTCGCGGCGAGAGGCAGGGGTCTCAAGCGCTACGGAGCGCAGGGCGCTGCCCCCAGCAACACGAAGAAGCAGCAGGGCGGGCGACCGCGAGCCCCTGGCAAGCCTGCCAGCGGCGGCGGGAAGCCCGGCAAGGCTGGCGGCAAGGCTGGCGGCAGGCCCCGCAGCAAGGCAGCACCTCCCGTTGGGCTGCCCAAGCGCATCGTGGAGTTTGCGCCGATGCCGTCCCCTAAGACTCTGGCAGAACGGTTTGCGCTGCTGGAGAAGCAGCGGCAGCAGCTGGGTGGTGGCAGGCAGCGGGCGGCAGCGGCAGCACTTGGCATCGCCAGCGGCGGCGTGGTAAAGAAGACGCAGCAGCAGCGGCGGGCGAAGGGCAAGGTGAGCCAGCCTTCTACTGGACCGCTTGGAACCGTTTGAAGAAGGGAGTCGGTGCTTGCGCGCGGTGGCTCTAGCGCATGCAGGACCAGGCTGAATGCGCCCACAGTGCCACAGCTGAAATTCCGCCCGCCTTTCTGCATGTCATCCTGCAGGCCACCAAGGCCAAGGCCAAGGCCAAGGAGAACGCCAGTGGCAAACCAGCAGCGGCCAAGCCCAAGGAGGGAGCAGCAGCAGGCAAGACGAGCGGGAGCGGCAGCGACAGGCGGCGGCGGCGTGGCGGCAAGGGCCCCAAGGCCGGCCCGGAGGCCATGGACTCAAAGTGAGGTGCTGGTGCTGCCCCCATGCTTTCCATGTACGTGATTTGCCCTCCTGTATCAGCCACACTGTATTGTAATGTATCTTATGTAATGTTGCCGTTGTTTGTTGGCGCGTCACAAAAGGCGAGGCAGTGCGCAGGGCGGTGGCAGGCAGCAACAAGGTGGGTTCAAGAGATGATCAGACAGATGGGAATGTGAGCTGCTCACACAAATAGTTTTGATTTAAGTCAATTAACGCTGGCCGGTAGCGCCGCACAGGTTGAGTTCATGCCGCTCCCAGCACACGCCACGCTCGCCCGTCAGTCGTGCAGCCAGCTGCTGTAGCTGCTGCTGGGGCCGTCGCGGGGGCTGATGAGCGGGCTGGCCCCCGAGGCCAGCTCCACCTCTAGCAGGGACGGCTGGCGGCGGTACTCGAGCCCCCCCGGCGCCACGGCGCCAAGCGCCACAGGCCCGGCGCCCGCGGGGCCGCCACCCTCAGAGCTGCGCACATCAATGACGGTCGAGTCGTCCGCAAACTGCACCCGGCGCGAGCCGCCGACAGGCGAGCCGGCTGCGCCGGCGGCCTTGGCGCTCAGGCGGATGATGCTTGGCCGGCCAGCGGCGGCCTTGTCATCTGCATCTGCTGCTGCGCCAGCAGGAGAGGCGCCCGTCATCTCCCCAAACTCGTCAGCTTCTGCCTCCGCCGCCAGGCCAATCAGCGAGACAGCCGAGCCGCCGGCGCCGACCAGAGCGGCGCTGCCACCGATGCCCTTGCTGCCATGCAGGGTGCTGCCGGCGGGCTGCTTGCCCCGGCTGTCGCCCAGCCCCACCGGCAGGTTCTGCTGGTGCACCAAGGACGCCACCTGTGGTGGCGGTTGGGGGGCAGGGCACATTTCGTTGACAAATCGAGCCTGATCGGGCGCCTGGCACAACTTTTGAAGCGCAGGGATGCTGCATCTGCAGCCCATGAAAGCAGGGCCAACGGCAAAGAGGCAGCAATCCCCACAGCCCACCTCGTAGTTGCGGGCCAGCAGCTCGCGGATGTTGCGCTCAATGGTGGCGCCCGCGGCCTCCAGCGGCAGGATGCTGCAGGGAGGAGGGCAGGGCTTCCGGTGGCTTGCGGTCTTAGCCGTCGCAGCAGGATTGTTCAAGTAGCGACCTGCCCACCCTCCGTCTGCCCATGTGGCAATCAGGGGCCCCAGCGGTGCTGGTCCGGGCAGTGGGCAGCACGCGCCGCACCCAAAGGGCTCCTCAATCTGCACCCCGATCTCGTCGATGCCAAACATGAGGAAGGCGAAGATGCCGGACAGGATGACGGCAAACCTGCAATGGGTGGGAAGGTGGGCAGCATAGTGCGACGAGGAGGAAGTGCCTTGTGCACTGCCCCGGTTGCAGGTGGTGGACAGGTTGCACACGCTGGTGCCCAAGCGTGCAGCACCCACCAGGAGTAGGCAGCCCACAGCGTGAAGGGCAGCAGGATGAGCCAGACGAGCCTGCAGGTGGACGCAAGCGGGCAGAATGTCAGCGGCGGGCTCACATGGGCAGACATGCACGTCGCATGCAGTTGCCATGGCAACCAGTGCTGCAGGGCAGCTGTACGGCAGCGCCTGATGCGCACGAGCCGCCCACTCACAGAAAGCGGGAGGTGTGGCGTGTGTAGGACAGGGGGATGGGCGTGCTGCAGGCAGGAGGGGCACCAGGAGCGCCCTGTCAGGTGGCCACGTTGGCATGCAACCTGGCGCCTCTGCTGTGCGCCGGCGCCACTTGGACCTCCCATCCGGCCAGGCTCCCGCACCGCAGGATGCGCTCGCAAGAGCCCATGGCGTCCTCGAAGAAGGTCAGGTTCTCGTCCATGCGCATGCGCGCCAGCTCGTGGGGCTGCGCCGCGCGGATCGCCTCGGCCATCACCTGCGGGGGAGGGGCGGGGAGGGTGGGATGAACACGCACGGTGAGCGTTGGTATGTTGGCATTTAGTGTCGCACCCAGCAGGACACAAGCCAGCCCCCTGCCCACCGCGTGCCTGCAGCACAAAGTTGGGCCGGTGCGCCGACGCCATCAGCGCGGCCACCTCGTTGGCGGTCAGGATGTGCTGCACAGCAGGAGATGAGCGGTGTGGTTACATGCGCTCTGTTGTGAATGCCGCCCAGCCTCAGCAAGGGATCCCAGCCCCGCCGCCAGCACTCAGAACAGTGCAGCCCCGCCCAGAGCAGCTCACCGACACCTCGGCCTGCAGCTCCATGCCCTCCCGCAGGTGCACCATTAGCACCTGCACGGCAAGTGCGCGGGTTGGCATGCCTCATGCCGAACCATGCCCCAGCACATGGCATCGAATGTGAGCTGACTTCTCCTGTGAGCTGACTTCGCCGTGCAAGCACCCAGCAGGCTTCCAGGCGGTTGGCCGCCTGCGCGTTGGATGGAGCTGGACCACCCCCGCCCCGCCCACCCTGGGGAAGGCCATGGTCCAGCGCGCCAGCAGCTCCTTCAGGTGCACATCCTCCTCGCGGAAAAACACCAGCGACTGAGGGGCGGGGCAGGGGAAGGCAGGGGCGGCGAGGCTAATGGCGGTGCCCCGCTTTCTTCCTGTGCTGCTCTCTATTCAGCATGCACACGCGTAGAACAGCGCCTGCCCCACCATGCGTGCCTGTCAACGCAGCCGCCCCCTCCACCCCTCCCCCACCGCCGCCTACAGTAGGCGCACCTGCCGCACAACGTCGCGCGTGCGGTTGACCACGCCGCCCCACAGCTTGCGCCCCTCCCACCAGCGGTCGTAGCTGGAGTTGGTGCTGCAGGCGGCAGGGGGGAGGAGCGTGTGGTTGCGTTCAAGCCTTCCTCATGCGCACATAGAACCAGCGCACAAAAGCAGCTGTTGTAGCATGCCGTCCTGCTACAGCTATCCTAGCCAAGGCGCCTCATGGCAGCCCGCGCACCGGAACACGAGCAGCAGGGAGAGCGCAAAGGCGGTGAGGTTGAAGCCCTGGCCCAGCGCCAGGGTGACGTGCGGCCAGTGGCCTGGCAGCGCTCCCGCCTGCAGGGCGGCGGAAGGCGGGAAGCAGGAGGCAGGAGAACAGGGTTGGCGGCCGCACGCAGCCGGAGGCAGCCATGTGGGGTGCCGGTCAGGCGGTATGGCTGCAACGCGCTTGCACCTGGCCTGCAAGTCGGCGTCTGAGGCAGCTGCACTGCCACCGACATCATCGGCCCACAAAGTGTGGCTGATCACGTAAGGTGCAATCCTCCCCTTCTCACGTTGACCAGTGTCTCGTAGATGCCCACGGACAGCGCCAGAGCCATCACCGCCAGCACGGGGCCCAGCAGCTGCCTGCGAGCGGGCGTGTGGTGAGTGGCCGAGATGTTGGCGGTTGGGCAGTATTGGCAGGCTGGGCAGAGTGCTGGGCAGGGCAGCCAGGTTGCCGGCAGCAGCCTCCATGTTGCACCGTGCACGGTGTGTCAAGCAGGGCAGGCCTTGCTGCCGCCAACCTGCAAGCCGCTGCTCACTTGAACACGCGGGAGGTGAACATGTGCAGCAGGTGTTTGGCGTAGCGCTGGGGATTGCGGTGCTTGTTCCAGCGCTCAAAGGTGAACACCTGGTCTGCGGGCTGCGGGTGGGTTGGTTGGGAGGGAGGGGACAGCACGCGAGTGAAAGGCGCCGGCAGGCCATGGTTGGCGGCTGCAGAACCACAGCACCAACTGCTAGCAAGTTGACCGCATCTTGCTGCTGCCAGCCCTCCTGCTGTGGCAGACCAACTTGCGCTCAACCACTCAGCTCGTCTCTCACCACCCACCACCCACCACCCACCCCACACCACCAAGCGGGACGCACGTTTTGGCGCGCGGCGGCGGCGCCGCGGTAGATGTCGTTCTCCTCCTTGTCGTGCGCGTCGTTGTCCTCGATATACCGCACAAACTGGGAGTGGGTGATGTTCTGCAGTTTGGCGCGCGCCACGCCCGGCAGGCGCGCCAGGTTGGTCAGGCTGTTTGACCGGCCGTGCACGCCCTGCGGCGCCTCGCCCGATGCGCGCGCCGCGGCACGNCTGGCGCCGTCAGCCGCAGGCACTGAGGCGGCTACGGCCGCCATGGCGGAGCGCGGCCCGTGCGAGTATGTGTTTTCCATGTTGGGCGTGAGGCCCATGGCGGTGTGGGCAGGCGGCGGCGGAGCTGGCGGCGGTTGGCGGCGGCAGAGGTGGCGGTGTCGCCCTGCGCTGCCGGGATCACGGAGCGCTACCGGCTGGCCCCCACCGAGCGCGTCGGCCGGTGGGGCGCGGTAAGCCGAAAAATTGGAGGAGTTACTCGGTTGTGAGGAGGTCCTGCTACACTGTGAGCTGCTGGAGATCAAGCCCAAGCAATTTGAGGCGGAATTCAGCACGCAGAGGGGCGAGAGAGCGCCAAATGCGCCATCCAAGGAGCCCTCATGCCGGGCCGCTCGCCACCTGACCATCTAGCAGCATGATCGGGCGGCAGTTGCTTACCGAAAGAACAATTCACTGCCTCCTTCCCGCGCAAGGTCCCGCCTGCCTTTTGCCCCCCCTCCCCCGCTTTGCAAGCAGCCCCGCGAGCATGGCCGATCAGCAGGCGGCGCCTGCAGACAACATGCAGACGGATGGCGGACTGCAGCCGGGCATTCGGGACGCCGCCAAGCCGTTCACGTTGTGAGCGCCCCGCTCGGGCCGCCTGCAGCCGCCCCTGCCTGCTGGCTTGCATCTGCATAGTCGATAGATTGCATGCAGTGTGCGCCGCGACTCAGGGACGGCATGTGCGAGACACCACCGCCGCCGCCGCCGCTCGCTGCCACCGCTCCCGACCGCCTCTTCTGCCCGCCTACCCCCCACTCCACAGCACGAGCCGGGTGCAGTACGCCAGCCCCGAGGAGGCAGCCATGGTGTGCAACGCCCTGGCGGTGGACCCAGAGGTGCGGGGTGCGGGGAGCTCGTTCAGATGCAGCAGTTTTGGACGTGCCCAAACTGCCTGCTGCTGTCCTGCCGCTGCCGCCCCTCAGCTTGCTGCCTTCCACGCATGCTGCTCACCAGCGCCCAGACATAGCTCACAGCCTGTTGAATACGTTAACAGTTCAACCTCGAATGCCACCAGTCTAGTCTAACTGGTAACATGTTGCTGCCGCCCACTGGTAACATTTTGCTGCCGCCCTCTCCGCCCACTGCAGCTGCGGCCCGAGGCGGTGAGCCGAGAGCTGCGGGTGGACGGCTGCGCCCTGGTCATGGACTTTGCGGCGGTGGACATGCGCACGCTACGGGCAGCGGTTGGCACCTTTTGCGACCTGCTGGGCCTGGCCACGCGCACGCTGGAAGCGTTTGGGCCCCCCGCCACGGTGGCGGCAGCGGCGGCAGCAGCAGAGGGGCAGCCGGCGGCGGCAGCAACGGCAGCCGAGGCGCGATGACGGCGCTGCGAGACCCTGCATCAAAGTACTATAACTTGTAACTTGCTGTCCCATGCCTCCTGCCTCCCTCCCCTGCTGACCTTGCTTGTCCTTGCTGCTGCAAGTGCTTGTTCCTTTCTGGTCCATTGCCGCCTTACACAGCCCCACTGCAAACCCAAACGGCCAACGTTTCACGCAACCGGCCCCGTCTATGCGGCTTGTGGGCGCTGTTCCCCAACCCTTGGGTGCTGCAGTGCGCAGAAGTGGGGCCAGCCAGGGCCAAGGCATGATGGCAGCGGGCACCCGCTGCGGCACCCATCGGGCTGGGGCACCCATCGGGCGCTGCCTGGCTTGGGCTCGGCCAGTCTGGATTTTGGCCAAGCGGCCGCTACGCGTGCCCAGCTCGCGATCACGCTACCCTGATGCACTTGAGCGTACGTCGAGCTTTCGCCACATGCATCTGGCGCCTCTGCGCTTGCCGCCGGCGCTCCCGCCACCTCCCCGCTCGCGACGTGCCCCCGCCGTCACCCTCCGTGCAGGCCCTTCCAACGCCATGGACAACCAACCACTTACTCATCAATCCCGTGCTGCTCAACTGGCAGCAGTTCCAGCAGCAGGCGCAGCAGCGGCGCAGCAGGCGGTGGTGCCTCGGCCTCGTGGCAGCTGTGGCAGTGCTGGCGCTCGTGGCGGCCTGGTTTGCAGCGCAGCCCGCGGGCCAGCGGGCCATCGAACTTGATGTGGAACAGTCTCGACAGTTGAGCGCCGACTATGCGGCATTTCGGCGCCAGCTGGAAGGCACGCCAGATGCAGTGTGGTTGCTGCAGCAGCCCAACGTGACCGCGGCGCTGCTGAGCACTGTAGCTGACAGCGGGGCGCCGCTGCACATGCTGTGGTTGGCAGCCCTACAGCAAGCCATACGCCCCACCCTGAAGCATCAATTGGCAGTATGTCAAGCAGATGCATATGCCAGAGCGGTGGGCATGGCACGCGGGCGCAACCTCACAGGCAGCAGCCGGCGCAGTGCAGCCGCGGCGGCAGCAGCGGTGGACCATATGCGCCACAGGCTGGCGTGCCAGCTGCGGCTGCTTCAGCTTGCGGCTGACTTTGCGGTCAGCTGGGCGGCGCAGCAGAGGCAGCACGGCATGCAGCATCCACTACCTGACAGCGGCGCGGCGGGGCAGGAGCAGCCAGTGCGGCAAGCCGAGGTTGAGCTGCGGGTGGGTGCTGTCCACCTCTGGCTCCTGGCGGCATTCGGCTTCCTCCGCAGTGTGACCAGCCCAGCACCGCAGGAGCTGGCCATCAAGCTGTTTGCTGTTGAGGTTGCAGCTAACTCTGCAGCAGCAGCCTTGGAATGGCAGTGGGACCACTTGGATACCGCGACACCGGCAGCACCGCAGCGGTTCGGCCAGGCCTGGTGGCAGCCGGCAGCGGGGCAGCAGCATTGCTGGGAGGAGTGGGCGGTGCTGCGACCGCTCTACAAGCCCGGCGGCGAAGGCATGCCCAACCACACCCTGCCCAAGTGGAGGCAGCTGGGCAGCAGCCCCCAGGCCGGCGTGGCAGAGCTGCTGGAGCCGGGCACCCTGGGCAACTGGGTGCAGCACCTTGCAGCCGCAGCGTACGGCGACAGCAGCGCTGCCGACGTGGCGATGGTGGCCGGAGAGCTGGCGGTCCTGCCCGCCAGCCGCGCCGTGGCGGTGAGCACTGGATCCAGCAGCCAAAGTCTGCTAGCCAACCTCTGTGTAAATCCAGCGGCGGGGTGGGGAGCCTGCATGATTTGCTGCACTGCCTTCTGTAGCGCCAAGTAGTAGTCAGGCTGTGTGCAGCACAATGGCTGCCACTGACACATAGCTCCACTCGTGCTGTGCTCTCCACCAATGCTGCAGTGGGCGCTGCCTGACGACCTGCCGCTTGCCCGGGAGTCTCCATTATGGTCGCCTGCCTTTGCCCTCGGCGACACGCTGTGGTGCGTCCCCTGCCTCTGCCCAGAACAGTAAGAGGTTGCCTCTCGCTCCTTTGCATGTGTGCATGTCACCTGAAGTGCCGAGGCAGAGCCCACGTGCCCTTCTGCCCCTTATTCGTGTTGCAGGCGCCTCGTGGTCCTGTCCCACGGTGCATGCCTACACTTGGCCCTGATGCCCGACCGGCCCCTCAGCCGGGCAGCTCGACTGCATGTGGGCGCAATCAGCTTAGCTGATGTGGACGCTGCACGCAACATGTCGGCAAAGCTGCCCGCCCCTCCCTTCTGCCTGCCGCCCTATTTCGCCACGACGGGCGCGCCGCTGTTCGAAGTGGCGTGGGCTTCACCGTACCCCGACGCAACTTTCTTGGAGCACAACGGCCCAGGTGGGGTTGCTGGGTGCTCTGTGGCTGCATCGCATCAGCCGAAGCTACTTGCATTTGTCTGAGCAGCAGGCACCTTTATAATGCGGCAATTTCATGCTCGTTCTTGCTAGTTGACCTAGGTTGTGTTCTTCCCCCCACGCTCCGGTTTGCTGCAGAGCCGACCACTCTTGCCTTTGCAGCAGGCGAGCACCAGCACCGGCCCCTGCCTGGCTGCTGGCTCATGCCTCAGCGCACGGCGTCAGCAGCAGGCCGGCCGCAGCCCTGGTGGGAGCGGGCAGGCTGGGGCGGGCAGCAGCAGTCTGCAACCTCCTGGAAACTGCTGGCAGTGGCCCAGGTTGAGATGCTACAGCCGAGTGGCAGCAGCGCAGTGCCAGCAGCACCAGCATCGCCCCTGCCCCCGATCCCTGCCGGCAACGGTACGGGAGTGCTGCTGGGCAGCAGCCAGTATGCCCGGCTGCTCAGCCACCAGCAGCAGCTGGAGTGGCGGCTGCCGCCCGCTGCGCCCGGCTTCAACAGCAGCCTGCTGCGGCAGCCCGAGCTGCCCGAGCTTGTGGGCGCTGTGCTGGCCGTGGCCGGCAGCAGCGCAGACTCATGCCCTTGGCGCAGCACTGTATACCATCCGCCAGTGAGCAGCTTCCAGAACAAGATTGTCACTCTGACCGCCCAAATGGTGCCAGGCCTGGATGAGGCCGCGATGCGGCGCAGCCGCATGGCACTCACGACCCCGCATGGCAGCGGCAGCAGCGGCCGCCGCGGCTGGCACGGCTGGTATGCGGCTTTCCGCCACTACATGCGTTGATCGCTGGGCAGCCTGGTTGAGGAGGCCCTGGTGCATCTGCTGCGCGCGCTGCGGTCGCGCTTTGCCCGAGGGGCTGCCGGCCTAGGCAAGTGCGGGTGTTGGGGACCAGGGTTTGCTTGCGCTGCGGCTCGTTGTGCTGCACGCCAGCCTGCCTTGCGTTGGCACAGGTGCCCTTGGCCTGACCTCCGCTTCCCCCCAACCCATGGCCATCCAACCAGCCCGCTTCCACGTTGCCCTGCTCTGCAGCACTGGTGCTGCTGCTTGCGCAGCAGGGCTTGCTGGCATGGCAGCTGTTGGTTGCCGGCTTCTGGTATGCGCGCTGGGCACGGCAGGGTGCTGCAGGCCTTGCAGTCGCACCTCCGCTGTCCGCGCTGCTGCCGCAGCTCAGGCGGCTGCCCTGCGCAGCCGTGCGGCGTGCCCTGCAGATGGCACAGCGCTTGAAGGGGTGGGATCCCACTGAGCTCACGTTTGACTTGCTAGTGATCACGGTGAGCCGTGCATGCACAACTAGTGCAAGCTTTGCCTGCACAATCAAACGGGCCTAAAGCGCAGCAGGAGGGGCAGGCTGCGGCATGGTCCCTTGGTCGCCTGTTGAGACCTTGCAGACCCTTGAGCACCAGACCCTCCCCTGCTCCGCAGATTGCCTGGCCCTACGGCCTGTGGCCCATTGCGGCTACCTGCCTGCTGGCCATGGCTGGCGCATTTAAGGAGCGCGAGCGTGCACCACTGGATGTCCGCTTTGCGGTCATTCTGGACCGGATGGGTACGCCAAACCGGCATGCCCTTGGGATTGGGGTGTGGTTTTGAGGGCCTCAAGTGGAACTGTGCTGCCGTGCACGCCGGGCCGACGCTTGCCCTGTGCATACATGCCAGCCATTCAACTGCCGCTCCCTCCTGCATGCCACAGGGCGCCTGCTGTGCTTCACGACAGCCAGCTCCGCCGTCGGGGTCGTGAGCGCGACGTACCATCTGTCCAAGTTTGACATGGGGGTGAGCCTCGCAGCCTGCCTACTTGGGAGTGCCATGCCGCAGCAGCTGCAAGTCGCCTGTCACGTACCTTGCTCAGCTGCGGTTGTGTTGCTCAGCTGCGTTTGTGGCTACACTTGTTGAAGCGCCCCATCCTACTGCACTCTCGTCCGCTTAGTCTGAGCACGGTGTCCCTGCATGCCTTGCAGTGGGAGGAAGATGCGCACAATGGCAGCTGGCTCGACCGCGCCTGGAACTGGCTGCTGAACCCCGCAACACTCACGCTCGTCGCTGCCCCTGTCGCGGGCCTGCACTTTGCGTACCATGTGAGGCTCTGTGCATGGCAAGCAGCGGCCGCAATGCCTGCTATCTTCGGTGCATGCGTCCCAGGGCTGCTCTGCACTGTGCTATGCCCTGGCGCTGGATCCCGCCTGCCGAGTTGTTCACTCTGTGGCACACCCTTGGCCGCTTTGGTCGCAGGAGCGGTTCCATCCCGCGGCACGCTGGGCCTTTCAAGCTGTGGCTGCAGCCTATGTGGCTGGCCAGCTGTGCGTCCGAGTGGCCTGCGCTGTCAACCTGTTCACGTGCATCCAGTTGTTCGGATGCACCGGCCCGGCAGCCTTGCTGGCCGGCTGTGGCCCGCTGCTGCTGGTGCTGGCCCCGCTGCTGTGGGGTCAGTGGGTGCGCATCATCGGCACAGTGGTCTGGGGCCGGCGCATGGCGGCGGACGCCCAAGCAACTGCGGCATGGGAGCGGGTGAGATGCTGGGCGGGATTGCCTTGGCGCCGCTGTGGCTTGTGGGGGCTTGCCTGTCGCGAGGTATGTGTCAGGCGGCGGCCACCATGTGGCAACTGCTGTCCCCTTTCCAATGCGTGTTTGCTCCTCTCCTGCCACCCACTGCACAGGCGCGGCGCTTTGGGCGCGCGTCTTGGCCGTTTGACCTCGTCCACGCTGTGCTGTGCTGCTTGGCGCATGCTTTCGAGTCTGCTGGGTGGCAGCAGCCGGAGGCGGCAGGCGCTCTGTGCCTGAGCCAGCACCTGCCCTGTGGCCCAGCGGCAGCTCCTGGCTGCAGCGCCTGCGGTGCGCCTACATGCTCCATCCGGAGCTGCTCAAGTGCCCCCATGCGGGCCTGACCCTGCGCCCCTGGCGCCTGCTGCCTGCCGCCTGGCGCGCGGTGAGTGATACTGCGAGAGCCAGAAGGGGCGAGTGTGCGCAAGTTTGGCGGAAGCTTCACCCGTCCGGCTGCTGTGCACAGCTGCCCTCGCTCCTGGTCTGCCGCCTTGACTGAACCGTGCGGTTGCCCCTATGCCGCATTGCCCACTGCTGCAGCTCACCCTGGGCTTTGTCGCCGAAGTCGCATTCGCTGCCTTTGTCGTCGTCCCATTCAAGGCGGTTGTGCACCTGGGCATGACGCTGCTCATCCTGGTTCTCGCCACCGGCTTTTACACTGCTAAGGCCCTCTTCGCCCTGCCCAAGGTCTTCCGCTTGATCTTTCAGGACTGGTGGGTGCGGGCTGCTGCTGCAACAGCGCCGCTTGGCTAGCGCAGTGCGGGCAAGTGTTGGCAGCGGAGCGGCTGGGTTGACTTGCAGCTTGCGGCCAGCATGCATGCATGCTGCCGGCTGCAACAGCTACACTGCCTCCAAACCCGCGTTGCAGGCTCCCAGAGGCAGCCGAGCAGCAGGAGCGGCCCTCCCTGCTGCTGGCAGTGCTGCAGCGCGTGGCAGAGGCAGTCGAGGCATTGCCAAACGTGGCTGTGCAGGCGCTTGCGGCTGCCAAGAGGCTGTGGAGCCTGTGGTTCGCGTACAGGCAGCGCCAGCGCCAGCGTGCTCAGGAGCAGCGCCGGCAGCAGCAGCGGGCGCAGCAGGAGGCAGGAGGGCAAAAGAACAAGACAGGTCAGACAGACGAGGCCCCGGCCTTGGGATCCCGCCCCAGCAGTGCCAGCACCTCGCGTCCAAGCAGCGCAGGTGGCAGCGGGGCGGCCCAGCAGCAGCCAGGCAGCCGCTCTGGTGCTGCCGCAGCCGAGGCTGGGAGGGAGGCAGCTGCAACGGAGCCAGCAGGTCGGCTCAGCTGGTGGTCGCTCCGGCGCCGGCAGACAGTGCCTGCGGGGGCAGCTGCCGAGGAGGCTGGAACCTCTGCGGCTGCGGCTCAGCCGCAAGTGCAGCGCGGCCAAACGCAGCAGCAGCGCCAGCAACAGCTCCGCCCACCCTCAGCTGAGCAGCAGCCGGCGGCGGCTGGGCTGAGCAGGAGCGCTTCTGGGCAGTCCAGCCAGTCTGAGGTCCCGGCTGGCGGAGGCAAGAAGAGGCGGGGCAAGCGCCAGCAGCAGCAGCAGCAGCAATCGCAGCCACAGCAGGCAGCGGCCGGCGCTCAGCCCCCACTCAGCCCAGGCGGCAAGTGGGAGACTGTGGGCCAGCGCAAGGCGCGGGAGGCGCAGCAGCAGGGGGCCAACGGAAAGCCCCAGGACGAGTTGCAGCGGTCGCATCAGCGGCAGGCGCGCCAGGAGGCAGAGGAGCCGCCTGCAGCACCCAGCGCCGAGAGGCAGGTGCGCTACTGGCAGGCAGCCGAGGAGGTGTTGCAGCAGAGCAGCCCCCAGCCGGTGCAGCCGCAGCAGGCGGCCCCTTCAGCTGCTGCCTACCCCCTGCCCGTGCCGCTGCAACGAGAGCAGCAGCCGCAGCCGGCAGCCACTGTGCCGCCCCCGGCGCCCCTGCCCCTGCCAATCCCGCTGCCCCTTGGCCCAGGACGGCCGCCAGCGCAGCAGGCAGCGCAGCACGCAGCCCCGGCTAGTGTTCCCCAGCCTTTGCCCTTGCCGGCACCAGCAGCAGCGGTGGCAGCTGAGCCGCCGGCGTGGGATGCAGATGCGGCAGTCGCCACCGCTGCACTTGCAGCAGCCAGTAGGGCACCCCAGCGGCCTGCCACTGACCTTGAGTGTGTGTGGTGCCTGGATGCGCCTCGCGAAACAACGCTGGCTCCCTGCGGCCACCGGTGAGCTTGCAATGCAGCTTTCTTGGGGAGTTGCAAGTGCTTTGTTTGCTGTGCCGGGGGCACGATCCACTCCATGCCACTCATGTGCCCAAATCTGCAGCACTCTCACCACCTGCCTTGCCACCCCCTGCAGCGTGCTGTGCTTGGCGTGCACGCGGCGGCTGCGCGCACATGCTACGCTCGCTGCGCCCGCGCTGTGCCCCGTGTGCCGCGAGGAGGTGGAGAGCTACATCCGGCGCGAGTTCCTGGCGTGACCTGAGCTCTGCTTATTGCAAGACTCTACAAGACCTCCGCACAGGCGCCTAAGCGCATGCCTTCTCTTTGCCTGCACCCAACTCCCCCCAACAGATGCACCTTGTGCTGGCTCACTGTGCTGCACATACCCCTGCTTGCATGCGCCATATCTGGCTTGCTATGTGCTTCATCCAGCCCAACGGCTTGATCAACCCGTCCTGGCTTAGCGCTTTGTCAAGGCCACCCTTGCATGCGCCAGGCAGCACATGCAACTGACATGCTGCAACCAAAATGCGGACAGTGTACGTATGGCAGCAAGGAAGGAAGGTAAGGCAAGGCAGGTGGCTGCTTCGCCTCATTGCTCAGCCGCCCTGCTGCTGCGACACGCTGGTGTTGTTGAGCAGCCCACGCCCAAAGTACTCTGCCACCAGCGCAAAGCCATCGGGTGCTGAGCGCAACTGCTTGAAGAACGAGTCCTGTCAAAGGGGCAGGGTGGGCGGAGGAGGGCAAGGTGGGATGCAGCGAGTTTGGCGCCACAGACAGCGAACGCTCTTCGGGCGCGAGCCGCTCAGAAGCCAAGCCTGCCGCCAGCCGTCGATGGTCGTTCAACCCCCCACAGCACACCTTGTCAGCCGCTGAGGCGCGATTTGAGCGGCGGAGCTCCTGTGCCTTGCGGTGCTCGGCAGCGCACAGCGGGCAGGAGGCCGAGGCGTCGCCTACATCTCCCAGCGTGCGAAGGTTGAACGAGTGGCCGCACAGGAAGTGGACTGCAGGAGATTGGGGAGGAGAGTTGGCGAGGGGTTGGGGTGTGGGTGGGGTTGGTTAGCGCGAAGGTTGAACGAGCGGCCGCACTAAATGCCGCTGCTTGCTAGCTGCACGACAGCCTGAGCAGCAAACACGAGGTGACAGCTCTCCAGGCAAAAGCTGGCTGAGCCAGCGGAGCGCACCCGAGGGCAGCTCCAGAGGTGCGTTGGTCTGGCTGTCACGGCTGCTCTGGAACACCACAGGCTCGCTCTGCAGCCGCTCTGCCTGCAAGGCACGAGCCAGGACAGCATGGGAATCAGCCAAGCAGGTAGAGGAGATGCGCACCAAACGACCGGCTCGCTCCGCAGCCGCTCCGCCTGCGGGGCAATGGAGCCGGGCAGAAGGCGGCTCGATCGTTTCCTGGTTTTCGGCAGGTGGTCACCTGTTGTCGCCTGCCTCACACCTCACTTGCTGCCCACCGCTTCAGCACACGCACAGCACGGGCGGCAGCGCCAGGTGTTCGCTCAGCACACCTGCAGCCGAGTGTCCTCAATCGCCGCCTTAAGCCGCTCAGCCTCCTCTTGATCCGCTCGGATGCTTCTGCACGCATTGCGGAAGACACAGCCAGTTGACAAGAGCCAAGCCCTGGCCGGCTACCGTCCCGTTAAACCATACGGCACCCAAAGCATTGCTCCTGTAGTCGCTGCCTGCTCCTGCAGGAGCAGGCAGGATGGCACATCAAGAGCTAATTGCTCCTGAACAAATGGCCCACCGGGCAGCCAGCTGTGCACACCCGTTGCCGGCCTGCAGCTGGCACGTGTCATGCGTGGCATTGCCAGTCATTTCAGGCACAGCCGGCCAACCAGACAAGACAGCAGCGCACCGATTATCGGCCTGCAGCTGGCGTGTGACGTAGTCTTTGACCAGCGACAGGCGGAAGCGCGGGTTCTGGGACAGCACCTGTATTGATCCGAGGTGCAGAAGGCGGCGAACGCGGCGCGTTTGGAACGTGCTAGGGCCTCGCACGCATGGGCAGCTGAGCAGCAGGCTGCTCCTGGCCTGCCGGCAGCCCGGCAAGCAGCAGGCACGCCTGCGAAAGGCTGCTGCTGTGGCAGGCTGATGCACGTGTTACTGCAGGTTGCCGAGCAGTCATGCGGGCCGCTTGTGCACTCGCCTGCAGGACCACCAGCGGCGGCAGGATGCCCCCTGCCTCGATACGGCCCAGCAGCTCCCGAACCTGAGCGGGTGCCACACCAATGTGCAATGTGAGCAGGGGGTGGAGGGTTGTGTGGGGCGCGCATGGTCACAGCACGCGCAGCAGAATGAGTGCAGACTGCAACACATACGCCAGCATTCGGCCATTCGGCGCACAGCCCAGCCTGTGAGATGTGTGCAGCAACCGCATGAGGGTCTACGCCACGGCGGCAGCACCCGCCCGGATCCCCACCTGCTGGCTGCAGTCGCCCGGCTGCCGTGCAAAGTACTCGAGGGCATCGTGCCATAGCTGCGGGTCGCCGCCTGCCGTAGGCAGCAGAGGCACGCATTTAAAACCTTTCTGAAGCAACCAGCAGCAACAGCAGCAGCAACAGCAGCGGCAGCAGCAGCAGCAGCAGCAACAGCAGCGGCAGCAGCAGCAGCAGCAGCAGCAGCAGCAACAGCAGCGGCAGCGGGCAAATGACGACTGAATGCAGGCGTGCAGCTTCAAGTATGTGTTCAGCATCCAGCCCCATGCCACGAAAACCTGTGCGCACCGGTGCGAGCATCGCCAAACCGCTGGCAGGCGGCGATGAGGCCCTCGTAGTCACGCGCGTCCATCAGCACGCCGGCCAGCTCGCGGTACAGCCGTAGGTTCTGCATAGACGAAACGCAATCAACTGAAAAGGCTGAGTTGCAGTAGCAGGTTCTTCATGAACAAAGGCAATGCGTCGAGGAGGCTCAGTCGGAGTTAACATGGGTGTCATGCTCAGTGGCACCAATGCCCAGTACGCTTCGCCCACCCTCGCTAAGTGCGCCCACCTCATACAGGAACAGCAGGCCTGGCCGGAAGTGGTGCAGGCGGCAGGCCACCAGCGCGTAGTCAACATCATAGGCCGGCTCCTCTCCGGGAGGCCAGCCCCGCCTGCAGGGCAAGGGGCATGGGCCACGGTGGATCCACCCATCAAACCAGCAGCCACTAGAAAGGCTGTCCAGCCAGCGGCCCCGAGGCGGCCTCGCGCAGGCGGCAGTTCACTGCTCATCACCCTCCTGCTATCCCAAACAGCCACACTTACTTGAGCAGGTCTAGAGCTTCCTGCTGGCTGCCGCTGCCGCCATTGTCGCCGCTCCCTCCTGCCGCTCCAGCGGCCGGCAGGACCGCAGAGGATGCAGTGCTGGCAGACCCGCCGCCGCCACCGCCGCCGCTGCTGCTAGGCGCTGCAGCGCTGCGGCTGCCGCTGCCCCCAGGGCCGCTCTCTGGGCTGCTGCTGGCGGCTGGGGAGAGGTAGAGGTCCAGCAAGGTGTGGTACAGGACCTGTTGGCAGGGTACATGATTGCAGGGTGAGCAAAGTGTGTCTTGAGGCAGGGGAGTCGGCCGCTGCGCCCAAGAGGGAGGTAGAGAGGTCCTGCAGAGCGCGGGACGGCAGCTGGCAGCCAAGGGGCCTGATTGCAGGGCTGAGTGAGCGCGCTTGATTGCGAGTGTTGGGCAGCTGTTCATCTTTGGCAAAACGAGGAAGCAGGCCGGCGCATTGAGCACATCAAACGGAAACGCCAACAGCACGATAACATGCAGCGTACCTGGCGCGAGGGTGAGTCGGGGTTCATGTTGAGGATGGTCACGCACGCGTACTGCAGGTCCTCGGGCCTGCGTGGAAAAGATGTAGCCGAAAATGGCAACGGTTCATGTTGAGGAGACCATACTGCAGGTCCTCCGGCCTGCATGGGAAAGATGCAGCCCAACCAAGGGAAACGATGCGACTGTTCACGGTTGTCCAGGGTCCAACTGCATGCCTTGGCTCGGCTGGGTCGTGCTCGTTGAAAGAATGTGCCTGCATCCGTCCGCACCCATCGCGATGCTGGCACGATGCGATGCACCGGCTCCCCCCCATGCCAGGCCAAATGTACCCGCAGCCTGACCTGCCGGTGTACAAGTGGGTGAAATCCGCCATGTTGGCCACCCAGGCGCCCGGGTCTGTCGGGTCGCGCAGGCACAGCCCCATGAGCGCGGCGGTGGTTTCAACGGGAGCGGCCGCCAGCAGCGCCTGAGCAGGGGTGGATGGCCGGGGAGGGGACAGTGCATGGGATCAGATCATCGAAGCCACAATGGTCTCCAGGGTGGAGGCCGCCAGCAGCGCCTGAGGAGGGCGGGTGGTCGGGCAGGCGCGAGGCGAGTTGGGGTGGGGAGGCACTGGTCGTGGGGGAGTGGTGGGCAGTGCCAGGTTATGAAGGAAGCAGCGCAGAACAGGCAGGCAGGCACAAACTGTGAACAAACATCTCCATCAGATGCAGCGCTGAAACACAGCGCATTCACAGTTGCTTTGCAAGCATGTTTCACTCCGTGCCTTGCTGCAGTTCTGCAGCACATCTGCAGCCGCCATGCAGAGCCAGTGTCAAGGCGACATGGTGCCCAGACCGGCGGCTCCTCGCACCTTGCCATACTTTTGCAGCGCGGCGGCTCCCTCGCGGCGCGGCAGCCCCTTGATGTATTCCAGGCCTTCACTGAACCTGAAATAAAACAAGAGGCGCAGGATGGTGACAGCTCATTAAAACGAGAACCGCTGGGCAGCCCCTTGCTGTATTCGAGGCCTTCGCTGAACCTGCGCGGTTGGGCGATAGTGTAGGAGAACTTGCGTTGCAGGCAATGGGTCGGTTTGGGGGTTTCAAACTCAAAACGCACTTGCGCACAGAAGTCGCGCTGACTCCAAACACAACCAAGCTTAGCCCAAGCCGCCCCAGCGAATGTTCCTCCCCACAACCGTACAATTCAAAATCAGTGCGAACTCTGGACACACAGACCGCTTGCAGTCCTCCAGCAGCACGTCCAGGTAGGCCTGCGGCTCGCCCGCGGCCAGCGCCACGTACAGAGCGTGCTCATAGTAGCCCGCCTGGCGGCACACCTGCAAACAGTGGCACAGCAGTGCAGAGCACGGGGGGTAGAAGCATGGTTTGGGAGTGATGTGCCTGCTGCAACCAGCCCACTTGTCGGCACCCGCATGCCAGGAGCGCATGCAGGCTATACCGCCGTCTACTCACAGGGGTTGCGGGGCAGAGAATACACGTGGAGCAGAGAATACACGCCTCACCCGGATGGCTGTGTCCACGTCGAAGTGCAGCGACTCCCGGGTCATGCTGCCGTCGCCCTGCACAGGGTGCGAGGTATGCAGCGCTGCTGGGCGAACGGCAACCATGCAGTTGCGGCAAGTGCTTGCGTGTACCTGGCCAATGCCAGATGCACAGGCCAATGCCAGATGCACAGGCACACGTGCCCACGTGCTTGATCTCGGTCAACAGCACATGCGTAAACTGCGATACAAATCCCAACCAATACACTCGCCTGGATGAAGGCGTCCAGCTTGGCCACATCTTTGAGCTTGGTGTAGCAATTGAGCAGCAGCGTGGTGTGGTCGCTGCTGGCGTGGCCCTGCAGGGTTGCGGGCACAGGATGGGCGTCTGTAGGATGTGCTCGCCATCTGCGCTGCGGCAGGGTGCTGTGCAGCTGCCCCAGCATGCACGGCAACCGACTCGCGTGTCATCCAACTCCACACCTGGGTGTAGGCGCTCCAGGTGGCACGTGGGGCCATGCACGTGCACGGCGCTGCAGATCCCCTCCCTCCCGTGTGTGCTCACTGCCAACCGCTAGATGGCTTGTGGTGTTGAGGTCAGCACACCTGTGAGTGCAGGCGCTGCAGATCCCCTCGCTCCCGTGTGTGCGCAATGCCAACAATCAAAACAACTAAATGGCTTGTGTTGAGGCCAGCACACCTGTGAGTGCAGGCGCTCCAGGTAGCGTGTGAGCGCGTTCAGGCGCTGCACGTCCAGGAAGCGCTGGATCACATAGGAGGGCTCCAGGTGGCCGACTGTGAGCTCATACCTGCAAGTGGAAAGGATTCAAAGGGGTGAGGCATATGGGCTGTGCTGGATCACGTAGGAGGGCTCCAGGTGGCCCACCGTCAGCTCGTACCTGCAAGCAGCGGCGAGAATAGAGCGCAACAGTGCAGTCAGGGGGGCAGAAGTGCAGGGAAGCGCTGGATGGCGTAGGAGGGTGGCTCGACGCGAGTGGGTACCTGCCGAGGGGAATGCAGAGGCGGCAGACAGTTGGGACAGTGGCAGGCAGACATTTCTCCCCTGGCTCTGTCGCAGCGGGGCTGGTGCACGTGTGCAGAGGCGTCGCGTGGGCAGCGATGTGGGCAGCCATGCACTCACTGCTCCATGGACGCATCGTAGTCGCGCTTGGCGTACAAAAAGTCGCCGTACTGCCTGCGGATGCCCGCCAGCGTGGCGCCGTCCACCTGCGCACAGAGATATAGAGTTGTTGCGGCCAGGTGGGTTGGTGAGGGGTCAGCGGGAGGAGGCATGAGCCGGGGATACATACTGCCTGAGGATCAACCCCCTGCCGGCATGGTGCCGCCCAATTGCACCCACATACAAGGGGAGGGCGGTTGGTTGTTCTCTACATGCAGAGCAACCGAGGGCTTTTCATCTGACAAGCAGCAGTAGCTAGCAGTACGCGCATGGTTGCACAGCAGCACACCAGCTTGGCTCCTGTAGGGCCCGCTTACTTGCTCGGTCTCCGCCACCGCCACCGCCAGCTGGAAGGAGCGCGACTTGTACAGCGCCTCAAGCCTCTCTGAGAAGGGGCGCTCAGATAGGCGCGCCACGCCGCCGGTGGCGTCGCCTGCGCGGAGGCGGGAGGGCGCACACAGTGCAGCTTGGCATGGGCAGATTCAGAGGCAAAGGATCGCTCAGAGAAGCGCGCCACCGGTGGTGTCGCCTGCGCGGAGGCGGGAGGGTGCACAAGTTGCAGTCAGGCGTGGGCAGAATCAGGGGCAAAGGAGCGCTCAGACAGGCGTGCCGCCGGTGGCGTTGCCTGCGGGGAGGCGGGAGGGAGTTGCGGCATTCGCCAGGGGCTGGGCGCAGCTGGGAGGGAGAGGGCGCCAGCTGTGCAGCGATCCAGGCACGTGCCTGCAAGAACGCTGCAAGCCTGCACCCAAAGCCCCACCCCCAACCCCACCACAAGCCCCAAGCCGGCGCACCGATGTCAATGCAGCCGGGGCCGCTGTGTGCGATCCAGCGCACCGGCGGCTCTACAGGCGCTGAGGCGGCCACCAGCTTGTTCTGCAGGTCAAACACCTGAGCCACCGCCTGCATTGGTGGGAGGGCAGGCCAAGCGGCGAGTTGTTTGGCTGCCGTCACGCCGGCACGTGTTTGGCTGCTGTCACGCCGGCACAGCCGCCAGCCAGCACAGCAACCAAGTAGCTCAAACAGGGTGCTAGTACGAGCCCTTGACACAAAGGGCCTCGCCTGGCTTGAATCCCCGGCCGTGTCATCTGCCAGCACAGCTACCAGGTAGTGGCGCGCCGCTGCTACCGCCAGCTTGTCACCGCGCAGCGCAAACGCCGCCTTGCGCCCCTCCTCCGCTGCAGGGAAGAAGGGCAGGACAACCAACACAACACATCGAAGAGCAGCAAGCAGTGACCAGTGGCGCCTGGTGCTCCTCCCCAGGTGCAGGCATGGGAGGCAGCATACAGGTCCGCACAGCATGCGCCACAGTGGACCCTCCTGCAACAACCAGCGGCAGTTTCGGCAGGATGCCAATTTTGAAACCCGCCCTGCCGCGCACACAACCAGCCCACCTGTGTAAAAGTACACGGCTTCAGGCCCCGCCAGCATCAGCTCTCCTTTGCAGCTGACTGCGCTGCACCCCGGGGCTGCGCCGCACTCGTCATCCAACAGCCGCCGCCCCGTGCGCGCATCAAACGCTGCCAGGCGGGCGGCGCCCACTGCGAACAAGTGCAGCTGGCCTGGAGCAGTGGCCGCCTCGCCGCGGCGGCCGGCGACGGCAGTGCCGCTGCCGCCCGCCTCTGGCCCCGCTGCTGGCGCGTGAACAAAGTGCAGCGCGGTGATGCCGCTGCCGCTGCTGCTGCCCGCTGCGCTGCCTGCCGCACTGGATGCTGCATTGCCGCCGCCGCCGGCGTCCCGAAGCTGCGCTGCAGGCACGGGGGCTGCCACCTTGCTTTTGGCCACATCGGCCCTCAGCAGGTGCACCGCCCCGTTTGAGAGGCCCAAAGCCACCGCCACCGCCGGCCACTCCTCACAGTGCAGTGCAACTGCTGTCAAGCTGCCCTCCCCTGCTCCGCTGCCGGCTGCTGACGCGGCTTTGGAAGGCGCCGAGGGCAGCAGGCGGGCGGGGGAAGCCAGGATGGCGGGAGCGGCACCCGGCCGCAAGCCGTCCACTGCCCAGCCCTGCGGCGGGTGCACGAGCAGACACTTGCGGCTTGTGGGTGGGTTGCTGTGGGGCACGATGTCAGCATGGCGACTCAGGTGCGCACAGCTGCCATGCGCATGCAGGCAACGTGCAGCATGGCGCACTGGCACTCAGGGCAGCAGAGCGTGCCCGGCATGCACACTGCCGCATCCAGCCCTCAGGGCTGGATGCCTGCCCGGCATGCACACCGATGCACAAGCCATCAGGCAGCCCAGCGTGCCCACACCTTGATGTGCAGGTTGCGCAGACCGTCCCCATCCGACCCAACCGTCACCAGCTTGCCCTGCGGCCCAGGCGACAAGGGAGCAAGCAGCATGCACTCCTCAGTGCGTGTCAGCTTCAGGGACTGCTGGCTGAGATGTGCCTCTGGCTCCCAGGCGAGCCAGCCAGCCAGCCATGTGCGTGGCTGCATGGCCCCGCGCTGCCCACCAAACACAGTGGCACCAGCACCCACCTTGCACCAAGCCAGGCCGTGCACTGCGCCGTGGTGAGCCTGGAAAGAGGCCCTCAGGCTTAGGTCTCCAGCATCCAGGCACAGCACTGTGCCGTCTGCGCAGCCCAGCCACGTGCAGCCGGCGCCGACGGCGGAGCAGGAGACGTGGCTGGGGGCGGGCGGCGCGGCACGTGCCTCTGCCGAAAAGAAGGAGTGCAGGCGGCGGAAGCCCGCCTGGGCCGCCATGGCCGGCGGGGGCAGAGCCCTGTTTGGGCAGCTGCGGAAATGGGAAGGCAGGCAGGGAGAGCGGCGTCACAGGCGGCACGGCGGCGTCGGCGGCAGCGGCGGGGGGTTTCGTCTGTGTGTTGCCGATCAGCTAAGGGAGCGCTGCGTTGACTTACCTGGAGAGCTGATCACGCTATTCTAGAGCTGCTGGACTGCGAGGGCAGGGAGCGGGCGCGGTCGAGCGCCGATGAGCACCGTGGAGCAAGCGCGGTGCCTTGGCGCCTTTCTGATCTCTTGAGATGTGTATTACTAGAGTGATCAACGCCCTGCAAGGCCCGCAAGCTCGACTGCATGCGACATCCAGCTCAGCTTTTCGGGCAAGCTGCAGCAAATACCACTGTTTTACCCTAGCAGAGTCACTAAACCCTTGGTAACCCCTCCGAACAAGCCCCCAGCAGCCATCGTGAGCCCGAGGCGACAAGGGCTCTGCCCCTGTACGCAGTTCCTCTCGCGCTGGCGCGCCATGGCAGCCATGAACTCTCGATAGCCAGGCCATGGAGCTGGAGCACGCAAGCAGCCGGGGCGCAGGCGATGGCACTCCCGCCGCCGCTGCCGCCGGCGCTGCCGAGCTACCTGCGCCTGCCAGCGAGGCCTCAGCCCGCTGGGATGGCTCAGCACAGCAGGTGGTGCTCGCCATTGAGTTCATGTCGGATGCAAGGAGCAAGGTGAGCAGCTAGGGGGGGCGCCCGGCTGGCGTGGCGCTTGCCTTCAAAAAACGGCTGTACCTGCACCTCAGTCAAAGCGTCCCACGCTCTGGTCAGCCCCAGTCCATGTGGGTCACTCTGCCTGCTGCCCACAGGCGCTGCTCTACCTCTTCCGTGCGCTGCTGCTGGCCGCCACCGGGCTGATGGTCTGGGAGACAGTGGAGAAGTTCACGCAGGAGAGCGAGGCAAGTTATGTGCATTAACTGCGGAACAGCTCTGCCCGCTGCTGCTGCATGCTGCTGCTGCATGCTGATGCTGCCGCCTGAACCGCTGGCGCCGCTGGCGCCGCTGGCGCCGCTTCCGGGTCTGCCTCCTCGCTCTGCCACCATACAACTGTCAGCATGTACGGGCTCCCTCCCTGCATATTTCTGCCCCCAATCAGCGCAGGTGTTCACGCGCCAGGATGTGCTGATGTTGGTGAACGTGTGCGTCGCCTCCGTCTGCCTCTCGCTCACTCTCGGCACGGGCGCCCTGCTGGCCTGGCGCGTGCACAGGGGTGCGTGCCTGCTGCTGCACTGCCGGAGCAGTGAGGGCGGCTGGGGGTGGCTGGGGCGGTCGTGGGTTGGGGTTCTCACACACAACTGCTCTGCAGCACGGCGACCCATGCAGACGGGGAGCGGCGCTTGTGATACCCTGCATTGCCCACTGCCTGCCGTGCCGCTGCAGTGAACCGCGCGGGGCGCTTGTGGGCCAAGCGGCGGCTGCGCACGGTGGCTCTCTTTGCGCTGGAGCTGGGCGTCCAAACAGTCAACTTGGTGAGGGCGCCAGGGTTGCAAGGTCGGGCTCGTCAGGCGCCGGCCGGCCCCTTGCAATTGTCCAAATGCTGTGACATGTGTGCCTGCACCTCCACTTCCCACCCCCACGCACCCACCCCACCCACCCCACCCATCCACCCACCCCCGTAAAACCTCGGCAGGGCTTCTACCTGGCCCCCAACGCGTTTGTGCTGGCCAACGCCTGCTCCTGGTTCCTGATCCCGGTCCACGTCTTTTCCATGATCCGCTGGACCTGCCTCAACACGGTGGGTTCACTTGCAGTTGGGGTTGATGGCTGGTTGATGATTGCTCGCAACTCACCCGCCATGTGCTTCCTGATGTGCTGGACCTGACTCTGCACGGTGGGTTCACTTGTTAGTTGGGGCTGATGGCTGTGTGTCCATTGCTCGTGACTCGCCCGCCCATGTGCGTCCTGAGGTGCTGGACACGCCTCAGCATGGTCAGTGCTGCCCCCGGTTTTCTCACCTTGCTGCTGCTTGCCTGCTTCGCTGGCACTGCCCAGACCACCTGCATGTCCATCCGGCCGCGGCCCTGCTTGCCACACCTCCACCCCAGCGCCAACCACCCCATGCCGCCCCTGGCCACCCCTCACAGCTGGCCTGCCTGTTCGTCGTGTCCGCCCACAACCCGCTGCCTGCCCAGTTCCAAGGCCCCGTGCTGCTGCACGCAGCCATGACTGGAGCTGTGCAGCCCCTGGCGGCAGTGGCGCAGCAAGTTGGCAAGGGGGTGGCAACCGCCACTGCGGCGGGGGTGCAGCAGGTGGGGCAGCTGCCACCTGTGCGAGCGGCAGGGCAGCTGGCACAGCGAGTGGGCAAGGCGGCGGCGACTGGGGCGCAGCAATTCGGCAGAGCTGCGGCCACAGGCGCACAGCAAGTGGGCAAGGGGCTGGCAGCTGTGCCGGGGGTGCAGCAGGTGCAGCGCATGGCGAGCAACCTGGGACGGGAAGCAGCTGGTTTAGCGGCCGCTGGCCTGGCGGCGGCAAAACGCCCCGGCCTGGCACGCAGCCGCAGCGCCCCACCAGGCTTGGAGGTCCGTGGCAGCGCCAGCCTGGATGCAGCGGCAGCAGCAGCAGCGGCAGCGGTGGAGGCTGCGGAAAATGGAGCAGCTCCAGCTGACCTCGAAGCTGCGCTAAAGGGTGCGGCAGCAACTGGGGACGAGGAAGAGGCGGCAGCTGCTGTGGCGGAGGAGCGGGTGGCTGCAGCAGCGGCGGCAGCAGAGGCAGCTGAGGAGGCCCATGGGGACCCGGTGCTAGATGCCGCCCGCCTCAAGGCATTGCTAGAGGAGCTTGCCGACGGCTCGCCGGCAGCAGCAGCTGGCCAGCAGGGCGGCGGTTGTCCTGACGCATCAGGGGGGGCGCACAAGGATGGGCAGCTAGCTGAGGAAAAGTCGCAGCATGAGCGGCTGGTGGAGGCAGTGATGGATCAAGAGGAGGAAATGGTGGCGGATCTGGGGCTCCAAAGCCACTGGTCAAAGGTGAGCAGGCGTGCGTCGTCAGTGCGGAGTGTATCGGTGGGCATGGTGTCGACCAACCGACAGCAGGCACAGCAGGCATGCAGGTAGCAGCTGCCCCTCCATGATGCGCTGCCTCCTCAAACCACCGCCCCTCCCCTGCTCTGGCGTCCCCTCACTTCTGCGCAGGCCCTGCTGCTGTGGGCGCCCTGCCAAATCATCCTCATCTTTTATTGGGCATTCATCTTTGGAGCCTTTGACGCGCACAACGGCCCCTGCGGCAGCATCTCCGACACGCGCTGCTACCCGCAAGCAGTGAACGGCACGGCAGACTGCAGGCAAGCGGGTCGGGGGTGGAGTGGCTGTGGGGCGCGCGCTGCATGCCTGCGTGGTGACAACTGTGCATGCACGCCTAACAACGCGCAAGCTGCACATTTGGGTTGTGCCATGGGACAGTATGCTGAAGCTTTAAGCGGTGTGTTCAGACAGCACGCCTGCTGGTGCCACCGCTTCCACCGCAGGGAGTGGGCCTATGATTGCCAGCCTTCCACCCTTGGGCTGGTGCTGGTGTCTCTGGCTGCTGCCCTCATCCTCAGCACGATGCTGGTCTACCTGTTGATGAGGTGTGCTGTGCTGGGCACACTGGGTGTGCTGTGCCTGCTGCGCGGCACCTGACAATCTCAACCTGCAGTGTGCCTCTAGTGCTGATGCCAGGCTGCTTCTCCAGCTCCACCCCACCCCGCAATGCCGCATTGTCCTTGGCCCTCCTCTGCAGCCTGTACGCTTGGAAGGAGCTGCGCAAGCGCTCGTACTGCCACTTCAAAACCAACAACATGTGAGCTGGGTCCAGGACCCCAAGGGCAGGTTTCAGTTGCACGCTGCCTGTGCCGTTTGGAGGCAGCATCGGGAGCGACAGTTGGTCATCGGCGCTGCCTAATCCCAGCACGCCCCCTCTTTGCCCCGGCTCCTGTGCACCCGCAGCATGCTGCAGCTGCAGTGGCAGACGCGGCTGTGGGTGGCGGTGTTCATGGTCATGTCCAACGTCCTGCTGTGGTGAGCCGGGCCGTGCACTGCTCCCCTGCACTGTGCTGCACAAGTGCGGTACATTCACCATGCTTGCGCACAGCGTACCAGAGCACAGCAGCATGCTCCTCGTTCAGCTTGCTGCATTTTCAGTGGAACACGCCGGCACGGCGCATGGACTGGTTTCCATAGTGCTGTGTCCTTTCTACGCTGCTGTGTTTTCCCCACCTTGTGCAGGTGGGCGGGCACCGCCTCCTGCGGCTCCTACCTGGCCACCAACCTGGGCAACACGCCGCTGCAGGCAAGCTCTGAGACAGTATGTGCCGCTGTTGGGAGTAGCATGTATGCAGCCCGCTGCACTTGGGACGCTGAATGGTGCAAGCACGTGATACGCTGGTGAGCGCACGCGCCACGTGCTTGGTCAGAGGCAGGCAACAGCTGCGTGCGGTTTGCTCGGGGCTCTGTACTACGTCTCAGATCCCATTATGCAGTCCAGCTAAGTAAACCTTTGCTTTGTGAAATGCAGATTGTGCTCACCGCGCTAGTGGTTTTCAATGTCCTCTCCGCGCTGCCCTCCGACCCCCACCGCTCCGACCTCGAGCTCCACGTGTGGCTGCAAGGTGGGCATCGCCTGGCTGCTGGATAGGTGCATGGCACGTCTTGCACAGCTCCACCGCCGCGTCTGCTTCCCTGAGCGCGCTTCGTTTTGTCCAAGCCTGAAGGCTCTCCCGGTGCACCCTCTCGCAGACTTTGCATGGACAGAGGCTGACGTGCCCCGCAAGGTGGCCGGCCGGCCAGTTGCACCCACCGAGCCGCTGTTCTGCCTGGAAACCGCCATCAAGCTGCTGGCCTGGAGCTGGGTGGGTGGCTGCTTATCGCTTCCCGTATCGCACATTGTTGCTCAGCTGGGTGGGTAGCTGCTTCGACTCCTGTCTCGCACCGTGTTGCATGGCGCTGCAACTGCTGCCGCTGCCGCCATTGTCTGCTGCTGCTGCTGCTGCTGCTGCTGCCGCTGCTGCTGCTGCACGGCGCCTCAGTGTTTGCGCTATTTGTCTTTCCCACTCTTCTCCCAGGTGGTCTATTACGATGAGGAGTCGCCAGCAGATGAAGCAGCCGCGGCAGCAGATGACGCAGCAGCAGTGGCGGCGGCGGCGGCAGGGGAGGAAACAGAGGCAGCAGCAGCAGTAGCAGCAGCAGCAGCGGGAGACGCAGCAGATAGGGAGGTAGTCAGGATGTCAGGCAAGCCTGCGCAAGGCGTGGCCGATTGCCATGGCCTGCGAGCGGCAGCAGCAGCAGCTCACCAGCCAGCGGCACATGAGCCGGCTGAACAGCCACAGGGTTGCGATACCAGTGGCAGCAAGCCGAACTGCGACAGCGCACCGCTCACTGAGCCAGCAGCCGCAGAGCCCCCAGCTGCCGCTGCAGAAAAAGCCGTTGCGGAGCCCCCAGCTGCCGCTGCCGAAAAAGCCGTTCCCAGCAGCAGCTCACTGCCAGCCGATCCAGAGGGCCTCAACTTGCAGCTGGCCCTGCAGCTCTACGGCCTGACCTGCTTCCGAGAGCTGTTTGGTGCGGAGCATGATGCCAAGTGCGTGCTGGGCTGGGGCAGCGAGAGCGGCGACGGCACGGTGGTAATTTGCTTCCGCGGGACCACCTCGCTCGTTAACATCACCAACAACTTGAAGGTGGGGAGGGCTGGTTGATGTATGGAAGTTGCTGCGAGCCTGTGGAGTTGTGCACCGTGGTCATTTGCCTCAGAGGAACGAGCACCCCCTGGTCAACATCGTCACCAACAACCCTCGAGGCAAGTTGCAGTGCCTGCTGTGTTTGAACGCCATCTGCTGTGAGTCGGATGTTTGCTGGAAACTGGGGGAAGGTGACCTGCACTTGCAGCCCGACACCTTGTTGTGCTGTGCGCCCCTGCCACCCCGCCCTTTGGCACCCCTGACATGCAGGTGTGCCAACAGGCTGCCTGCTCCAGCTGGCACACGGATCAGCCTGCGCTGGGCAGCAAGCCCAGCAGCACGATCCGTCACACAGGGCGACTCAGCCCCCCCAATAGCGCAGATTTGGCGCACGCCGCACCCGCCGGAGCGCGGCAACCTTGTGCTCTGCACCCGGCCCATGATACATTCGGGCTTCCTGCTGACCTGGCAGGCCAGCGGGCTGGGGGCACAGGTGGGTGGGAACCCAAGTTGGCGGTCCTACTAGTTGCTTTGTAAGCTGCAGCCGGGCCGTTGATGCACTCTTGAGCCCCTGCTGACGTGGCGGGCCAGCGGGCCGGGCATGCAGGCATGCAGGTGCACGATGCGCATTGCACCTGCAGCAACAGTGTTGCGGCATTGCGGCAAAATTCTGGCGTAACTGTTATTAGCCCTGCAGGTGATGGAGGCGCTGGAAGAGCTGTTGGCCACTGCCGCCCCGCCGCGTGACAGCCGCCCCTGGCGCCTGCTCTTCACTGGGTGAGCTGCAAGGGTGCATCACCCGTACAAGTGTCATGTGTGACGGTGGCGGCGCTGCTGCGGCAACTGCATTTGCCAGGTCTGCCCTGGCGTGCGTGCGCATCTGCTCACCCCCAGCACTGGCTCGGAGGGGGCAGTTGCCCACAGTGCACGTGTGCAAGCAGTGATGCTGTTCTCCCGCTGCCGCCCCGCCCCTTGTTGCTGCAGGCACTCGCTGGGAGGCGCGCTGGCCACGCTGGCAGCCTACGAGGCCGTGCACATGTGCAAGCGGCTGGAGGGGTCCTCCAGCGCCTTCCCAGGGGCAAGCATACAGGTCTATACATACGGTGCTCCCCGGCCAGGTGCGCTAGTCTAGTTTAGACTTTAACAGCTTTAACAGCTTAGCCAGGTGCGCTGCCACGACTCACCCTTGCATTGGCAGTGGGAGCGTGTTGGAACCTGTCGGCAGGAGTCCAAAGCAGTCACTAACCAACTCGTCCTCCGCCTCCTGCCCGTCTCTTCGTGCTGCAGGCAACGGCGCATTTGCGCGCGACCTGCGCGCCACAGTGCCCGCCACGTTTGATGTAATCCACGCAGACGACACCATCGTGCGCCATGGTGGGTGACAAGGGTTGTTGTGGCTGCTTCCCCGGGTTGCTTGGAAGCCATTGTCACCGCAGGCCTGCCCACCTGCGCTTTGCTGTATCGGCCACCAGCTGCCTGTCTAGACGTCCCACAGCTGGCTGTCCAACCACTTCCCACACCCCGTGTTTCCGTCCATGCCGCAGGCAAGTTCTTGCTGCTGTACAAGCGGGCAGCCCACAGGGTGGTGCTCAGCAGCAGCGGCGACCTCATCGTGCGGCCCTCCTACCTGGAGCGAACAGTGAGCGCCTCCGGGGGCAGCTCTGTTGAAGCGGATGCTCCTGCTCAACCAAGTGCATCCCTTCTGCACCCCGGCCACTATGCCACCTCACTGCTGCTGCTGGCACGGCCACTGTCCGCACTCGCAGGTTCAGGAGCGGTTCCGCACCTCCATGCACAAGCACTTCCTGTCGGCTTATGGCCGCAGGTGCGCCATGTAGCGGTGCAGGCTGTGCAGGCTGTGCCTTGTGCAGGGCAGGGCAGGGCAGGGGGCTCAGTCTCCCGAACTCCATCTATCGCTGCTTGCATTCGTGGGCAGGGCAGGGCAGGGCAGGGCTCAGTCGCCCAACCTCCAATCACCATTGCCTGTATTCCTGCTTATCGTTGCCTGTATTCGTGCGTCCCCGCAGCATCACGCGCATCATCCGCGGCCAGTTTGACGCGGCAAAGGAGTTTAACAGCGGCCGCACCGGCTGCCAGGCGCTGCTGCGCAACCAGTGAGTGACTGGGGTGGCAGCTGGTGGCTAGGCAGCGAGTTTATGCCCCTGGCTGCAGGTGCACCATGGTCAGGGTGCCGTGCACGCGCCGGCACCCCACCTGCCATCACCACTGTCCAGGCGGCTGCAACACAGAAGCAGCAAGGCGCCTTGCGCCCTCTCCCACTCCATCCCCACAGGCTGCTGCGCCGCGTGCTGCACGAGACGGCGGGAGTGCGACAAGAGTCCCTGGTTCGCCTGGGCCGCATGACGCGCAGCGGCGCTCTGCTGCACCGTGCCTCCTCCTCTTCTGCCCAAGGGCGGACCTTGAGCGCCAGCAGCCCCATGGCCCGCGCCAGGAGCGCAGTTTGGGGCGCCATGGCCCGCCCCAGTCGGACGGTCGGCGGATCCCAAGACCAGCACTTGGCTGACGGCGGCGAGCTGACTCCCGCTCAAGCGGCAGCGGCTCAGCTGGCCTCCCGACAGGCCTCCCTCGTGCAACCCTTGCGTCGCTCATTTCTGTCCGGGGGCCTCTCCCGCCTGTCCATGGTGCGCGCCCGGCGGCAGCCGCAGGGCGCGAGAGCGGCACAGCAGGTGCAGCAGGACCACGTTGGGCAGGCTGGGCTGGCCGGCCTAGCACGCATGTCGGCACCGCCCGGCGGCGCCTGCCCGGTGCCTGCAGCAGCAAACTCACCAGCCCCCGGCAGTAGCGAGGCGGTGTGACGACATGCACATGAAGAAATTCCTTCCACCATCAACCACTCACTGCGTCGCTCGACTCGTTTCAGCACAGCCCACCCATCATTTCATTAGCCCACCAACGTATGTTGCATTGTACAAGCTTGGTTAACTACTGCCTTATAATTCTCCTGATCTTGCACATCCACACGGATCAAGTCGTGTAAGCAAGCAAGCGTGCATGGGGCACGGCTGGAAAGCGATAGCCGCCTGGCACCAGCTGGACAGCGGGCATGCCGGAGGAGCGGCGGCGGTCACAACCTAGCTCAGGTGAGGTTGCGGAGACTTGTTGCACGCCTTTGCTCAGTTGTGAGGCCCCTGTGCACACTCGACCTTGTTGGTGTGAGGCGGACGAGGCGCCCCAGGGCCGGCCCTGCGCCAGCCTGCGACTCCTGCTCACCACGCAGCCTACCCAGCAGGCAGCTGGTGAAGCCCAGGCGCCATGAGCGCCGCCCCAGGCGCTGCCGCCCAAACAGTGGGCGCCGACGCCGCCTCGGGCACCGCCGCCGCGACGAACCGGCGCGGCGGTGCTTCTTTCGACTCCCTGCCTGACGCGCTGGTGGTCTCCATCCTGCAGCAGTTGCCGCAGCACAAGACCAGGTGTGCCGAACATGCACCCCATCGTGAGCAAACTTACGGAGCCAACTGTCGCCTGCCCGCCCAACTCACCCTGCATTCTGCCTCGCTCTCCTCCCCGCAGCTTCCGCAGCACCCTGCTCGTGAGCAAGCGCTTCAAGCGCCTGCGCCTGTCTCCTCCCCTGCTGAGCACGCTGCGCTTTGATCTGCCGGGCGATGCCGACGATCTGGAGCGCTCTGCCGGCCGAGTGGCTGCCTGGCTGAAGCGCCACGACGCTGGCATTGTGACTCGGCTGAGCCTGAAGGTTGACTTCCGGTCATGACAGCTGACTGGTTGCAAGATGACATTGGGCCGGTGTCTGGGGCACTGGAGGATCTGCTGGCAGAGCTGCCGGCGTTCAACACCAACAGCCAGCTGCTGCACCTACGCATCGACTGCTCAGCCACGGTAGGATGGTGGCACGGTAGGGTGGGGGCGGTTGTTGGTGGGCAGAGGCTTGGCGCAGCTGCCGGTGAGGGGAGTGGCACAGTGAGATGCATGGGCGTGTGTGCCAGCATGGCATGGTGCTCACGTGGCTGCACCTGTCACAACGGACCCGTGTTGGCAGGTGTCGTGTGCGGTCCCTCTGTCGGGCTTGTGGGCCCTGGGCATGAGCTCTCTTCAGCTGCTGGAGTACAAGTTGATGGACTATAGCGGATGCATCATGGTGAGCCTGGTCGCTGCTTTCTTGTCGGCTCAAACAGGTGAGCCAGCAAGTCCGCGAGCCCTGAAGGCGGCTGGGCAGCCGCACCGGGGCAGCAGCACAGGGCCGGCCATGCTTGAGAAACGTGTGACGCACAATGGTGTGGCGCACACTGCTGGATGACCCGGGCTGTATGGTATTTTTTGGGGGGGTGTCAGTGCAGCTCACCCATTGCTACCCCCTGGCTGCAGGTCCATCCCCACCTGGCGCAGCTCTCCAGGCCAGGCACTTGTGTCAGAGCAAAAGCCTGTTTTGGGCCAGGATCGCTACCATGCGTGCCCCCTCGACTGCAGGTCCAGCCGCACCTGGCGCTGCTCTCCGGTCTGCACACGCTCAAGCTGCACGGCTGCCCGCTGGACTTCCCTGCCGGCCTGATGCCCTGCTTCCCGCCGGCGGTAAAGCGCCTGGAGCTGCAGGGCAGCGCAGGCCTGGTGGGGCGGCTGCCGCAACAGGTGAGAAGCAAGCACCGTGCACATGATTGGCAGCACCCCGGCTCACCCATCATGTGCTCTGTGCCCAGTGGGCTCCTGCATTCACTCAATTGGAGGCTGCCCTGCCGTGGCCTATTGGTCAACTGACAACCGGGATGGGGTCCCCCAACCCTGCAGATCGCGGCCCTCCCCCACCTGCGCTCCCTGCACCTGGAGTCCATGTCAATTGGCGCCCAGTCTTACGAGCCGCTGCGCTCACTGCCTGCTCTGGACCGCCTGGAGCTGTTCAGCGTGGCCGTACCCGCCTGCCTGTCGGCCCTCACTGGCTTGCGCACACTGAGGTGGGCGATGGGCGCCTGTGGATCAGAGGGCAGCACAACACACACGCCACAGCGTGCAGCCCATGCGCCTTGGAGGGCAGGCAGTTGCTGCAGCGCTTGCAAAAGGCATCCCTCCTGCTCAAGCCTCCCCATGCTTCCGTGCCAGACAGCCCGGCCCCCAAACGCTCTGCGGCTTCAGGCCTGTCCCGCCGACTCCTCGCTGCAGGCTGGACGCGTGCACGGGCCGCGACAGCGTGGCGGCGGCCACCGAGGCCGGCCTCTCCACCCTCACCGGCCTGACTCAGCTCGTGCTGGGCCGGGCGGCAGCTGTGCCCCAGGTCCTGACCCGCCTCACCAACCTGGCTCGCTTTGGCTGGCTGTCCAGCTCTGCCAGCGGCAGCTTTGCCATCCCCGACAGCCTCCGCCTGCCGGGCGGCGCCTGGCTGGCCGGCGTGCAGGAGATGAGCGCCCCCGCCGCCATGGTTGATTCCAGCCTGGGCGAGCTGGCACCCAGCGCCACCCCCAGCCTGCGCCAGCTGTCCATCCCCGTTTTTTCGAGGAGCTGCTGCCTGTCCAGGCCCGCATCCTGGCCTGGGCCAGCACCCACCCAGCCCTGCGCAGGCTGACAGTGGACCACCTGCGCTCCGAGGGGTACCTTCGAGCCCTGATGGCTGCAATGGATCGCAACTCGGCCCTCTCTGTCGGATTTGGCAGCGGCAGCGGCACCTTCCCCAAGGGGCTGTGGCCTGAGCCTGAGCCGGTGTGAGCCCCCCTGCTGGCCTGCCGGTTTGCCTGCCCGCCTGCTGGCATGCCTGCTGACCTGCCCGCCTTTCTCTGCCCGCACGCTCGCCTGCCCCACGGCTGCATGCCTGGCCCCCTGCTGCCCGCCTTTCTCCGCCCGCCCGCCTGCCCCTTTTGCCACACCTGCATGCCACACACGCCGGCCTGCCAGTCTGTTGCCTGCCCCACCCGCCTGCCTGCCAATGTTTGCTGCCCATGTAGCTGATGTTGTGTGGCCACCCGTCTCCTCATTTACGCGCCACCCGTCTATCCTCTAGCCCGCTACCTGCCCAACAGTTCTGCTCAGCCTGCCCCGTCGCTGTCACCCTCCCAAATCGTGCACATGTTTTGTTTTAAATGCATTGGAGTCTTGCACATTGATGGATCAGATCGACGAATGAAGTCCTTTGCTAGTCTAACCAAAGCAAAGTAACGTTAGAAGTTGCGGAGCGGAATGGAGGTAGGCAGGCGACACAAAATGGGTGTGAGACCAGGGCACAGCGGTTACAGCAGCCACGGCCACCAGTGGGAGCAGTGCGATGAGATGGGATAAACACCGAGGACAGTGAGCGCACATAAATGCAAATGGAACAAGGTGAAGTGGTGACACAGCACGAGTCAACAGGTGCAAGTCTGGTAGATTCACTGCCAGCCATATGGATCTCAAGGATCTCAAGGATCTCAAGGATCTCAACCTGAGAAGCAGGCAAAAAGGCCGCCGCCCTTTTGTGACTTGTCCGCCTGCAGCTGCTTCACCCGCCCCTCCGCCGCCTGCCTGGCCGCCGCCTCCGCCTCCACCTGCTGCTGCAGCTGCTGCGCCCGCTGCTCAGCCGCCTCCCTCGCGGCAGTCGCCTCTGCCAGCTGGCGCGACAGTTGCTCTGCCTGCTGCGCCGCTGCATCACGCGCAGCCTGCTCCTGCATCTGCCGCGCCCGCTCCCCCGCTGCAGCCTGCCGCTGCTCCAGCTCCTGCCGCCGGCTGTCGACTGCACCTTCCACTGCACCCTCCGCACCGCCCTGCTGCTGGGCTTGCAGACCGGCCGACAGTTCCTGCCCCGCTGCTGCCAGCTGCGCCGCCTTGTCCTCTGCTGCCGCCCGCTGCTGCCGCTCCGCCACCAGCTGCTCCTCGCTGTCGGCCAGCTTGGCTTGGGCCTGCTGCAGGGAGCCCTCGCTCGCCGCCAGCCTGCCCTCCGCCTGCTGCAGCGCAGCCTTGGCTTGCTGCAGCGCGGAGTGGGCCTGCTGCAGGGAGCTCTCGGCATCCGTCGCCCGCTGCTCCGCCGCCACGGCCCGCTGCTCCGCCGCGGTCGCCCGCTGCTCCACCAGCGCTGCGCGCTCCTCTGCCGCTGTCGCACGCTGCTCCACCAACGCTGCGCGCTCCTCCGCTGCGGCCGCCCGCTGCTCCGCCAAACCCACCAGCGCTTCCATGTCGGCCTTCAGTGCAGCAGCAGCAGCTGCCGTCTGCTGCTGCTGCTGGCTCGTAGCTGCTAGCACAGCATCCGCCTCAGCACGCAGAGCAGCCACCTCTGCGGCCGCCGCCGCTGCTGCGCCTGCTGCGCCCGCTGCGCCGGCCGCATCCCGCTGCCGTGCCGCCAGCAGCTGCTGCACCTGCTCCTGCGCCGCCAGCGTGACTGCCCGCTCCTGCACCAGCTGCTGCTCAGCCGCCAGGCGCTGCCGCCGCTCCAGCGCCAGCCGGTTCTCAAGCTGTGCAAACTGCGCCTCGGCCTGCTGGGCCCGCCCCTCGGCTGCAGCCTTCGCAGACTCCAGCTGCTGCGCCTTCTCAAGCGTCAGCCGCTGGCCGGGCGGCTTGCGCCGCGGCGTCGCAGGCTCATCTTTGGGTGCTGAGCCGTTGCCACGCCGGGCCCCGGGCCGCTGCTGCAGCAGCTGCGCCGCCTGCGCAGCAGATTCAAGGATGGGTTGTCTGGGCACCAGACGGACAGATGTACGGCACGCAGCTAACCAAACCCATGGTTGGGTGGCAAGCGTGCATTGCATGTGCTTGGCGGCACGAGCGGCGGCGGACAGTCAGGCTGCTGCGGCTGCCATGCGGTGATGAGTGTCGCTGTGCCTGCCAAAGTTGAAACTGAGGGCACAGCAGCGCACCAGGAAGGGTAGGGGTTCGGCAGGCTTGCGCCGCATCGTCTCCTGCAGCGCCGTCTCGATGCACGCCTGGAAGGCGGGGTGAGCATCAAAGTAGGCGGCGGCCGCCTCGGGCTGCGCATAGGAAGTTCGGCAGAGTGGGCGGCATGTTGATAGGCGAGATGGTCAGGCGCCGCCTCGCAGCACGGGCATGCCTGCCGCGCGGCGCAGCAGTGCTGCTAGCAGGCCGCCGACTCACCGACACTGGCTGCTGCGGTGCACTGCTCGTGGTGGCACCATTGACCAGGCGGCTGGCCTGTGGCAGGGCAGGGGTGGGTGAGAGTTCGGCGACTAGGGTTTGCTACGGCTGGCACGTGCCTATACGTCACTGCGCATCCCACGCCCAGCTGGATAGCCCTCCCAACAAGTTCCAGGCTGGCAGCCCGTACTCGCACCGACAGACGCCCCTGCCAGAAAGCTGCCCCGCCCAGCGCACCACAAACAGAAGGGGGTCCTTGGCCTGGCGCTGAGCCGCCTCGTCCAGGGCGGCACCCAGCTCCCGCTCCAACTCTGGGTGCGCTGCTGTGAACTCTGCAGCTGACCGTGCTGTGGCCATGGTGGCTCGGCGGTGATCCCAGGATGGCTTGCTCAAGCAGCCGCAGCCTGTGCTGCCGGGCGCAGGGATGGCAGCGGGGTAGGTCTCGAGCGGCGGCGGCGGCGGGCGGCGGCAGTGCTGGGGTGCCTGCAGGCAGCCCGCAGCGGGCGCCTCGATAACTGGCCGGCGATCAGCGCGCAACTGCAAAGCGGCACGCTGGCAGACCTCTCCCTTTGCGAGTCGAGGTTTGAGCAGGCCCACCTGCGTGTGCTTGCACCAGCTGCAAACAACCTGTGGCTGTACACAGAGGGCGCTTCGCTCACCATCGCGGCACTTCACGCGCTTTCAAGCAAGGCCTGCTGCGCTGGCCAAAAAACTCGCGACGGCAACACGCTGGTTGCGTTAATATCGCTTTGCTTCACTTGCAGGCCAGCTCTGGACGGCGATGGCGGTGAGCGCTCCTGGAACCCTGCTTGCGAGCGGTCGAGCGCGCTCGCGGCTGCGCACTGTTGCGCCGCCCTCCTGACCCTGTCACACTGCCGCATCTACTGTTTGTACCCGCAACCCGGCGCCCACCCAGCTGTCCTCCCGCCGCCGCTGCCCGCCGCTGCAGGAGCCGCGGCCGTCGTGGGCGGCGCCCCGCCTGCACCACATCTGCCACACCGTCTGCCACTTCCTGCACGAGGCCACAGACGCGCCGGTGGTGGGCAAAGATGGGCAAGGACGGGACATCGTGCGGGTAGCGGCCATGCCGAAGATGGCGGTCGTGCATGCACAGGTGCGAGCGGCGCCAGCCCGCCAGCGACCCAGCCCCGTTTAGTCTACTGGCTGTGGTTGGTTGGGGCTTCGGCGGCATGCAGGGCTGTGCCGACAGCTGCTGCGCAGAGTGCATCTTGAGACGCTGCATTCACCACTCTAACTGCTGTGTACTGCTTCCTTCACCTCAGACTACAGGTGATCTCCACCTTACATGCACAGCAATGCTCATGCAACCCTGGCCGTTTGGCCCTACAGCCGACCGCCAACCCTGCTGTATCCACACCTGCACACAGGGCCTGGCAGTCGTGATGCGGCGCAAAGTGGGGTTCCTGCTGGGGCGCACCACAGAGCGTGTGGTGCTGATCGGCAAGGCAAGCGCAGGGTGCTGTTTGCCTGTTACGCTCCTGATAGCTCAAAAGCGTGTGGTTGGGCTCTTCTGCAAAGAATCTGCTGCAAAGCAACTGCTGCTGTGTCGCCGCTGCCCAGTTGAGTTGTGCGCCGCCCTGGAGCTTGCAAGCCGGCTGCTCAATTGCGCTGCTGCGTGTGCCGACATGCTGCCCGCCAACCCCTGCCCACATCTGCAGACGGTGCTGGCAGACGGCCAAGTAGTGTGGTCAGGGCCCGTCTTTTTGAAGGGACGCTACTGGAGCCTTGGCCTGACTGGCGGTGCGTTTTGGTGAATGAAATGCGCTGCTGCCGACTGAAGCCTGCCTACTCACGGGCTGCTCCTGGAGCCTGGGGCCGGCCGGGGCTGCGTTTCAGAGCACATCGCGTTGCTGTTGGAATCTGGTTGAGCCCCTTGTTGCTCAACGGTTGGCGCTGGAGCCGTGGCCTGACTGGCGGTGCACAGCAGCCGTGGCTGCGATCAGACTTGTGGGCTTGCGAGCGCTGTTGGCAGCAACTTTTCACAGCAGGCGTGTCCTGCCGCTCAGCCGCTGCCAAACTCCACACGCGCCCAGCAAGGTGGTCGGTGCCTGAGGTCCGTCCTGCCCTTTTCAACTTTAAACTATCTCAACTGAGGTCTGCTCTGCCCCCCACATGCAGGCGCCATGCCAATGCCATCATGCCATCATGAACGACCAAAGCCTGCCCTCCATGGTGTGCCTTGCTGCCAAACAGGATAGACACCCCTTGCTTCCTTCCTGCCCTGCAGGCTTCATGCGCATGCGCATGTGCCTGGCCATCATGAACGATAAGGGGATGGCGGGGGTGCTGCTCCCCCACCACAACCTGGGCGTGAACGCCAGGTGGGCAGTTGCGTGGCAGTTGCGTGTTATGCGTGAGGGTTGAGCAGCAAGGGAGGGCATGGCGGGGGTGCTGCTCCCCCACCACAACCTGGGCGTGAACGCCAGGTGGGCAGTTGCGTGGCAGTTGCGAGGTGCGTGTGGGGTTGACCAGAAAGTGAGGCATGGCGGGGGTGCTGCGCCCCCACCACAACCTGGGTGTGAACGCCAGGTGGGTGGGCGCCTCAGCGGGTACATGATTTGCCTGCAGAGCAAATGCGCACGGCTCCCCAACTGGGCATCTGCCAAGCAGCACATAATATCCCTTGCCTCCCTCCCTCTCTCCCCCCAGCTTCTTGGTCGACATGAACGGCACCCGCTTGCGCCGCCTGCACACCAGCTCAAGCGGCGCGCAGTCCCAGGTGCGCTTGCTTTCATTCGCAGCCAGCTTGCAGGGGGCTCACACGCTCACTGGTGGCATGGGCAGCCTGCTGGCAGCTAAACAGCTAAACACGGCTTCCTGGGCAGCTAAACACGGCTTTTTCTGACGGCCGCTGCCGCGCTCCTGATGCCCGGCAGGTCATCACCGATGATGCGGGCGGCATGCTGGCCAAGTACTATTTGCTGGAGGCGGGCCTGGTGGACCTGTCCTGCAGGGGTGCGGCTTTTTGACTCACATAAAGGGGGGCGGTTTCGGAGGCAGCGAGGCTCACGCCGCGCTTGTTGGCGGCGTAAAGAATGGCAGTCATGGATACATGCAGCTACTCTGCGACTCCTGCCGGTGTTGTCATGGGAGCCCTGCCCGCTGCTGGAGCGGCACGGTATGCCCATGCCTGGCTGCCTGCGGCTTGGGCCTGGCTGCCTGCGGCTTGTCGTGCCTGGCTGCAGGCGACCCGTCTCGCCACTGCAGCGCCCGTCGTGCTGCCCCTCCTGCCCCGCAGGCGGCCCCTTTGGGGTGGATCACGTCATGAACGAGGCGGTGTACGGCAGCTCTGCTGCTCCAACTCGTGGCTGTGTATGAGTCGCTGCGAGCCCGCCTCTCCTGCCCCCTGCAGGCGGCTCCTTTGGCGTGGATCATGTGATGAATGAGGCTGTGTACGGCAGCGAGGCGGACGTGGAGCGCATCCTGGCCTGCAAGGTGGCGCCGCCGCCCGAGTTCCAGCCCGTGTACGACCTGCTGAACGAGTGAGCTCCAGGTTTTCAGGTTTTGGTTGCTGCCTAACAAACCTGGACGAGTGAGCTGGAGGGTCATGGCTGCTGCTGGCTGCTCCCGATTAAGCGGCCAACGGGTGTGGCAGGTGCCGCGACACTGGACCGCAGGCGTGTTGGTTCCCAGCTCCCTGCATCCCTTCCGCCCGCTCGCCCACGCCTGCCTCCGTGCCCCTCCACTGCAGGTTTGTACGGGAAGTGCGGATCACACACCCGCGCATCACCAGCGCGCACGACCGCTCAGTCGCCGCCAACCTTAACGCGCTCAACATCTCGCGCCACAGCAGCATGCAGAGCCAGCTCAGCCCGCCCAAAAACGTGCGAGTCACGGACGACGGCGGAGCACGCAGCAGCGGCGAGGAGGCGTGCACGCCGCAGCAGGCACAGCAGGCGCAGCAGGCGCAGCAGCAGCAGGCGCAGCAGCAGCAGGCGCAGCAGCAGCAGGCGGACGGCAGGGCGGATGGGGCAGCAGGGAGCAGCGGGCCTGCCGCCATTCTAGACCGGCCCCCTTCAACCAAGCACGTGGCATGGGCCAACGGCGGCGGCGGCAGCGGCAAGCTGCCTCCAGTGGCGCCTCGCTTGGGGCGAGGCTCAGCAGGCAGCGGCTCTGCCGGCGGCTCTCCTGTGCGGCCGCTCCAGCGCTCCAGCAGCTGATGCGTGGCCTCCAGGCTGGGCCTGGTATGGCTTGCCCAGGCTTTTGCAGCCTCGTGTTGACGACTCACACTACACTATACCTTCCGACAACGCCCGTCTGCGTGCCATTCGTTGCATGTGCGCACCATTGTTGTACCATGGCGGCACCCTCGCCTGCCCGCAACACTCATCAACCCATTACTTAACGCACCCTCCCGTGACGCATCTGCGGACCCAAACTATGGCTGTATTTATACTGCATTCCTTGCTGCGCGCACACAGAACTGTTCCTGACTCACGCTGCATCGAGCGATTCCTGTCTGTAGCAACCATAGAATGCACATGGGCGGTGCCCCAGTAAGCTTCATCGCACGAGACTGGCAATGAAATGCTGAAGTACAACATATACAGGCGTGGCGCGAGATGCAAAGGCCCACATGCCGCTCACGGCAGCAGCGCCTGGAGCTTGCGCTGCGCTTCCGCCGCCCGCCGCCGTGCCGCCTGCAGCGCTGTGGTCAGCTTGCGCACCTGGCCACGGAAGGAGGGGAGGCAGTGTTTGGTGTTGAGGGTAACCCGCAGGCAGCCCGCACATACGCGTTTTGAGCCAGGCCACACCGTTCAAACGATGCAGCCAGTTCCAGGGTTGCATGTCCAGCTCGATATTGGCCCCCATTGCAGCCGCTTAGAGCTGCTGACCACCTGGCACGCACCTCAAGTTGGGACACAGCCACCCGCTGCTGCAGGTCCTGCTCAGCGCCCTCCGCCTGCAGCAAGCGGGTGCATGCAGGTGGGCGACTGCCGCGTTGGCAATGCAGGTGTAACGCCGCACCAGCACGCCGTAGCGCCGGAGCCGCCGCCGCCGCAGTCCCGAAAGCAGCCATTGCCACCACTTGATGCATTGCAGGTGTCATGAGGTCAAAGACTTGTTGCTCACATCCAGTGGCTGCTGCACCGCCGCCACGCCCTGCCCATGCGCCTGCTGCACCGCCACCGGCTGCCAATACACCTGGGCCAGCGCGGCTGCGGAGGCCTGCTGCCTGCAGGAGCGGGGCGCGTTTGGGGCAGAGCGTTTGAGGCAGGGTGTGGAGCAGGGCGCCATGCATCACAGACTTTGTCAAGCATGCGAGCCTTCCTCCCCATCCCAACCCGCCCACAGAGCCAGCCAACACAGCGGGCCGCCGCCGCCGCTTCCGCCCTACCTGGCTTTCTGCAACGCGGCCAGCTGCGCCTGCAGCTGCGGCAGCTGCCGCTGCTCCTGGGCCAGCGCCTGCTCCAGCCGGTGCGTCTCTAGCCGCAGCACCTGGAGGGCAGGACAAACCGCGTAAATGGAAACGCGAACATATTGTTTAGCGAAATACAGGAATGCTTCCGCGGCAAGCAGAAGAGCATCCGCTGTGAATGTCGCCCTGCCCCTAGCGGCATGCGTGCATGCTCCGGCACAGCAGCCCAGACAAGCTACCCGCAGCATCTCAGCCAACCTGCAGCGCGCTCTCTGCCTTGAGCCGGCGCGCCTGCCGCTCAAGTCGCTGCCTCCTGCTCTCCTCCACAAATCTGGACAGCAAACAGAGGCGAATCATTTGGGCTGTCGCATGTAATTGTAGGGCTGCTGCATGAAATTGTGGCTCTGCGCCACAGACCGGCAGACACAGCGGTTCCCACTGCGGGTGCTTCTGGCCGGCTCCTCAAGCGCAACACATTCCTGGCCTCAAAGCGCCGGAGCACCGTCCAGGCCTCATCAGCCAGCCCTGGCCCACCTGTCTTTGAAGCGCTCTCGCCAGCTGCTGCTCTCCAACCCCGCTGCTGCTGCCGCCGCCGCCGCTGCTTGTGCTGCCGCTGCGTCGTTGCCACTGCTGCTCCCCTCCCGCCTCCGCTTCCCCAGCTGTGTATTGCTACCGCTGCTATCTAACGGTGGAGCAGATGCCAAAGCGCTGCCAGGTGGCTGCCCCCGGCTGGCTGCTGCATGTATAGCCTGGCTTGCAGGGGCGTCCTGCCTGCTTGCTAGACCTCCCTGCTGCTGTGACTGCTGGTGCTGCTGTGCCTGCTGCCCGGTCCCCGCAGCAGCACCCGCACTTGCTCTCCCGCCGCCCCCGCTGCCTCCCCCGCTGCTGGAGCCGTAGGTGGCCTCAAACAGGCTGCGCCACACCTCCTGAGCACCCATGATCACGGCTCTGAGCCGCGAGCACACGCGGCAGGCGCGGCAGAGGTCCTCGAGCGGCAGGTGGCAAGCCACCTGCTCCAGCAGCGCATCGTCCAGGTCGGAGAAACTGGCCAGCTCCATTCTTTTGCACTGTGGTTGAGAGAGGAAGGACTGGGCAGGTGAATGGTTGGCGAAGACAGCAGCAGGCAGCCAGTGGCGGCGCCGGCGGAGCAGCGGCGGTGGTGCAGCAGCGGCGGCTCCGTCGCGGGGCGCTCCTGGAGACGTCTACGACCATTGGGCTTACATGAGCCGCGCTGCGGCTGGCGATATGCACGGCAGCCGCCGCTCGACTCCGCACTGTCGCCAGCAAGCACCGGCTGCCTCAGGGACGCCCTTAGATCGACACGGACACCTCCACGCAGACGCTTAGTGAGCCGCCGACTGCAAATGGGCAGACCTTCCCGGCCGCTGCCGTGGCCGTGACGCTGCCGTTGAGAACCGACGCGCAGCATGTGGCGGCTTGCTGGTCTTGAGGATCAAACCAATCAAATATAGCTATGCATCATGCGAAAAGACACTTTATCCAGCAATATGGACAATCAGGGGTGAATCAGCAGATGTGGTGGACAGCAAGGCCCGGCTGGTGGTCGACACGCAGCCTCGAAACACGAGGCAGCTGTTTAGTGGCCCACCCTGCCTCCGGGGCGGCTGCGGCACAGATGCATGAACCGCCGGTCGTGCGTGCAGCGCTGCGGGACGGGGACGGGCAGGGGGCGCGGTTGCACGGGGCGGTAAGCGCAACACTTGGTAGATGGCTGGGGCTTTATATGGCGACAGAATGGTAGGGCATCAAAGCCCCTGGCAGATCTGCACGCCACCATGGCAAGCCGAAGGCATGCAGTAGGCGGCGCGGAAGGCCACGACACAGCATCTGAGGGTCATGCGGGCGCCCAGCAACAACATGCTGCAAACACCAGCCACCCCTTCAAACTGACCGGCCGAGCGTTGTCCAGGAATCGCAGGACTTGCTTGGCCCACTGAGTTGGGTGCTGGTAAGGCACCACGTGCCCGGCATCAGGCACCATGACCAGCCAGGAGCCAGGTGTGCCAGCGTGGCCCAGTGCTTGAGTGGCCCCTGGAATCAGGCGGTCGTGGGCGCCACTGAGCGGCACAAAGGGAGGGTGGAGGAGCGGTGCGTTGGCAGCAGGTGGGGGAGAGCAGGGCACCAGAAGTGCAGAGGACCAGGCGGCGCTGGACTGTGTGCACCAGAACTCTAGGTGCTCCAGGTTACAACCTGCCGTGCGGCCTGACACCTGCAATAGCGGATGTGCTGTGCACCCGTGGGCGCTCACCCCATCCACATCAGCGGGTGCTGCGTGCGCGCCAGGCGCGCCAGCGTGCCATGGCCCCGGAAGTAAGCACTGATCGCACCAGCCTGCTCGGCCTTTGCTTCAGGGCTGACAAACGCTGCCAGGGGGGCTGCGGTTGCGCCGAACAAGCAGAGGGGGTGGGTCGAGGGGGGGTGGGCTGGTGGGAAGTGGCAAGCCAAGAGGCAGAGGGCCCGGTAGAGCCGCAGCTGCGACGGCACACAGCCTTTCCAGTCCTGGCAAGCTTCTTTCCCTGTCAGAGTGCTTGCAACCCCGGCAATACAGCGTGGCGAGCGGGCGCACTCACTGGGGATGATGGTCCCCGCCCCGTAGCCCGAGCCGGGGGCGTTCAAGTACCCAGGGATGGCGGCGTACCACAGCGAGTTTGCATCGGCGAAGAAGGAGCAGATCGCAGGGTCGGCGAAGCCAAGAGGGAACATGAGGGAGGCATCGGATGCGCCGGTGTCGGTGATGAGGACCCTGTGCTGATGTAGCAGGGGAGGACAGGAGGGGGTCGGGCAGAGCAGTGATCAGTTGGCATGGCTGCCTGCCGTTGTGTGCGGAGGCGGCACAGACAAACACATGAGATCAGGAGCAGGAGAGCATGCATCGCCGCAGCATCCAGCAGCACACAGCGAGCACTCCCTCTCCCTCACTTGAGCAGGGCGTCAATGCCGCCAGGAGGCTGGGGGGCGTGCTTTCCGCCAAAGCTGCTGGTCACTGAGACGACGGCTCGCACAGCGCTGGGGTGGTTGACTGCAATCGTTTGCGCCACCATGCCGCCCATGCTAAGGCTGCAGAGGCAGAGTGGGGGCGGGGGCAGGGGAGTTCCTGTGGAGTCGGCAGCTGCACCCGAGCAGGCTGCCACTGGGTCCGCCGCCGATAGGGACCTCAGCCGACGGTAACAGCACAACATGCCCGCCCGCCCCACCCGAGCACATCCGGCTTGCGGGGCAGGTTGAGGGCGGCAATCAGTTCGACGGTGGAGGCCGCCATGAATGGAATGGTTAGGTTCAAGCGGCGCTTGCTGGCAAGCGCATCCGCTGCAAGGTAGAGGATGCCGCCAGCGATCGGGACGTGAGCGCCTAGGGGCGGGAGGGCAAGGGGCACCGCGCGGCTGCGAATGGCGGTGAGTTGGCAGGAGCAGCGCCCGCCGCCCACCTGACAGGCCCACCAGCGGGTTGTCGAATATCAGCACTTGCCGCGTCTTGGCCAGCTCTTGCAGGGCCTGCGGGGGATGGTGGCAGGTAGGCGACGCATTGGCAGGGCAACGGCGGGGCTTTGGCTGCTGAGCAAGTCTTATGCAGTGCACAGAGCATAAGACTGCATGTTGGCAGTGGCTGGGCAGGCAGGTGTGCACTGGCCCATGCTGCTGAAGGAGCGGCACTCTGCCTGGCCGGCAGGCACGGAACCTACCTCCAGCGGCCAGCCATACTGGGTGGTGCCGAGGCCTTGAATCAGCACCAGCGCAGGCTTGCCGCTGGCAGCGCTGCCGAACAGATGGTAATTGAAGTCAATGCCGCTCACTGGATCAAGCGACGGCATGGAAATGGAGGTGGGCTGTGAGTCAGACGTGGCAGACCAACTATGGTGCAGCACGCGTGAACTGTCTGGTGAGCCGCCCGTGAACGAGGCGCAGCGGCGGCAGCGGCGGTGGCGGCGTGGGCGGCACAACGTACCGACTCGCATCGTGCGAGCAGGGCCCAGGTAAGACACGTTGCGGGGCTTGGCGAAGGCAGCCGCGTCACAGTGCGGCGGGATGGCCTGGCCAGCGGTCAGCGGCGGCAGGAGGGCGAGTCCCAGCAGGAACACCCCGATCATCGCGATCAGCTGCCTGGAGTGAAATGCAGCTACAGCGAAGGCAGTGGAGCACGGGAAGGCGGGAGGACGGGTCTCAACTCGCGCGCTGTCAATCGTACGGTGGTGGCGCAGACCTCAGTTGGAGGCACGAGATGGCAGGAGAAAGAATCCGTCAGCCCAGCGCCACAGCGGAATGCCAAGAGGGGTGAGGCTGGTGCCGCTGCGCTTTGGTGCCGCCGGCCACCTTGTGCCTTGTGCCCTGAGCCTTAGGCTCAGTTTACATGGGATGAGCGGTGGCCCTCCATGTCAGCTGCCAGCGCAGCGGTCGGGCTTTCGGCCTGCACCGATCGCGCTAGTTCCGCAGGATTATCTTTCTTGGGGCATGTGCAACCATTTGGCTGCGGCGGTTCAAGCGCACTCCCGGGCCTGATCGTGCCAAATAGCCGCACCCTCCCCCTGATGCATGCAGCCTGGCAAGGAAACCTGGGGCGGCTAGCCTGCAGCAGTGAATACTCAGGCATCTCCTGACGTAGGCTCCTTGTCCCCGCCATGTATACGCCACTGGCCATGCGCTGGCCCGGCGGTGGCTCAGCCACAGCAGCGTGCACCGGCATGCACTTACACTGCAACACGGCGCAGCGGGCGCTGCAGGAACAATGAAATGGCACAGCGCAGGCCAGCAGGCGCGGTCAATGCGCGGCGCCCGCAACTGCCGCTGCTGGGGAACTCGATCATGCTACGTGTTGCTCCGCTCCCCGCAGTGCCAGCCGCCTCAAGCTGCTGCCATTCCGCCTCACAGCAGCCCATCATCCTCCTCCTCCACAGGCATCTTGGAGAGGCGGCGCAGGAAGGCCTCCTGCAGGGGGCAAGCATGCTTGGTGGTTGGCGCGCCTCGTCGCACCGCTCAAAAGGCAGCCGGCCTCCCAAAGCGGCCAGCCGATCCAGCTACAGCCAGCTACTCAGTTCACACAGCAACACGAGCTTGCGCTGCTCGCCAGCCCGAATGCATGATCCACAGACCCACGTTTTGTCTTCAACAAGGGCCCCACCTGCATGATTGTCTTGGCCAGCGGGCCGCCCGAGGGCACCCACGCTTGCGCCGGCTCGATGCCCTTTTCAAGTGCCATGACGCGCGCAAGGGTGCGCTCCGCCGCCACCTTGGTGGGTCCGGCAGAACCCTGCGGGCGGGCAAGCGCGGGGATGGGAAGGTACTCAGCAAGTGTGAGGCCAGGGGCTGCTGTTGCACACGTATTGCACACGCCGGGGGGGCGCTCGCCACGTTTGGTCCACACAGACACCAAACACAGCAATGCGAACACAGCACCGAAAGCCCACCTGCACGATGGCACAGATGGATGGCACCAGCTCCTTCCAGTGCGGCGGCAGCGCAGCGGGGCAGGCCACCGCCAGGCGGCGCAGCACGCTCAGCATGGTGCGCTGTACTGTGTTGTCCTGGTCCATGCCTGCGTGGCAGAACAACAGGGAGGAGCGCATGGTAACAGAGCGGAGCACATGGTCCATGCCTGTGTGGCAGCAGGGCGGAGGAGCGCATGGTGGAGCACGTCAGCTGGCATGGGTTAAAAGACAGAGCGTGCTCCCTTCCCACATGGGCGGCTCCGGCAGGGTGGCCCGACTGGTGCACCGCGCCCAGCAGCCCACCAGACCAAATCCCACCAGGAAATGGGGAGTCAAAATCAAGCAACCCAGCTCACCCAGCAGCGCAAGGGCGGTGGACGCGAGCGGCGGCAGCGAGGGCGGCGGCGCGCCGCTCCCCGCCGCCACCTGCGCCAGCAGCAGGCGGCCGGTGGCGCGGGCAGCAGCGGCCTTAACGTCTGCCGAGGGGTCGCGGGCCGCCTTAATGATGGAATCTGCACAGATAACCGTGATTGAATTGAGCACGGTTGGACAGAGTGAGGTTTCAGGGGCCTTGGCGTCTGGCGAGGGGTCGCAGGCCGCCTTGGCGGTGGAAGCTGTGCATGCGAGACGGTCAACTCACCCACCAACTGACACATGCTGCACTCAACTCGCCCACAAACACTGCTGCAGCAGCCAGCCTGACCCGGTGTCGAGTTAACTGGCCGCGGCAACCGAGCAACCTGACACAGCCGGCATTGCGACTGGGCTCACCCACAAACCGCTGCAGCAAGCCCTGCTCCTCCAGCCGCGCTGCCGCATGCTGCGCAATGGCCGCCGCCATCTGGGGGAGGCCAAGGGGGAGGGGGAATACCACACGTCAGAGGCAGGCCAACGAGAGAGCGGCTGGCATTCACGGTGCCACTGCAGTGTCGCCGAGACAGCGCCCGTCTTAGCACCCAGCTATGCCAGGGTGACTCCAACAAGCAGCCAGCCAGCACTGCTGCCCTCACCTGAGCCGAGCCGATGCGCTCAGACAGGCGGCCCGAGCCGGTGGCCAGCGGGCCACTCTCCAGCACGCCCCGCAGCTCCTCGGCGCTGCAGGCAGGGCCCAGATAGCGGCACTGGTTTGCACTTGGGCAGGGAAGCTGCACAAAGTAGCAAGGTAGCAGTGTCCAACTTGTCTTTATCATATACAGCCGTGACACACCCCAGCGTACCTGCAGTGCTTGGCGAATGCGCCAGTGGCTGCTGCGGCCGATGCTCGGAGATCTTCATCGTCTCCGGCTGCTGCGGTGACTGACTGCAGCGCCTGCCCCACCTGCACACCCGGTTGGTCGGGAGATGGAGGGAGGATGTCGGCAGCCAGCACGCACAACAGAATCTGATGCCGGGTCAGCATGCATGAGATGGCGTGCAAGGCTGGGCCATCTTGAGCCCAGGCATTGTGCCTGTGCCGGAGCCTAGCCTGCAGCGGCAGCATCACAGCGGGCCGTGCCCGCGGCGGCAGCAATCCAAGCCGACAAGCGGCCCTGCCTAGCTTGGAGGAGGTGCCAGGCGTGATCCACGCAGCTGCGCCAAACTTCTACCCACAAAGCCGTGCATTCTGCTGACACAGTTGCAACAAACCGATCACTCGCCTTGGAGATGGTGTCGGGTGTGAGCCGCTCGCCCGCCGACAGCAGGGAACCATGCAGCGCAGTGAGGTACGCCTCCTGGATGGAGGGCTCCGCTGTGCGCGCGCCGGTGGCCAAGTCTGCAGGGCAGCACCACCGATAGCAGGGGCAGTGAGCGGCAAGCAAGCCGAAATGCAAGACATAGCGGGGACCTGTGCACGCACGGGTTGCCAGGTCTGCACAAGCGACAAGATGGCCAGGACAGGTGTGAAAGATGCGTGTGAGCCCAGGGGCAGGCAGAGGGCTACCGAGCACAAGCCAAGGTATTGGTCAAAGTGTTTTCAGCAGCATGCTGATCCGCCTGGCACAGCAGCAGCGCACTTGACTGTCTTTGCATTGAGAGCCAGAACCCACCTGCCACCAGCTGGTCCGCCCGCATGCTCATGCGGGTGAGCTCTCCCAGGTTCAGTGCCGCCCGCTGCCGCACCTGCACACGACAGATTGCCGGAGGGGCACGGCGCGGCGGCTTGGGTGGGCAGGAGGAGGGGGTGCATGCGCGTTGAGCACAGCAGCAGCCGCTGCCGAACGCCGGATACAGGCCCCACAGTGCGGAAGCACGGTACCAAAGCGAGCAGCAGCCTTGCCTCCTTCTGAGGGTCCGACAGGCACTTCACAAACGTGGTCTGCAGCTGCGGCACAAACGGCTTGAGGCCCGCGCCCGCCTTGCTGCAATCGAGCGCACAACGAGGTGGGCAAAGGGGGAGGGGGCCGCAGTCAGCTTGGCGTTCAGAAGCCTGGGACACCGCCATGCATCCAGCCCGGCAGTCCAGCACGTGGTCAGCAGGCCCAGTGTTTCGATCTCGCAGCATGTGGGCTCGTAGCCCTTCATGGAATTTCGATCTTCTGCCCAGTGTTTCGAACTGCCATAGCAGGCCACGCCTACACAGCAGGCTGGCGCAGCGTGCGCGCACCTGATCAGCAGGCCCAGCGTCTTGAGGATGGCGGCCTTGATTTGCCAGGGGAACCGGTCGCCGATGATGCGGATCAGCGGGCCCGTGATCTGCGGCGGGGGATGTGCAACGGGAGGTAGGGTCACAAACATGCCAAGGTGGGAGTTACTCTAGAACTGCCCGACTGCCAAGGCAGCAAGCGAGAACCGGAGTATCCGGCACATTCAACCAAGCAACCTGCTGCACCAACTGACCTGCACCACAAACGGCTTGAGCGCGTCTTCTCCAGTGACCTCCACCAACTCTCCCAGGCCCTCGGCCGCCAGCTCGCGCAGCTCGGCAGAGGAGCCCTGTGTGGGTGTGGGTGTGGGTTTGTGCGCAAAGGAACGTGCAGGTCTGTCAGCGGGTCCATCAGCGGTCGGCAGGCCAGGCCCCATGCAGCCAGGTCAGCACGAGGCGCATACAAGTGCCCGGCAGCACATGCGACTACCCGAAATAGCGCACCTGCAGCACGCCCTGCAGGTAGATGGGCAGCACGGGCTGCAGCGCCTTGGGCAGGCACAGCCCCGGCACCAGCAGCGGCTGGCCCACACGCCGCTTGCGACGCTCCTTGTCGCGAGCGGTGCCCACCGCATCCTGCAATAATTGCGAGGCAGAGCAGTAGAGGCTGGGTTCATGTGCGTTGGACAAAGTATGATGAGTGCCAGCCACACCTGCGCGCATGGCCACTAGCATGCCAGCGTTGCAATGCACAGATCGCTATGCATCGACGCCCCCACTCGCCCCAGCCAAGTCAAGCGTCGCCCAGACGCCCCCAAACCGCGCGGTACAAACGCCCAACGCCCACCTTGCGGCAGTGCACAAAGCACGGCCGCACCTCCCTTGGCATGGATGCGGTGGCTGCTGTTCGAGCCAAGCCGGCCACCAAGCAAGCAGCCAAGAGAGCGAACGCAACCTGGACTCACCTTGACGCAGCGAACAAACGAGGGCTGCATCTCCTTGGGGATGGAGGCGGTGACCGCCCCCAGCGCCTCCCAGCACACCACCAGCGTCTCCTGCTCATCCTCAGCCAGCAGCGGCACCAGCGCCTGGAGGGAGGCAAGACAGAGGGAGGCGCGCTCAGCTTCCGTCACACGAACCTGCGGGCGTGGCAGATGGCTGCGACGGCAGGTCAACAGTAAGCCGTCCAGCCCTTGGTGTGCAGCATCCCTTGGTGAGCGGCACCCTCTGCTCAAACTGGGAAACCGTGCAGAAATGACCCCACCGTGATGAGCGCGGGCACGTGCTGTTGGAAGTCCGGTTTGCTGGTGCGGCAGCAGACGCCAGCACAGCTGCTATACCCATACCCCTGCCACCCAACCCATGAAATCTCACTGTGATGAGCGTGGGCACGTGCTCCTGGAAGTCCAGCTTGCTGGTGCGGCAGAAGAGGGCGGTGACGGTGGCGGCGCCCCGCCGCCGCGCCGGCTCCTCCAGCCCGCGCTGCAGCTCCTGCATCAGCAGGTACAGGCCGTCCTCCTGCAGCAAGGGATACCAGTCGGTATGAAGCGGTGTTGGGGCTCGCATCAGTGACTCAATGCCCTGCATCAGCAGGTACAGGCCGTCCTCCAGCAGCAAGGGAACCCAGTCGGTATGATACTCAGTATGAACGGGTTGAAGCTCGCTAGAGTGGCTAAATTGTCTCCACATGCCTGCCGCGGCTCCGCAGCCCATGCAGCTGCGCGCTCTGCTGCCGCCGCCTGTGCCGCCGCCGCACAGCCAGCATGCCGGCACGAGCAGCTGCAGAGCAAGGCAACGGCATGTGACGGCACAAACACGCCGCCTACCTGCACAGACAGCGCCACAGCCGCCACAGCCTGGTGCGCCGCCGCCGCCTGGGGCGACACGTCTGGGTGGTTGCTGGCCAGCGTGAGCAGCGGGGGCAGCAGGGCCGCCAGGTGGCCGTGGATGGCAGCACCTGCAAGGGCGAACAGTATAATAGTTCAGTAGTGAGTTGTGGTTGAATACAACGTCCGGGAAAGCATCGGCGTACAAACGCATGCAGACAGGTGTACACGCGTGATGCGGCTGCGGCAGCGCAGCCACCCACCTGCCACCTCGGCCAGCGCCCCCAGCGCGCGCAGGTTGGTGGAAGTGACGGGCGGCTTGATCAGGCGCGGCACCATCACGCTCAGCAGCTGCGGCCGCACGCCCAGCACCACGCGCAGGCCCTCCAGCGCCTGCAGATTGCATTGAGTGAGGGGCAGCGGACCCAGGATCAGCGCACAGCAGCGGGCCAAGGGTCAGCGCACACGCTGGGCAGCGCAGGCGTGAGGCTGTCCGTGGCAGAGCCTTTCACCAAAATGCAACACCGGCCCGCGCCACGAATGCCAACACCCCGCTGACCTGCGCGCTGTGTGCCTCGCTGTCCAGCCCACCCAGCAGCGCTGGGATCACACTGTCCATGGCGCTGCCGCCGCCCGACTTGAACAGCACGTTGAATACGCCGCCAGCGGCTGTGCGCACGCCGGCGTCGTCGTCGCAGAGCGCGCCCTGCGGAGGGAGGGGTTGGTTGCAAGCATTCGCACGTTGCCAGCTGGCCAGCACAGCGCGACTCCCACGAACATATGCATGTGAGAGAACGCACGCGCCGTTTTGCAAAGCCGCGCGGTGCCACAATGGCGCGGGGCTGTCCAGACAATATTGGATGGGCAGCAGCAGGTCGGCCAGGTGGCCCGCCAACTGGTTGCAGCCTTAGGCCGTGCGTTGGAAACCACAACCACACACCAGGGACAGCAGCCACACAAACTTCAAACCCAAATCGATTGACAATTGAAACGGAGCCCTCGCCTGGATGGGCAGCAGCAGCTCTGCAAGGTGGTCCGCCAGCTGGGTGCGAGTCGCGTTCTCCATGACCTCTTTGAGGCCGTTGCACACGCCCTGCACAAGCCCGCCCAACGGGAGGCAGATACCGGTCAAGCGGCTGGTTGCGGTTGCACTCGCTGTGCCGGAAGGCGGGTGGGCCCAGCCAACAGCTGGAAGGGTGGAACCAGCTGTTCCCAACCCAACGGCTGGCTCCATCTGAGGCCTACACGCCGACCGATGCGGCATCCCACCCCCCCCCGACCGCCCAGTCACAATGCACGCCTGCTGAAAGTCCGCGCACCTGGCGAGTGGTGGCCTCCGGGCTGGCCATCCCCTCCCGCAGGATGGGGATGATCTGGCTGAGGATTCGGTCGCCCATTTTGCGCACCTGCGACAATGGAAGAGGCAAGGGTGCAACTTGGGTTGAGTAATGGGATCATGGGATACTGGCCCAGGCTGCAGCCGCCCATCGTACGTATCTACCAAGTGGGGATATGCATGCAGACAAGCAGGCGGGCTGGCTATGGGCAATGCTGGCTGGGCCGGATGGCGGTTTCAGTGCCGCGCTGCCCAAACCAGCCAGCTGGACCGCTCACCAGCTCGCCCAGGCAGCGGCCCGCCATCTGCCGCCGGTCCTCGCCTGCATAACGAAGCGCGGGGTGGCATGGGCCGGTTGTGAAGCAGGTTATCACGAGGTTGCCCAGCAGCTGTGCAGCTCATTATGCCTGGCATGCACAGCACCCAGTCAAACCAAACAGCGAAATTAGTTACAGATCCCAATCGACCAGGCATCAAATCGATTGCAAAATGCACGCACCTGGGTCAGCAAGCGACTCAATGATGATGGACCAATCGACCAGGCATCAAATCGATTGTGAAAAGTACGCACCCGGGTCAGCCTGCGACTCGATGATGATGGCCATCAGCTGCATTACTTACAGACCCCAACCGACCAGGCATCAAATCAATCGATTGTAGAATGTTGTAGAATGTACGCACCTGGATCAGCCAGCGACTCGATGATGATGGCCATCAGCTGGGGCAGCAGCTCTCCCAGCGTCTTGGGCGTGTTGGTCACCACCGTCTTCCACACGTGCAGCGCGGCTGCATCCAAACAAACAAGGGAGCAGACTGGCGTGGGTGAAGGCAGGATGGCAGCTGGAGACTAGAGGTGCATTGGTCACATCACCATCTCGTGCATGTGAAGCGCGGCTGCAAGCTGCAAGCTGCAAACGGTGTGACCGCGCTGGGAACAAAGCCCGGTGCAACCGCGGCTGCGGCTGGTAGCAAGGGGGAGCATGCAGCACCATCGCAGCATCGCCGTGCAGGCTGCGTGTACAGCCTGGTGCAGTGGTTGCCGCACCTGTGCGCACGGTGTAGGCGACGTCGGAGCGCGCCATATAGACGGTGGCCAGCACGTGGTTGCGCCTGCAAGGAGGTTGGTGGTGTGCACCAGGCAGCTTTATCCGGGTGGGCCCGCCTCCCCACAACGCCCCCGCACAGCTTCCGTTCCCAGATGGGCGAACTCGCTTCTAGATTCTAGATGTCCCTTGAGGACAGAACAGCCTGAAGGTCGCTCAGACCGTTCCTTTCTGCAGAGAAGCCCAACTACTATGATGTCCCACCCCGCACCCCCAACAAACTGCCCGTCCTACATCCCACTCCAGCTCACTTGTTCAGGCCCAGATGATGGCTTGCAAGTGCGCCTCTGCTGAGATGCCCAACTGCCACGAACACCCAGCAAGCTGCACACCCCCCACACGCTCCCACTCACTTCTCCAGGCCCAGCGCCTCGATGATGGCCTGGCCGTGCGCCTCTGCCGAAATGCCCTCCTCCTCCTCGTTGTGAAGGTCCTGCTGGATGCGCCCCGTGGTGCCCGCCACCTGCAATAGTGAACATAGTGAACATAGTGAACATAGTGAACAGTGAACACAGGTAATCAGAGTGAGTAGTAGGCTTCAACCATATGGGTGGCCAACGCTGTGCTTCGCATACGCAGGAGTCGGGATGGCGGGGAGGTGGTTGCAGCTGGGGGAGCGGCAATAGCAAGGACGCTGGTGGCTGTCCATCGCACAGACGGGCCGTGACTGCCACCCACCTCGAACAGCACGTCTCCCAGCAGCTCCACGGCAGCAGCGAAACCACACAAAAGATCCAACAACCGCTTCGTGACTCGCCGCCCACCTTGAGCAGCAGGTCAGTAGCTCCATAACAGCTGGAAAAAGACTACAAACAAAAATCAAATGAATGATGAATGAAAAGACTACAAACAAAAGTCAAATGAATGATGAATGAAAAGACTACAAACAAAAGTCAAATGATTATGTAAGTAACTGGCCACCCACCTTGAACAGCAGGTCTCCCAGCAGCTCCACTGACGACTGGCGGATGCGCCTGCACAGGATTCGGCACACACAGGAAACCTAACCTCAGCAGTTGCACAGGCTGCCGCGCGGATCAGCGGCAAGCCACAAGCCACACGTGGGCGACAGCGGCCTGGCGCACCCGCATGGCACACAAGCAACAGGGCGCGAAGCGGCGAAGCGAAGCAAAGCGGTTGCAGCAGTCGGGCAGCCCTCCTCCACTGTGCCTCCTTATCACCACTTGGTGGAGCTGCAGCGTCCGCCCCTCGTGAGCAGCTCACCAGTTGGAGCTCATGATGGCGGCTTCCACCGCCGGCAGCAGCAGCGGCAGCGCGGTGGTTGCGTACAGCTCCACAGCGATGCGGCCGGCGGCCAGCGCCGCATCGCGCACGCCCTCCGCCTCGTCAGCAAGGCCGTCCAGAATGCATGTGAGCACCTGGGGCAATGGGCAAATGTGGGTGGGTGAGGCGGAAACATGTGGTGGGTAAGCGGCGACCGAGGGACACACTCAAAGGCTGTCCCTCTAGCGGGGACTGCACAGAGCAGCTGCGCACAAATGCTGCACAGCACGCGCAGCACGCGCAAGACCCATGCGACAGCAGCAGGACGACGGCACGCGTGGCAGGCAGCTCCCAGCTGAGGGGCAAATGCTGCACAATGCCGTTAGCACGCACAAGGCAGAACCCTGCTGCAAGGGAGGTCAGCCAGCGAGCTGCAAGAGCGCAGCCCCAGGGCCCACCTGGGGCAGGTGCTGCACAAAGTCGTCGGGCATGCAGAGCGGCAGGTACTTGAACAGGGTGATGTGGCCCTCCCGGATGGCTGCACAAGGGGTGATTGGTGGGTGCCATTTGGTTGGTGCCAGCTCAATTTACAGTGTGTCAGTTTGACGTATCACGCGGCCTCGTGCAGTTGTTGCACAGCCCAGCACCATCAGTCCACCTGCACACAGCGGTACAGCAGCAGCTGCGCACAGGGGCCTGCCTCAAGCAGCCAGCATGTGAGTGGAAACGAAAACAAGGCGCAGCTAACACCCACCCGCGTTGCGCGCGCGACAGCCGGCGATGATGTCTGGCAGCAGCTGCGCCACCTGGTCGGGGCCCTGCACCGCCAGCACCTCCGCCAGGCCCTGTGCCAGGCAAGATGGGGGCCAAGCATTTCTGTTGCTTAGAAGCGAGCACTGGTGACAGGGCCTTGCACATCCCCCATTTCCGACTGACCCTGTGCAAGTGGGCAAGCCATTGCCAAACAACAGGAAGGAGCCAGCAAAAGCCATGCGTGCGGCGACTCCCCTGCCGGAACCGTGGCCAGACCTGCAGCTTTACAGCCCGCTTTGCCAGCACAGCGCTCCAAACCGCCAAACCGCACCTGTGCAGCGCCCGAGCGCTCCACAGCCGAGGCCTCGGACCGCAGCTTCTCCAGCAGCCAGGGCACCACACCTCCCAGCTGGTCTTCCCCCATGTCTGCACAGGTTGAGCAGATCAATCAGTCACTTGGCCCCCAGTCAACCGGAGCCGCGCCAGGGAGCCCAGCTGTGCCCTGCTTCCACACGAAGCCCTCTCAACAACCCGGCAAACACCTGGCAACGACCCGGCAACAATCTGGCTCCAACCAGAGGCGCACCCTTGACGAGCGAGCCGAGCGCCTTGGCCGCCGTGGCGCGGACCTCGGGCAGCGGGTCCACCAGGGCCGACTGCATCAGCCAGGAAGGGAGTGGGCATGCTTGTTGGTTTCCAGCGGAGCGCCCGGCAGCAGCAGCAGCAGCAGCTAGGGCTACACCTGTAGGTCTGCACGCCAAGAGGGGCGCGGAGCAGGGCTCGCCCAACCCCAAGCACCACGTGCTGTGAGACAATGACGCAGGCCAGCAGCACCCCACCAACTTGTCGCAGTGTGGGACCATTGCGCTACACGCCCTCAAGTGGGGCCAACTGCACGAGTCAACTGCACACAAGCCCAGCACCCACCTTGAGCTCCGGCAGCAGCAGGGGCACGTAGGGCTGCATGTCCCGCGGGTCGTTGACCAGCGTGCACAGGTTGCCCACGATGCGGGCCGCCCGCTTCTTCTGGTCGCCTGCACAATGCACAAGGCAAGGGCAATGGATTTCAAGAGAGCTTGAGTTTGTGCGTTGTGCTACACAGGCTGGAGTTGGGTGCACAAGCTGCCAATGATGCGGGCTGCCCGCTTCTTCTGGTCTCCTGGGGGGAGGCGAAGGGGTCCGCCAGGAGGGATCAAGGTATTGGCAGGACAAACAGCAGGGGGCTGCTGAGTGAGGGTGGCCCACAAAGCGGGCTGCACGCGTACCCCTGTGCAAACAAAAGCCTTTGCAAAAACACAGAAAGCCTCTGAGGCTGGCGCTCACCGGAGCGGTCGCGCAGGCCGCGGTGCACCACCGGGATGATCAGCGCCAGCGAGGGAGCGTCGACTGCGGAGGTTTTGGAGCGGGCAGCAGGCGGTTGGTGCATCAGCACGGGGTGTGCTTGTGTGCAGGTGGCAAGCACGCTGAGAGGTGGGCAGTGCCCAGCTGCCTGGCATCGCAGGCACGCCCAGAGGGGGGCAGCACCCAGCTGGCCCACACGACGGTTCATCCATGAAGGGGCAAGTGGCGTACTACTGTAATATGCCACACCTGTGTTGACAAACACGGTGGCCAGCAGCGTGTCCAGGCACTGCTTGTTGTTGTTGTTGGGGTCCGCAATGGCTGCAGTGTCACGGCGGGGCGCGAAGATGGAAACTGAGCGACAGGCGGCATCGGCAGCTCCGGGGTGAGATGGTTTGCCATGCCACGCCAGGGCATAGCCCGGCCGCAAATGACCGCAGGCCTGCCCCTGGCCCCGTCCACGCACCTGCCAGCAGGACGGGCACCAGCTTTCCGACCTCGGGGTTGCGGATGACGGAGCCGACCTGCGGAGTGCATGGAATGAAAATGTCACAGCGGTGCGACCAGCACATTGGGTGGCGGATGCTGCCCTGGAGTACGGCCTGCCAGCACTCCGCCCAGCCTCGTCTTCTCCTCAACAACCACACACCGCACAAACATACTCAGTCTTGGTCTTGGCGGCGGAGGCCGCCATGGGGTGCGGGCCAGCCAGCACCTCTCCCAGACGGGCCAGGCAGCTTGCAATGACCACCCGATACGATCTGGAACAAACGAGACACTCACCTCGTTCAGCGCGGTCTTTGCAGCGGAGGCCACCTTAGGATGTGGGTCCGCAAGCACCTCTCCCAGGCGGGGCACCACCACAGGCAGGCAGGAGCCCAGCTGCTTGGGGGCGCAGTGCGCCATCGCGCCCAGCAGCTGCAGGGTGCGGGCGGGGCAGAGGCAGGGTCAGCGCGCTGGAGGGCAGGCAGGACAACATCCACATTGCACGAATATAAACAAACGCAATAAACCGTGCATTTTTGCGAGTTGAACAGACAACGCCAGCGTACGACGCACCTGGATGCTGCCCTGCTTGGTGCGCCACGCCTTGTCCTCCACGCCCTTGAGCAGCGCGGGCAGCACCAGCTTCACGCCCTGGCCTGTTGAGCCGAGCAGGATGCAGTGAAACAGAGTCAGGCAGAAATCGATCAGGGAGGCGCGCGCCCACAGCACCACCAGCAATAACAGCGCTTGAACCTGCATGGTGGCAGATGACACCTCCGCCCAAAAGGAGCCCCACGCTACATTGCAGCTGAACAAGAGGGCGCCGCCAACAACGCAAACTGGCCTACCGACAGCTCAAAATGAGGACAATGAGCTCACCTGAGAGCTGGCCCATGATGGCACCTCCGTCCCCAAAGGAGTCCCATGCCAACATCTCAGCTGAACTAAAGACTGCTCAAAATGAGGGCGGCTCACCTGAGAGCTGGCCCATGATAGCACGTGCCGCGCCGTCTGCCGCATCGCGAACCGCCTGCGCAGGGAGCAGCCAACGTTGGGATGCAAGGATTTCAAATTAAGGGTGCAGCGGGCCGCCGACCAGCAACAGGAGAGGGCCGATCTGGGGCGCCGCCGCTGCCCGCTGCCCTTGTTTCGCCTCTACTGCCGCGCCGCAGCACTGCAAGTTCAGCCCCACAGACGCGCCGGTTGCCGCAGCCAAGGCACACCAGGGGGGGCGGGCAGTGCCGGATGGCATGCGGCTCAACCCCAAGCATGAGCCCAACCCGCATACGGCTCGACCCCAAGCATGATCCCAACCCCCACTAGGCTGCACCACCCACCTGGTTGCCGTCGCCGAAGCACACGAGCAGCATGGGCAGGATCTGGATGACATACGGCTCAAACAGGCGGCCCAGCTTGTCGGACAGGCACTCAAAGGCCAGCAGGGAGCCTGCAGCGGGAAGCGGTGGTGGCAACCGAGGGCTGGCTGCTGGTGAGCGATCCGCACAGGCCGGCCACAGCACCGGCACGCAGTCACAGGTAGCAGCCAGCCATTCGGGGACTGCATGCCTACAACGGAGGGGGGCAGGGCAACCATACCGCGGATACTACATAGCACGCCTCACCCTCGCGCGCGTCCGCCGACGTCTTGTCCTCAATGGCCACCTTGAGGGCATCCATGATGCCCAGCTGGCGCAGCGAGGAGATGCCCAGTCCCTTAACAGCGCCCGCCAGGCCGTAGGCCGCGCCGCGCCTGCGGTGCAAACGAGGACAGGCAGGTGGGCTGTGGTGTGAGGAGGAGGAGGAGGAGAGGAGATGGCCAGGCTGTTTGCTGCTCCCCTCAGGCAGTAGGCCGCGCCGAGCCGCAAACGGATACAGGAAGCAGTGCAGCAGTACTGGGGCCCACACCTTCACGAGTTACGTTCCGGTTTGCCGCCCGGCAACCACAGCATGACTTGCCATGGGCGCCCCCATGCCACGACAGTGCGAGGACTAAGCTAGACAATGCCTGCCCACCTGTCGCCGCACTTGGCGCCCTTGAGGCGCGATCACCTACCACTCCACACACCACCGCTATCACAGATGCCCAAGAAATCTTGTTGTTTATGTTGCATGCTGAAATTCAGCCCACCTGTCGCCATACTTGGCGCCCTTGAGGCAGCGCTGCAGCAGCGTCTGCACAGTGGACTCCACAAACGCAGCGTCGCCCTGCAGCGCCTGCAAACAGCAAAGTGAAGCACAATGAAGATGTCAGACGATCCGACTTGAAAACGAAAGACTCCACACAAAACGCAGCGTCGCCCTGCAGCGCCTGCAAAGGGGGTCGAGGGCCGGGCGGCGGCGGTTCCTGGCCAACCGCGGAACCGCAGGAGCCGGCGTGCAACTACACTGCAACGGCTCTGCGCAAAGAACACCCCGGCAAGCACAGCAACCAAGCACAGCAACTGTCACCTGCATGAGGGCGGGCAGGCAGTCGGAGACGCCGCGCTGCACGCTCTCGCTGGGCGTGGTGAGAACCTCCAGCAGGGTGCCCACGATGGAGCGGACCTGCAATGAAACATGTAGGGGGATGGCAAGGTTGCTAACATGCATTAATGCATTTTCGCTGGGTGTGTTGAGCACCCCAGCAGGGTGCCCACGATGGAGCGGACCTGCGGTGGCAACACGTGGACCTAGGATTTCAGCTGCAGCTGTCAGAGAAGGGGTTGCTCGCAGGGCTGACCAAGGCTCCGCCGGCTTTGCAATGCAACGCAACCAGCCCTGACCAGGCACATTGTATTGTTGGGGCGCTTCGGTGCTGACCTTTGGGTTCTCAGGATCCAGGTGGCGGGCCAGGGTGCCCAGGAACACCACGGCGCCGCCCCGTACCGCATCGTACTGGCTCTCGCTCAGGCCAGCAAGTCCAGCCTGCGGGGCAAAACAGGGATTGGAGGCTAGGCGCCACAGGTTCACTGCACACGACCCTGAGCTCGGCTGCAGCACGTGCGCTGCCCCGCAACAGTAACTGCGTTCGCTCGCCTCATGCCTCCCAACGCTCGTTGTGTTGCGTCCACCCGCCCACCTTTTTGTCCAGGTACGACTCAAACAGCGGCAGCATGGTGCCGGGGTTGGCGCCTCCGTGCGCGTCCACAATGGCCACTCCCGCAGCCACCATGCCATCGCGGATGATGCTGTTGCTGTCGGCCAGCCCGCGGCTGATCAGGAACTCGAGGGCAGAGGTGAGCTGGGTGCCGGAGAGGCCGGGGGCCAGGGCTTGCAGCGCCACCGCCGCGCCTGCCGTGGGGTGGGGTGGGGCGGACAGACATGCTCAAACGCGCAACCCGGGGCAGGCAACTAGGCGTGGGTGGACGGCGCTGCATTGCCAGCGTCTCACGGGGTCCCACGCTGAAAGCAAGTTTGTGCAGTCGAAAACAGCTGCAGCATACTCCCCCTACGCCCATCCTCAAGCGAAGCAGTCGGCTTGCCGCCCGCTCACCAGCCCGTGCCGCCTCGTCGCCACCGTTGTACAGCGCGATGGTCCGCTCCAGGGCATCTCCCACAACCTGGGGGTGCAGCTCGCTGCCCTCTGCCAGGGCCACCGCGGCCGCCATGCGCACGTCTGCACATGGAAGCAGACGCGGAAGCGGAAGCACAGATGAGGCGGCGAGCAGCACTGCGCGGGCCAGGTGGCGATGCAGTCACAGTCATGAGCCCACGCTCACCCGAGTACTGAGAGCTCAGATGCTCCATGAGAGCGGGCGCAAAGGTGGGGGGCAGGGCGCAGCCCGCCTCCTCCCACAGCCCCTGGGCCACCTCTGCGCATCATTCCGGATGGTAGGAGAAAAAAGTGAGCAACAGCCAGGCGGTTGGGAAGCTTTGGGGCAGGCAGGGGCTGAGGCAGTTCTGCTGGAGCGGCAACAGTCGGCTTCCTGCTGCAGCTGTTGCATGAGTGTCAGCAAGCAGGCCCGTCCCAACTCAATCATGCTGCGCATAGCAAACACAGCGTGCCTGCATTGGCCTCCGAAGGGTCGCAGCGCGCCAGCCACATGAGCGCCAGTACGGCGTCATCAGCAGGCACTGCACACGCAGCGGGAGGGAGGAGAGAACCGCCGTCATCAGGCACGCCTGCTGAGCACCAAACGGTGCCGCCTGAGATGTACAGCCAGAGGCATTCTGAGGCTGAGCGAGCGGCACAGCACAAGGCAGCTCGCTGCACCCACAGTCTTCCACCCACAGTCGCCAAACCCTGCCCTTACCCGTGCCGTCGTTGACAGCCGGGGAGTGGTCGAGCGCCTGCAGCGCCGCTCCGCGCACGTGCGGCTGGCCCGCCGCCAAGCCCTGCAAGCACATGGTAGGCGGCACCCATGCTCTGCTGTCAACGCGGGCCGGTGTGGCGCTAAGCACCTGGGAGGTGCTCTGCTAGCAACAATACATAAATACATGCTGTGAAGCTGCCAAGCAAAGTGGCGGAACAAACACGCAAACACACAAGCATGCAAGTCACGCAGGCAAGCATGTCACCTGCAGCGCTGCGGTGAACCCCTCCACGTCGTCAGCGGGCGTGGAGGCACACAGCATGCGCAGCAGCGGCTGCACCCGGTCCCTGCAGGTTGCACAGAGAGGGGAGCCAGCCAGCGGCCTTGTGACAAACTGGACCGGGCATGCGCGAAGCCGCACACCAAACGTGAGCCAGTGGCAAGCTCAAGCCATCATGAGGCCACGGCTCCCCAGGCTGAGGGCATGCAGCGCATGCTGTGGTCACGCTGCGCACGCCATGCCTGTATGCCGGGTCGGTCTCCCGCACGTGGTGCGGCATTCTGTTCCTGCTACAATGCTGGAAACAAGCTGCGCCGGGCACACACGCACACACAGCAACTTGCCTGTACGCCGGGATGATTTCCAGCACGTGGTACAGCAGGCGGAAAGACTCCACCTTGCTCACGCTGCAGGCAGCCAGAGGATTGGAGCAGGTGAGCCGCCATCGCATCGCTGCTGCTGACCCCAACTGCGCGCGCACCCTAGCCAGAGCATGCAGTGCTGCCCCGGGACACGAGGCCCCTAAGAGGCTGCACACAATAACTCAGGCGCTCACTTGGCGGAGGGGCCCACGTGCAGCGCCACCACGCCCAGGGCGGCCTCGTGCAGCGGCGTGGGCTCAGGACAGCTGTGCAGGAGGGGAGCAGTGGGGGGTTGGGGGTGAAGGGTGGCGGGTGGGGTGGAAGGCGGAACCCGCAGACAGAACAGACTGCCGAGAAACCCAGCCCAAGCACCTGCGGCACCCCCAAAGAAACCTTGGCCCCAATGCACGCCTCACCGCTACCCCAGGATGGGGAGGCAGAGCGTGCAGGATAGGAGTGAACTGTCTGGGACAATGGCAGGTGCTCACCTCATCACCGCCCGCAGGATGGGGAAGCAGAACATGTAGGCCGGGCCAGGCAGAGCGCGGCGCAGCGCAACAGGCACAGGCTCCTCCCCGGGGGCCGCTCCGCCGGTGGCTGCAGCCAGGGCTGTCACTGCCTCGCCCACGCACTGCCGGGCGGAGAGGTGCTGCCAGTCGGCGGCGGCGCCCTCCTACAGTTGCGAGAGAGGCGGTTGGTAGAGATGTGGGATATAGATGTGAGCAGTGGACGGGTGCACATCGAGGCAGCAGGCACAGCAGACACAGGCTGGCTGTGTTGGGCACAGCGGCAGACCCGGACAGCAAGCTTGCCCCAGCGCACTAGAAACCCAAGGGCTTGATTCTGGGAATAAATGTCCCGGCCACCAACCCCCAGGCTCGCCTGTTGCGTCAGCATAACGAGGCGCAGGGAGCAGGCGATGGGCAGCGCCGCCCCGCTCAGCTCTGCAACCGGCAGGCAGCCGGCCAGCGTGCGGCAGGCATCAAACGCGGCGGTGGCGCCGACCAGGGGAGAGGTGAGCAGGGGGAAGGCCAGGGGGCGGAACACGTCCAGCTGTCAGGGGGGAGGGTGGGAGGGAGGCAGAACCATGCATGAGGTGTCGAGGGAAGACCTCTTGAGAGCATGCTGGGGAGGGGAGTGTGCACAGGACCAGTTCAAAATTGCAGTCCACCGGCACATGCCCTTTGCATGAACGCCCATTGGGCATCCGCACCTGCTCAGCGGTGAAGGCCGGTTTGCCGGCGGCCACTGCCGCCAGCGCAGCCAGCCCGCGGCGCAGGCCATCCCGGACCGCCACCACCTTGGCCCGAACCTCCGCCTCCCCAGCCAGCTGCTTCTGCCGCGCCTCTGCCGCAGCATTGCTCTTAGGCGCCGCGGCGCCGC
>RRZL01000056.1:1829207-1856408 GCA_006782975.1 Chlorella sp. Dachan | reverse complement strand
CAAACCCAGCCACACATCCTCCAAAACACGCCTTCAGATGCCCCCAACCCAGCCCCCTCTCACCGGCGGGCGTGAAGTAGATTTTGACCTCGCGCGCGCTCAGCGCGTCGTGCGCTGAGCTGTCCAGCAGCAGGCGCAGCGCGGCCATCACAGCATCAAACAGCGGCGCTGCGGCCAGCGCCATGGCTGCCCGCAGCGCGCCCGCCGCTGCCGCCTGCTGCGCTGGCTCAGCGCAGGCGGCGCCGGATGCGGGGCTGCTGACCAGTGCGGCTGCCACGTCAGCAGGCGACGAGGCCAGCACATCTGCGACTGGGCCCAGCTTGCGCGCAACGGCTGCCCATGTGGCGCTGCCGCCGCCTGCCCCGGTAACGCTGGGGTGGTGGGCCAGCAGCAGCAGGGCGCTGACCAGGCCAGCAGACAGCTGGACCGAGCCCTCGGCAGGCGCAGCGGCGACCACAGCGGACGCAAAGCGCGCCTGTGCTGCGCCTGCTGCGTCGCCCAGCACGGCGACCACCTCGGGCGCAGAGGGGTGGCTGGCCCAGTGCTGCAGGCCGGCCACCAGCGTGGCAGCCAGCTCAGGGCTTGCGGCAGACACGGATGCTGCCGCCGTGGCCGCTGCGGCACGGGGAGCAGCGGCGGGGTGCAGCAGCAGCAGCGCCACTGTCCTCGCTGCGGCCATGGCAGCAGGGCTGCTCTCGCCGCCCAGGTGGCGAGCGTGCTGCGGAGTGGGGCGGGAGGGCAGCAGCGAGCAGCAAGGTCGGAGGCTGTGCAGAACACAAAGTTGATCATGGTTGAATTCACGGCACAACCGAATTCACGGCACAGCCGACGTACCCTTGCGCCATCCACCTCACGACGTCAACCCAGCAGCTTGCCTGGGTGAGCAGCACGGCGGCCGCCTCAGCCGCCGCCCCCGCATCTTCAGCACCAAGCTTGGAGGCGGTGGCAGGCGCCAGCAGCTGGCTGTCGGCGGCGCAGGCTGCGTCCCACACCTGTAACAGTTGTGATGGGAAAAGACGGTGGCCTGTTTGAATTAGCTGTGAAAGAAAAGGTGGCAGGTGCAATCAGCTGGCCGCCTGCTGTGCAGACTGCCTCCCACGCCTGCGGCAGGTCTCAACAAGATGAGTTGCATGTGTGGAAATGTGGGTGGGCTTGCAAACGTGTGCCTGTTGCATGCGAATGCGATGCAGCGCAGGTTGCAACGTTGCATTACCCCCCCCAAAGCAGCGCCTCGCACCTTGTCGGCCGCAAGTGCCTCGTCAGCTTTCAGGTCGGCAGCCGCGATGTAAGCAGCCGAGGTGAGGGCCAGCAGGCCGTCCAGCCGAGCTGCACAGCACAAGGGGCGCACACAGCAGGGGCCGCTCGCCGTCACTTGCAATGGTAGTGAGTCTGGAGCAACTCTGGCAGCTCGTCTACCAGCCACGCCTTACTGCACATGCGCAACCCCGCAAGCCAGTACCGCTCCCCACGATTCCCCGTTGGCCCAGCCCAGCGCCAGCTTTCCGAGCAGGCCCTGCTGCCGAGATGCTGCAAGCCAGGAGCGCCTCTCACCTGCCGCCTTTGTGCAGCCCTCTAGTGCCAGCTTGCCCAGCGGGGCCGCCAGCGTGGCGGCTGAAGACCGCGCCTCAGGGCTGCAGCTCAGCGTGGCGGCCAGGCCGCGCAGGTGCGCCCGGCGCAGCGCCTCCTTCTCTTTCAGCGACTCTGCATCGCACATGGGGTAACGCAAGGGTGAATGCAGGCCAGGGAATAAAGGCGAAGGTATACGCGGCGCAGCGCCTCCTTTTCCTTGAGCGACTCTGCGTCGAACATGGGGTAAAACAAGGGAGGTGGGTGCTGGCCGGCCTCCTTTTCCTTGAGCGACTCTGCATCAATTCCCACATGGGGTTTTGCATCGCACATGGGGAAACACGAAGGGTTGAGTGCCGGCCAGGGCACGCAGGTGTGCGCGGCGCAGCGGGCTGCTTTCCCATGGGTGAAGCTGGTCAGCACAAATGGCAAGTAGTACCGTCTGGGCATCGGTGGCCAGTGCGCCAGCCGCCCATGCACAGCAGCGAGGTCCCCAACCCTGCACCACGCCACCCAGCCTGCGGCGCGCGCGAGGGCAGACCCCAGCCCTGCACCACGCTTCCGCACCACACCACATTCAGCGATGTGCCTCCAACCCAAGCTGGCCGATCAGCACAGCCAAGCATACCCACCTGCGATGCGCGCCAGTGCAGGCTCCGGCATGCCGCCGCAGCGGGGCAGCCAGGCGGCCAGGGCGGCCGCCAGCGCCAGCTTGACATCCTCGCTCAGCTCCTCCTGCGGGTTGGAAAGGTTGGGAAGCATAGGAACAGCAAATGCCTGTGAGAGCCAGCTCAAACTTCATTTGCAACAATCAAACGGGGAAGCCTGCGGTTCCTCGCGCCCCTCCTTCCACACCGCTGCGGCCAGATGGTCGGGTGCCGCCACCGGCGGCCTGCCTGTGCTCCCGCTCATGGTTTGCAGGTGACAGGCCACAAAACTCCACAAAACAGGCGCCTGCTACACAAAAATTGGTACGCACCTTGTAATACTTGCAAATGAACTCCACCGCCTGCCCCGCCACGCGCGCCACAGACGGCCCGCGGCCGGGGCAGGCCGCCAGGGCGGCAATGACGCCCGCCACGCTGGCCCGCTCCGCCACCGCCTTCAGCTTGCCCTCTGCAATTTAGTTGGGGGCGTTGGAGGTGCAGTCGGCTACTGTACCTGCTTTGCCAAGCAATGCGAAGAGGGCGATGCCGCCTGGGGCACTTCCCCCATCCCACCCCCATGCACCAGCGCACGTGCTGTGCATTGAGCTCGCGGCACACCCTGGCAATGGTACACGCCGCCCTGTACTAGCAGCCGGGACAGCTAGGCACGCCACCTTGCCACCCACCTGCGCTGCCGTCGAGCACGCGGCACGCGGCGCTGAGCTGCTCCCCAGTCGCGCCTGAGTCGGCAATGTGGCGAGACATGGCTGCCACAGATTCGGCGGCAAGCGCCCTGCGGCGGAAGGGCGCGGAAAACGGATGCGCTGGTGGAACCTCGCGGTTGAGCCCTATCAACAGCCGCCTGGGTTGCTATTAACATTGCCTGCAGCCTCGTTTCAAACATCCTTGCCCATCCAAGCGCGCTTGCGCTGTGGCTGCTACGCCATTGCCAGGAGCGTCCCCGCCGTATGACACGATACAAGTCACACATCGCCAAGCCTCCCACCTGACCGCCAAGTGCCGGCTGTGGGCTTACCTGCTGCCAACCAGAGCACCCCACATCCCAGCCACGCACACCCCAATTCAGCCTTCCACCTACCTGACCGCCTCCTTGGCGTGCCGGCTCTGCTGCAGCAGCGCGGGCCACAGCTCGCCCACATGCCCGCTCAGGTCCAGCCTGCGTCAGGGAAAAATTAAATACTACATCAACTAACCATGACGCAGCAGCAGCCGCAGCAACAGCAGCGCCTTGGGGTTTGAGCCAAACAGGGAGAAGGAGATGGATGCCCTACCCAACGCCACTAGCACGATGCCGGACGCCAAAACCGCTGCACTGCCGGCAGCCGGCAGCACGCCAACCACTGCCAGCACACTAACCACCGCCCCGTGCACCGCACCTCAGCGCGGACAGCATGGGCGCGGCCGCCGCCAGCGCCGGCTCCGGGTTGCGCTTGGTCATGCGTACCACTGTGGGCAGCAGCGTGCCGGTCACCTGCTCCTCGCTAGCCGCCGCCGCCAGGGCGCCCCAGCAGGCCAGTGCCGCGGGGCTGCCCCGTTCCTTGGCTGACAGGATTTTGTCGCAGTACACTGGGAGCAGGTCGGACACCAGGGCTGCCTGCCGCTCGGCATCGCCCTCGGCGGCGGCGAGCAGCGCGCGGGCCAGAGCGCCGGAGGCTGCCGGGAGGGGTGCAAGGCGAGCAGTTGGGGGAAGGCTCAGGGAGCCGCAGCGGCGGAGGAGGGCCGCCGAGAGGCAGCAGCCAGCAGCAGCCCGCTGCATGAAGCAAAGGCTCACTTGCTTAAAGCATTTGTCACACCCGTTGCAGCCAGCACAGCACTCACCCTTGACTTCAAGATAACGACCGCCTCCGCTGCAACTTGCCGGCCACATTTCCAAGCAACACCAGAACCCTAACCAACCCCAACCTGCTCACCCTTGGACTTGGCCAGAGCAGCCGCCTCGGCGGCGAGCTCAGGCTTGCGGCGCAGCAGCGGCGCCACCGCCGCCTCGCCGGCCGCCCACCCCTCCTCGCCCTCGGCTGCCAGAATCTCCAGGAAAGCCGCCTGCAGCGGAGGGGGCAGCAGTGACACGCGAGTTGATGCGCAGCAGACGTGCGCGACAGCCCCGTTTCACCTCTGCCGCCCAACTGTTGCAGGACGGAGCCTGCAGCTAAGCAGCAGCAGGCAACCTGCGGCTCGCCATGTCCAGTTGCAGCCTCACACACTCAACAACGGATGCAGCAGAGCGTTGCGGCGGCTGCAAAGCAGTGTGCCATGCCACTCCACCAGCTTGACAACTGCCTGTTAGGTGGCCTCAACTAACCCACACGTTTGCATGACCGGACGGCCCAACCTCACACACACACCATCCATCCCGCACCGCACCTGGCACTCGAGCAGCTTCTCCACTGCCTTCCTGGTGCCCCCATCTCAACTACAAGTTTGCATGACCGAACAGCCCAATCCCGCACCTGGCACTCGAGCAGCTTCACCACCGCCTTCTTGGTGGCCTCCACATCCAGCTGCCGCAGGATGGCCGCCGCCCAGCCCACCAGCGCCCGCGCCTCCTGCACGCTCAAACATTCAACAACCATCAAGGGGATGCAGCATCGTTTGAATGCAGCCAGCCGGCAGCATTTAGGATGGCGGCCGCCCTCCGGCCCGCCCGCACACGCGCCTCCCGCCGCTCCGCAAGTCGATGTCAGCACAGGGGTTGGCACCAGATGGCTGGCCACCACTTGCATTGCGGCAGCAGGCCCCCCATGCAGCCTGATCTGGCTTGTCCCCCGCCGTTTCCACCCTCCACCCTGCCCCCTGCGCCCCGACTGTACTGCTGTACTGCAGACACATAAAGCCTCACGTGCGGCTTCAGCTTGGCCTTCTCGTTCTTCACCACCCCGCCGGCCAGCGCCTTGAGGAAGGCGTCTGTGCTCACGCCGGCATCAACCAGCTGCTGCACCGCCGTCTGCGAGCCTGCAGCCGTTGGAGCAGCGTGGGCGAGGGAGCAGGCATGAGGGGCCCAGCGGTTGGCAGGTGGGCGGCAGGCATGCCCAACACGTGCTACGTGCTTAGCACTGCCCATGCAACCACAGCGGAGGTGTGGCACATTGACCGCCCATGCGGCCCCCTGCTGCCGCATGCATTGCACCAGGACTTCCCTGGGTACTGGGCAACTGCAAGGGGCTCAGGCAAGCTGACGCACCGCTATCTGTATAGTCGGGCAGGGTCTTGACCACCAGCTGGGCCAGCTCGGCAGCCGACGCCTCCACAAAGCCTGCGGTCGCAGCAGGGACAGCGGCAGGGCGTGCAGCGGTCAGACATGGCGCCAAAACGGCGTTCATACTGCTGCTGTAGCTGTGGGAGTGGTGCGGTGGTGCAGCAGGCACCTGTAGCGCCACCCCAGGGCAACGCAAACGCACCGGCATCGGCGGCAGCCGCCGCCGCGAGGTCCGCCCAGGCGGCGGCCCTGTCTGCGGCGGCAGCCCCGGCGCCCAGGGCTTGGACGCGCTCCAGAGCATGCGCCATGGTTGTGCAAGCCCCCAGCCGTCGCTGCTGTCAGCAGTAGGCGCGCCGCTGCAAAAGGCTGGCTAGTGCGCTGCGGCCATCGCCTGGAGGCACGGCTGGAGGGTGTAGTTCAATTGTCGATCCGTCGATCTGCAATGCACCACGCCGGCCAGCGGCAATGCGAGCGCTGCGCTGGACCAGCATGCACGCCGTCCGGCTCCTGTGCAGCCCCGACGGTTCGTGCTGTCGCCCAAGCTGCTGCACAACTCCTCAGACAGTCATCCAAGCCAGCAGCAGCGTGTTGAGAGCCCCGACCGAGAGCAGCGCCGCGAGGGAGCAGCTGGCAGCATGGCGACCGCTGCGCAACCCACGGTCAGCGGCTGGGAGGGGTATGAGCTGGGCCGCACGCTCGCCCGAGCGCTGCTGCGCGGCGATGGCAGCCGCCCTGCGTGTGGAAGCGCTGTTCAGGGCCGGCGCGTGCCCTGTTGGGTGGCCCTTGCACACACGACGTGCACTGGAGCGGCCGCCGAGCTGCCGCCGCCTGTCCCTGCCGCCGCCCGTCTTGCCGCCGCTGCCGCCCTTGCTCGGCGCACAACGCCGCTCAAGGAGCTTTGCATGTGCTCCTTGCCGCTGCATCCGTGTGGCCGCCAGTAGAGCGCGCTGCTGCAAGTGCCTGGCTGGGCATTGCTCGGTTGCTGCCGCTCGATTGGTGCCGCTCGCCGTGCGGCTTGGAGTCGCCTGCGTGCTGTGCCGTCTTGCGTGCAGCCGTTGATGATCCATGCCTCGCCTCGGTTGCTGTGTACTCAGGTGGACGAGCTGGAGCGGAAGGAGGAGGAGCTGTTCCGCACGGGGCCGCTGTCGGTGCTGACCACCAGCGTCAAGACCAACAGCCAGGTAATCGCGCGTCGGCCGACGAGCCGCCGCTCGGTGCTTCCTTGCCAGCGAGTGCCTGCCTGATCACTAGTCGATCATGCAGAGCCACAGCCAGGCACATGCGGCAGTGCCGGCGCCGCTGCGTTGGTGGGGTGGCTACATGCAGCTGCTGTTTGCCAGGTGCTGATAACTGCCGGCACGGTTGCAAGGTGCTGGGGGCCTGGGTTGTGTGCTGGCGTGCTCCTGTGTCCCAACCGTTTCCTGTTCTGCCTACTGTATCGTATCCTGTGCAGGTGCTGATCAACTGCCGCAACAACCGCAAGCTGCTGGGGCGCGTCAAGGCGTTTGACCGCCACTGCAACATGGTGCTGGAGAATGTGAAGGAGTTTTGGACAGAGGTGGGTCGCAACAAAACCGGGCCTTCCCTGTTAGGCCTGATGCATGCGGCCTTGCCCCTCAGGCCTCGCTCAGCACGCTGCAGGCGTGGGCGGGCGGCGACGCTGCGGTGCATGCGGAGTGGCGCATTATTTCCTCATTTCGGTTGTTTCCTCATTTCTCGCACCGTTGTCTGGGGGCCGCAGATCCCGAAGACGGGCAAGGGCGCCAAGGCGAGCAAGCCGGTGAACAAGGACCGCTTCATCAGGTGTGGTGCGGTTTGCACTCCGTGTAAACCTGCAAGCAGCCCTTCAAGCACCTTCAGTAGCCTGCCTGACTTTGTTGTCACCTGAGGCGGCAAGCCGGTGGACAGGTTTCGCCTCATCAGGCGCGCCAAGTGAACTGCCAAAAGAGCAATACATTGCCCTGCCACCGCTGCTGCTGCCACCTGCCACCTTCGCTGCTGATAGCCGTAGCGCTACCAGCAGTGCAAGTGGCAGTGCACAGGCAGCTCAGCGCACGCCTCCGGCCTCGCCACCCCCCGCCCCGCCTACCTGCCGTCCACGCCGTCCGCCCCCTGCCGTTGCCCTCTGCAGCAAGATGTTCCTCCGAGGTGACTCTGTCATCCTCGTGCTGCGTGAGTGGGGCTGGCATGCTGAACAGCTCTGGCATGCTGGCATGCTGCCACGCTGCCATGTTGAGCAGCTGCCTGCGCTTCCCCCAAAGTGTGTGTGTTGGTTGCGTGCTGAGGTGCGGCTGCGGCCCACCCAGCATCCTTGCGCTGCACGAGTGCCTGCTGCTGCCAGGGCAGGGTCTGGCCAGCGGGCCCGCACCCCACGCTATGCATTGCTGCGCTGCCACTGCTGGTGCCGCCCGTCCGCACCATTGTCCCCTGCAATGATGTGCCAGCACTCGCCCACACGTGCTGCTCTGCGTCCCCGGCTGGTGCAGGCAACCCCAAGTAAGCGGCATGCGCGGGCAGCGGCCACAGCCAGCCATCCAGGCTGCCGTCCTCCATCCCTAGCCAGCCAACCGCCGCAGCGCCGCCCTGCCGCGGCCCTGCGGCTCTAGTCCACTGTTGCTCCGATTGCTGCCCTCTCCCTGCTGCCTCTCCTGTTGTCCTCCTCCCTCCCTCTGTGACCATCCTGAGCCATCACTTGCACCTTATGGAAGTGTAACCTGCTGACCTGACACAATGCGCGTTCTCACATGATCACACGTGAAGGCAGCGAATGAACAGCGGATGACTGGGCGTCTGTTGTCTGGGTTACAGCACGGCATGCAAGGCTTGGCATCAAATGCATGGATGGATGTCTGGGGATGCAGCAGCAAGCTGGGTGCGGTGAGAGCTGTGGTGTTCCCGAGTCGCGCTGCACTGCGCCTGCGAGGGGAGCCAAGCTGCCAATCTGCCACCAACGGCCCGACCTGGTGCAGCAAAGCGCGTAGAGGCTGTCAGCCGGCAACACCTGCTGGACATGGCCTCTTCTCAGGCGGGCAGGCAATTGCAAGCTGGTCACAGCTGGCCATGCGCAATGTCCCCCAACCCCTGGCGGCGCTCGTCGCCGATGGCTCCTCCTGCAGGGCACCAAGCCAGAAGGCGCAAGTCTGGTCTGCCTGAGGGTGGTCGTACCAGACAGGGGCAGAGGTGGGCCATGGCCAGGCGTGGGTCGGGGAGCAAACGGAGCAGAAAGCATGCTGGTTCCCATCAAACCGGCAAGCCCACCCGCCGCCAGCCCTCCAGGCATGGCCTCAGTGGCTACCGCCGTGGGCGCAGGCACAACTGTGCATACTGCAGCTGTCTAGCTCACAAACCCAAAGAAGCAACCCACCCGCCGCCAGCCCTCCAGTCATGGCCTCAGTGGTACCGCCGGAGCCGCCGCCGCGGGCGGCCGTGCCAGCGTCGTAGCCACCTGCACAGGACGACAACAAAAGCTGGTTTGGGCCGCTGTTTGCGAGCAGCAGGGAAGTGGGCCAGTAGCGGCCCCGGCTGCAGGAGCCGCTGTGCGCAGCGTGGGCGGTCAATGTGCCGCAGGTGCCGCTGTGAGCAGCCGCTGTGGACAGCAGCGCATGGGCAAGCGTGCATGGCTGTGTTCCACACGCACACAACAAGCCGAGAGTAGCCCAACCGGCTGTAAACTTGTGGGGTTGTTCCGGGCCGCCCACCTGTGTTGTCGGCTGAGGCGCGCGCCTTCTCCACCTGCAGCGCATGCACAGCTTTCCATGAGACATTCCTTTAATCATTGATTCCTTTGCAAAACAAACAAGGTTCCTTCTCCACCTGCAGCCACAGGCGAGTTGCAGTGCAAGGTGGGTGGGGTGATGGGGTCAGAATCTCCACACTCAAAGTCGGCGCACTGTGTTCAGGACTGCTGCCATTCGGCTGCCCGCCTTCACACAGACGATGCGCATGCAGCCCTCACCAGCCTCACCAGCTTCACCTGGACTCACATTTACGCGGGAGGGCCAGGCCCAGCAACTCTGCCGTGCTCACAAAACAAGCAGTCGCACTGATCCGGCACGAAAGCAGCCGCTTGCACTCACATCCACGCGGGAGGGCATGTCCAGGGTGCCCGGCAGCATTTCGCGGCTCTCGCGCGCCAGGCTGGGCCGGTCCGTGTACAGCTGCATCAGGCAGGGCGGTGTGGTGTGGTTGGTAGGGCAAGCGGCCAGTGGGGCGTCACCTCCAGGCCTGGGCCGGCGGCGAGCGGCAATCCATGCTGGGTCAGGCTGAATGCTAAAGGGCACAACTGAGCACTCCACAAGTGCAGGAAATTGCAAAACAGCCAGTGCGCCTCCGGCCCCGAACGCCACTCCACCACAAGCCTGCTGCCTTTGTAAGCCAAGCCAAGACAATTGGCCAACTGAACACCCACATTCGCCGCACACACCTCTGGCCCTGAGCGGTATTCCACGCCAGGCTCGCCCTGGCGGCGCCCCCCTGCCGCAGGCTGCCCCTTGTCGCCGTGCATGGGGCCAGCCACAGCGTGCACAGGCGCCGTGCCGGTGCCGGGTGCAGTGGTGGTGGTGGTGGTGGCGGCGGTGGCGGCGGTGGGCACGGCAGAGATGCTGCCGCCCTTCACCGCCGCCACTTGCTGCGCCTGCGCGGCGGCCACGGCGGCACAGACTGTGGCGGGCACAGGGGTGGGGCCGGTGCCTGGGGAGGCTTGAGGGGACAGGTCTTCCTGCACCTGCAGCAGGTTGGACGAGAGCAGAGGCTGTGATTCGGTGATAGGAACAACGGCTGCTCTTCAGAGCGGCCTGGGGCGACGAGCGAGAGGTCCGTTTGTCAACAGCGGGGGATGGGAGGCAAGGCAGCTGTGATCAGAGTTGAGGATGCACCGCTGCTTGCAGCGTAAGCGTGGCGTGCAGCAGTGCTGTACCCACGGCAGGCCTGGCGCATGAGCCGCGCTGCCTGCCTAGCGGCCTGCCTACGGCTGGCAGGCTCCTGGTAGCGGCCGCAAAAAGGGCTAGCCTTGTATTTCACAAAGTCTTGGCGCCGGGAGGGCCCCTCGGAGGGTGCCAGGCGCGACACGCCGCCGCCGCCGCGCGCCGCTGGCAGCTCGCCGCTGCCGGCCCGCTCCGCCTCCACCGCCACCCCCCGGCCATGGATGGTCACCGGGCTGTCGCGTTTGAGCATTCTGTGCGTGGAGGTGGGGGCAGCAGGGGCAGCAATGGCTGCAGGGCAGGTGAAGCCGGGGAGAAGTCGAGTGGCGACTATCAGAAGGGCGGCCTGCCCTGGCCCCGAGCTTAGAAATGCCCGGCAGCTGCCCTGCTGAGCAGCAGTTGGGCAGAGCTGGCTGGGCCTCCAGCAGGCTGCCCAGGCTGGACGACCGTCCAAGGCGGGCCCCAGCGCTCACTCTGGTCGGGCCAAGCCCTCGGAGCTGCAGGAGAGGGCTGGAGTGGCGCACCGCAGTGATGGGAGCAAGCAGCCCCTCAAAAGATGGGACCCATCCATGGGCGGCGGCCGGCTGCTGCCCGCGCTGCGCCGCTGAGCTGTCGGCGCCCCCAAATGGCGCCTCCCCCGCTCTTCAGCGCATTCTAACGGCTGCCCATCTACCACGGGCGGCTGCACAACGCTTCTCAGGTGCGCTGAGGCTGCGAGCGGCCGCCCGACCCCGCGCGCCGCGTCCGCCCAGCAACGTCCCGCGCGGCAGCAGCCGGCTGCGCAGCTTGCACGCCCCTCGGTGTGCCATGATCGGTGGTGCCTGCCCGCTGCCTCCCGCGCAGGCGTCCAGTCATCAACGGCTCTGGGTAGTTGAGCCCTTGAAACCATGACCCGGCACCTGCTGCTCGCGGTGCTGTTGGCCTCAGCGGCCGCCCTGGCGGCAGGTGCGCCGCGCCGCGGGGCCAGCAGGAGGACGTGCAGCCTGCCACTGAGCGCCGGCGCCGCACCTGCGCCCGGCCGTGGACCTGTGGGGCCGGTTGTTGGTGTCTTTCGAGCCTCGCCTGGGTCACAAGCACCGCGCGCCCTTCCTTTATCTCGCCCGTGCAGCCCAGGAGGATGGCCTGGTCAGCACCGCCACCTACAAGTGTGACCCCGCCACCTGCCAGCTGCCCGAGTGCCAGTGCGCGACCAACAAGCCCCCCGGCGGCCTCAGCCCCGACCAGATCCCCCAGTTCGTGCTGGTGCGTGGACGGGGGCCCGTGGAGACTAAGAGCGTGGAGCCGCACGCCCTGCGTGTATCCAGCAGGACCGCCGGTGCCCGCAGTTCTCCTGCACCAACAGCCGCTTGTTGAGGCACTCAAAGGCTGCCCCCTCCTTGCCCATCCCTCTCGCCCTTACCCCGCATTCGCCCGCAGGTCTCCCACGACAATGCGCTGGACGGCCTGCCCTACAAGCTGGTGCAGGGCATCCTGGGCAAAAAAGAGCAGTCCAACGGCTGCCCCGTGCCCGTGACCTGGTGAGCGCATGAACTTGAACCATCCTCCCATGCCTGCGCTGGCAACACGTGTTGGGGTCTCCCCCAGCAATATGCCTTCAGTCAGGCCCTGGGCTCAGGCATGCCTGCTCCTGCGCTCGCCAACCCCATCTCCTGTGCTCTGCGCCCCGCTCCCTGCCCCCAGGTTTGCCATGTTCTACCACTCTGGTGCGCCATGCTGGGGACTTGTGCGGCCAAGCGTGCACGCTTGGGCTGTGCAGCTGTCTGAGCTAGTGGCGATGCATGCCGCCCAGTCTGGCAATCAGGCACCTGTGGTACAGTGCAGCCCTCTGGACAAGGCGGTTGACGCTGCCCTGCCTGCCGCGCTCGCGCCATGCAGACTGCAACGTGGCCCAGGACGCCATTGCCCGCGGCGACGAGCTGGCCATGCAGACCAACCGCTTCGACCCCACCGACCCCTTCACCGCCACCGACCCCGCGCCCAAGTGAGGAGGCTGGCCATGGAGTTTGCAGATGCTCGTTTGCAGGCTGTGCGCGTGGGCTGATGGAAGGCAGGCCATCGCACCCCCGCCCCACACGCTTGGGCGCCCTGCCCCAGTCCTCCCCAACCCGCACCTGCCCTCTGACCTCGCTTGTCACAGGTACGACAGCCGTGACCCCAAGACCGGCAAGCCGTCTGTGGAGATTGAGATCACCATGAGCCGCAAGTGAGAAGAGCCCTGCTGCTGCTGTGCATGCTGAGCGCGCCGCGCCCGCCACCAGCCTCTCTTCGTGCGTGCGTCCGCGCCGCCTGCTGTCCAGTCCAGACATGCCTGTGCTGCATGTTGCTGCGTTGGCCCCCCGTCCTCGCCAGACTTGCTACCCCACCTCCCGCACTCCCGCAGGCACTGGCACGATGTGTGCAACATCTCTTACTCCAACATGGTTGGCTTCCGCGCCCCCAACTACTACAACAACCCCCCCATCCGGAAGGTGAGCCCACTGGGCAAAAAAAACAGGCTGCTGGTCCGCAGCCCACTGGATGCGAGGGAGTTGGGGATTGTGACAGCCGGAGGTGAAGTGAGCAAGGAGCGCCGCCTGCCCGAAACGCTGTGTTCCTCAGCATGTGTACTTTTTGTGGCCTTCCTTCATGCAGGCCCTGGCCAAGAACGGCTACCTGTACGACTCCACCATCATCGAGCGCTGGTGCGTTCCAACGAGCGGGGCTCCCGGTCGTGGGCCTGGCCCCGTGCTGTGGCAGTGCAGCTGCACGGCTGGGGCCGGTGAGGCTCCTACTGAGGATGCGCCTGTTTTCAACACCCGTTCGTCCCTGTCCATGTGCCCCGCTGCAGGTACACCAACAGCCCCACCTCCCCCTCCCAGGACCGCGTGCTGTGGCCCTACACCATGGACGCAGGCATCCCCCAGGTGCGGTGCTACTCAGTGAAATAGCACTTGGGAACAGCGGCTCATCCGGCTGGATGGCGCGGCAGCCGTTCAAGTGGCTGGTTTGGTCGCTGGCGCTCACATGCGGCATGCCACACCCTTGCGCATACCCTCACCCGCACTGGCCTCCCCCCCATCCGCAGGAGTGCGGCTTCATGGGCCCCGAGGTCGGCAAGTGCCAGGAGGGCGAGAAGCACGAGGTGGGTTGCAGTTTGTGGTGCTCCGAGTGCTGCTGGGACAATCAGGGATGTTGGCCGGAGTTGGCACGTGGCTGCTCCCCTTGTCGTTGCGCCAATGACAGCCGCGGCGTGCAGCAGCAGCCCCACCCCACTGCTCTGTTGCATGGCACGCAGTCACACCCGGCGAGTGCTGACCAGCAGCTCCGTCCCCTCCTGCTTCCCTGCAGGGCCTGTGGGAGGTCCCTCTGTACCAGGCGCAGGAGGGCGAGACCATGTACGGCGTGGGCAGTGAGTGACGCTTGTGCAGTGCTGTCTGCCTCAGATTTTGTTGCTGGCTTGGACCGTGCTGGGTGCTGCTGCTCCTGCAGTGTGCCCCAGGACTGCGCGCCTGCACCACCCCCTGCTGCTGATGTCCTGACCAGCCACTCAGCGCTTGCACATGCTGCTAGACAGCTGCCCGCTGAGAACCTGTCGGTTGAGCCATTGCATGCCATTCCGCACCTGCATGCCCTGCCTCACTGCCAGCGTCATAACTGCCTTTCTGACCCACCTGCCACCCCCCCCTTCCCATCTCCTGCAGGCCTGGGCGACACCGAGGCGGGCCTGCCCCCTATCAGTGACCTGAACCAGGTGCGTGGGACAGCAGGCCAGTCACTTTGGCTGACTGGTTGCGGTGCCTGACTCACAGACCGCAGCGTGTCCTGCACTGCTGTTGCATGGTCACGCATCGCCTGTGCTTCCTGTTGTTCCTCGAGGACCAGCTGAACAGCCAGCTGGGCACCAACCGACTGATCGCACCGTTTACACTTGCCTCCCAACTATTCAACTGCTTGGTTTGCAGTTCCTGAAGGACCAGCTGGACGGCCACCTGAACAACGGCCGCACCCCCATGCAGCTGTCCATGCACTACGGCTGGTGAGGCGGGTGTGGGCGGCTTGCCTTGCCTTGCCAGACGCACGAGGGCAGCTGCTGTGGGCCGCCAGGGCTGGGGCTCACGCGGGCGCACGCGGCGCACCTCCAGCGCTGGCCCACGTGCACGCAACTAACCAAGCATTTGATGTGCACGACCCAACCCAAATGCAGGCTGGCCAACAGGGAGGACAAGGTGGACCCCAGCTGCGACAATGCCGGCTGCGAGCTGTTCCCCAACGACAACGCCAAGGTGGGGCGCCGCAGCAGACGCGCGTGCAGCTGGTGTGCATGCGTGCGCACATGCCGTTCGAAGCAAACCGGTACTGGGGGCACCCCATGCCCAGCCCAGCCCCTGCCTGCTGCTGACTCCACCCGCACCTGCTTCCAACTCAACTCCCCCCCTGCACAGGCCGTGGGCAAGTTCCTGGACTATGCGCTGAAGCAGGAGGCGGTGCGCTTCGTCACCTACTCCGACTTCATCCGCTGGATGCAGGTGGGTGCAGCAGGGTAGGGTGGCTGGGTCGGGGCGCTGGATAGGCCTGGGTCGCTGGACGGGGGGTTGTGGGAGCGCGGGCGCCGCCTGTGCCTGCTGCTCTCCCGTGCGCAGCGCCCCCGCCTGGCTGGGTGCAGCGTCCCCCCGCACCTTGGCAACACACCAGCTGGCTTTGTGTGCGCAGGACCCCGTCCCCCTGGACAAGTTCGATGAGTGGATCGACTGTAAGACCCCCGGCATCAAGGCTGACCTGTCTGGTGAGCGGGGAGGCAGCTGGGCGGGATGGGCGCGCTGGGCAGACACAGAGCACAGCGAACCGCCTTGGGCAGCGCCGTTCACCCATGCGAATCACTTGTCCGCAGCCCAGCGGAGGGCGGGCACCCACCACTTGCGGCTGTGCCTCCCTGTTGCCCCCCTGACTGGCTCCCTTCACTGCCTGCCACCCCTCTGCCCCCTGCGCAGCCGTCAACCTGACTGACGAGCAGAAGGCGGACGCCTACTACCTGCGCAAGCTGGAGGAGGCGGTGGCAGCTGCCTCCCCCGCCCCCGCCCCCGTGGCCGCCCCCACCCCCGCCGCCTCTGAGGAGGCGCCGGCCGTGGAGGAGGCCGAGCAGCCCACGGGCGAGACCCAGACCACCGAGACTGAGCAGGCGACCGGCACTACTGAGGTGCCCAACGCGCCCGCCCCCGTGGAGGTGCCCAAGGACGGTGCCGCCACCCTGGGCAAGGCCGCCGTGGCTGCCGCCGCCGTGCTGGCTGCTGCCCTGCTGGCGCTGTGAGCCGGCCCGCTGTGAGAAGCTTTGTGTACCCCCTCAGTTTTGCCAGGCACCCCCTGGCTGCCCCGCTTTTCACCGCACCTCTTCAGCACCTCACGTCAATGACAGCTTTAGGCAGATAGGATTAAGAACCCAACCCGAACCCCCGTCCCTGTCCTGACCCTTCAGAGCAGAATCACCCCTGCCTGCCTTGGTATATCTAGGCCTGCGTGCCACCTGTCCTGTGTGCTGTAACACCACACGAGGAAGGAAAGGATGTCCTGTCGTACGTCTGTTGCGGGCATGCTTCAAGTTACAGAGTTATGCAACGTGTGGGCCTGCGGGCAGGGGCATGGTCATCGCAGTGAGCTTTGCTGTTGGCAACAAGTATGCAGCACCACATCACGGATCAACAGGCGAGGAATGGATAAGACCAGTGGGGAAAACTAAGTGCTGGTGGGTGAACAAGTAGCCAAAAGAAGGGGGCTTGTTGCCCAAACATGTTGTGCCATGCTGCCACGGCTGGCCCAGTTTGAAAGCGGCCCGGGCGGCAGCAACGCAGCCCCTCCATGCTTGCAGCTGCGTCCGGCTGCAAGTTGTGCAAGCATCTCCTTGCCTCCAGAGAGCCTCCAGGCGGGCTCACAACAGCTGGCGCCGCATGCTCTCCACAAACTCCACCACCTGTGCACAGACAGGGATGGGCCAGCAAGGGAGCAAGGGCGTGAGGACAGAACATGCCTCGGTAATGGCGCGGTGTGTTGGCCTGCTGCCCCAGCTCCCCCACACGCCACACGCCGGCCAGCGCAGCACCCCAGCACTGCAACACAGCGCCGCACCCAAACTGCCGGGCATCAGTTCCCTGTGCACCCCTGCCGCCTCTCCCACCCGGCCCATGCAGCCTCGTCTGCCATCCCACCTCTGCCACGCAGTGCCGCATGGCATCGCAGGGCATCAGCATCTTGTGCTGCAGCGCCATGCCAGTCAGCGGCGACGTATTGTTGCCCTCCCGGTAAAGCCAGTCCTCGATTGCCCGCCGCTCTGCAGGGATGGGTAAAGATGGGTACAGCCAAAACGGGTTGGCTAGGTTGAACGCAACAAGTTGCAGCCTGCTGTACGGCCAGTACATCGCGCACCACTCTGTCGGGAGGGAAGGGCCAGGAGTGGCTGCTTTGCCTGCTGGGACAGAGTGTGTCGACGAGTGTGCAGCACCAGGCAGCCTGCACCAAAGTGCTCACCGTAGATACGGCCATCGGCTGCCACCACGGGGTCCTCAAAAGGCTCCAGAGTGATTGGGCTGCATTCAGCCAAAAACGAATGGAATGAGCGGTTACAGAAGGCCACGACGGGCCCCCAAACGGCTGCAAATCCCGGGGCTGCGGCAGATGGATGGTCACTGGGTGTACCAGGCACTGCAGGGGACAACGGGCCAGCATGGTGCGGCTGCACACCGTTGCATATATCTCTGCTCCTCGGCGCATCGCCCTCGCTTGTTGCCCGCCCAGCCTCAACCCCCACCCTGCCCTGCCCTGCCGAGCAGCAGCAAGCCACGGCTCCCCTCACCAGAGCAGGCTGTTGAAGCGGCGGTGCATCAGGTCCCGCATCATATCACTGATGACGAGCTGAGCCTGGCCCCCGCTGCCGCCGCTGCTGCTGCCTGCACCTGCTGCACCGCCAGCCCCTGCCTGCTGCACAGACTTGCCCGCCTTGCCGGACAGCTGCACCTGCTGTGGCGGGCTGGCCATGCCAGCGCCGTACATGGAGGTTGGAGGCTCCGGCAGGGCAGCCGGGTTGGGTGCGGCCACTGCCGCCTGTGCCTGCTGGCTGCCGCCGCCGTAGCTGCCGCCGCCAACATGCTGCTGCTGCTGCAGGAACGTGCCCTGCAGCAAGGCAGTTATCTCCTCCTGCTGCCTGCCGTACACATCCGATGCCTCCTGGCCGCTGCCTGCCGGCGGCAGCGCCAGCTGCTGCATCCCGCCGCCCTGTGCGCCGCCCTGCGCACCGCTGCTGCCACGAGGCAGCTCGCCGTGCCACATGTTGCAGTTGTCTTTCTGCAGTGCGAGGCCACAGCTGAACAGCGTGAGAAGCTGTCAGGGGCAACTAAAAGGCAGAGTCAGCCCCCAAACCCTAATCGTGGCCTGCACCGCTGCGGTGCCGCTGCAGCGCCGCTGAGGCTGGTACCGAAAGCTGGACAAGCAGGTCCGGGCCAAGCCAAACAGCACTGACCCCACTGGCTCCCCACGCTCGCCTTGCAGTGGCCGGCGCGCCAGTAGGGGCACACCCCGTTCTGCTGGCGAAGGCTGTCCGGCAGCGGGCGCAGCTGCTGGTAACCGTGCGCATAGTTGCAGCGGTCGCCCATGGTGCAGTGGCCGCTGCGTGCAAACGCCCTGCAGCAGGGGCAGCGGAGTGGGGGGGGAGCTTGCATGCCCGTGCCGGCGGCTTGGCATGTCGCAGGGCTGGCCTACAATAGTCGCAACTGGTTCAGTCACAGGGCAGGCAGTGCTGCAAGACAGGCGCGCTGAGGCGCAGCCAGTTCTCAAACAAACATCCGACGCCACGTGTCTCACCAGCAGAGCCTAGTGCGATACAGGGCAGGCCGCTGCTCGTAGCCGGCACTCGCGGGCCGCTGCTGCTGCGGCGACGGCGGCGGCGGGCGCGGGGCCACCAGGATGTGGGGTGGTGAGCGCGTGGCTGCACTCAGGCTGGCGGGCGCTGCAGGCGACAGCTGTGGCGTGGCAACCTCAGTGGCCCGCTGTCACTGCAGTGCCTCCGCCTCTGCCATGCCGTGCGCCTGTGAGGGGCAGCTTCAGACAAGTTGGATGGCAGACGGCAAGCACGCAAAACCGCAGGGCGCTGGCTGCCCAGGCCACGAGCTGCTGCTCAGCATGCAGCGCATCCACACGACCAGACAGCTACTCACCATCTTGCACAGCTGCCCTTTGGCGCATGAGCCGGTTTTGGAGAACACGGGGCAGAGCAGCGTGAGGGACAGGGCTGGGCGCAGGGAGCCTGCCGCCGACGATGGCTGCCGTGGCGGCGGTGGCGGCGGCGACGCGGTGCCATGGCTGCGCATACCTGCCGCCGCGGCGGAATCATACTGCAGCGGTACACAACAGGCACGTTGTAGACAAGCTGGGGAGGCAGCGGGAAGCAGCCTAGTGCGGGGGCTGTGGCAGAAGCCGCAGGCGGCGGGAGGTGCAAGCGGTGGGAGGTGCAAGCCACCTGGCGGCAAGGGGTATGAAGGCGGGGAGCGTCGCGGGCAGCAGTTTATGGCTCGCTGGCAGGTGTATGGCACCCCTTGCAGCGGGCCGGGCGTGGCGAGCGAGGCACCGCCTCCCGCTCTCCACCCACCTGCTTGCGCATGGCTCGAGTCGCGGCTCGATTTGATGTGTAATTGTTGTTAAAACACCCGGGCCGGCACAGCGTGACGGGTGCGAGCTGGGGGAGGCGCACGACAGCGAACAAGCTGCAGAGCCAGGCCCCACAGATTAAAGGGGCATTGAAGAACGTGGATACGTTACAGACCGCGAAGTGAACACGGCAGATGGCACGTGTGCGGCAACACGCTTCTAACCTTGCAACCCATGCAACCTCCTTCACATGGGTCATTGGGGGAAGGTTGCATGTTGGCGCAGAGAACGATGCGCATGCGCACTCGGGGAAGGGGCAGTGGATGGCGGGGAAAATCTGATTGCAAAACTGGACAGTATACACACAGTTAAGGAGGATAGTATGCCACACAAGGCTGGTACGTGAAGGAGGATGCGTTGTGGGGAAGCGCTGTGCTGGCGGCAGCGGTGCACTTGCAGAGTGCATCACCGCGCCTGCTCCGCGTCCCCGGGCCCGTCCACAGGCACTGCCGCAGGCTGCAGCCGCCGCAGGCGCTCCTGCCGCACCACCTCTCGCTCCCGGTTGAGCTGCTCAATCTTCTCAGCCTGTGCAAATGAGGGCGGGGCATGTCGACTCGTCCGTGCCGGTGGGCAGCACGTGGGGGTGGGGTGGGGTGGGGTGGCTTGGCTGGCATGCATCTGCTGACACAGCTCAGCCTTGTAAGCAAAAACAAGACCCTTTGGTCAACCGTGCAGCGGGCAACCATTGCACCCAAACACATGCGCTGCCCGCCCACACGGCCGTGCATCCAGCATGCACTGTCTGCCGCCCCGGCCGCACCTGGATGCGCGCTCGCCGCAGGCCCAGCCAAGTCCAGGCCGTGTAGAAGCAGACGAAGCTCGTGAGGAAGTGAAGAGAAACGGAGGCTTCAGCGCGAACGGCAGCCGCCGCTCGCCGCCGCGGCTGCAGGAGGCTGGCGGCGCGGCGGGGCTGCAGGCGGGTGCCGCCAAGGGCTGCAGTCCGCGCGGTCAAGGGCCTGGCTCGCACGATCGACATGGCAGCTGATTGGCGGGCGCAGGCAAGCATCGGTGCCAGCAGTGAGAGGGAAGCGTAGGCTCCAGGGCGCGTGGGAGACACTTCGAGGCAAGCGGGCGTGGGCGCGAGGGAAGCGAGAAGGTGCAGAGGCAGGAGTAAGGCTAACACGGCAGCTGGCAGCGGAAACCAGGCCCCTGAGGTGTTGTGTTGCTGCCGCCGCGCTGCGCTGTGCCGCCGGCTTGGTGGAGTTGACCTTGCTCCTGCACTTGCCACGCCAGTCATCAGCAGCTTTAGTATGCAACGGCCTGCTTCTGGGCACACGGCAGCCTGCCTGCATACCTGGGCAGGTGCTGGCACGGCCCTCTGCCCCTTCGGCCGTCTGCAGCCATAGCCTGCGGCCCGCACCTGCCGGCACTGGGGCCGACCAGAGCTGCAGTTTCTGCTCTGTTGCAAGCCGTTGCGAGAACTAGGTTGCTAGATTGGTACTAAGAAGAAGAACACCAGCAGTCAGCAGCATGATCCTGCATCCTGCCACCAGTTGCTGTGTTGCTCCGTGTCGAGGCCCAAAACTCACTCGCTGTGTGGCGAGAAGCACGCAATGCGCAATGTCAAGGCGGCCCGTTGGGGCTCTAAGCGCATTTTCCTTGACAGATAACCGGACAAACACAGGCCCACCATCGACCCCAGGTTGCGCTCCTTCATTGATTGCGTGACAATCAATGCCATGCATCGCCGCGCCTCTGAAAGCACGTTGGCGCACCCCTCACCAAGACCTGCGTGCACGAGAGCGATGCCTAAACACATCTGCCGAAATGCATGTTGTCTGGATCCGCTACAGCTTCAGCCTTGCACATGGGCAGGCAACTGGCCAGTCCTTGCATGGGCTGTTGCGGCAAGCGGGCATGCACGAATAAAACGGCAGCGACAGCGGCGCGGCAGTGCCGGCGGCGGCGGCCATGCCCACCCATGCCCTGTGCGGACGGCCCTTCCAACCAGCTGGAACACCAGCCTGCCACCATGCCAGCCCAACACTTTGCTCAGGCCAGGCCGGGAGTTTGAAATGAGGGCTGCCTGGCAAGGCTGGTGATGGGCAGCACCCACCAACAGCTCCCCTGGGAGCACCCCCCTGCCAGTTCCTCTGCACACTGCAGCGCACTCTCCCCACCGCTCCTGCACGATTACACGCACCCAGTGGTCGATCTGAGCCCAACAGGGTGGATGCATGAGGGGGCGGTCACCCATCCGGCCTCCCCCCTCCCTGCATGGCTGGTGGGGGCTGAGCCCCACCTCCCCCCCCGGCCCCCCGCCCTCAAAAGCGGCTTGCAAGGCCATCCTGTCATCCCCCACACCTTCCTACTCCACCTGCAAGTCTTCTAGCAACCATGTCTGGCCGCGGCAAGGGCAAGACCTCCGGCAAGAAGGCCGTGAGCAAGAGCTCCAAGGCGGGCCTGCAGTTCCCCGTGGGCCGCATCGCCCGCTACCTGAAGAAGGGCCGGTACGCCGAGGTGAGGCGCTGCCCCGCGAGTCGCCTGATCCCGCTGTTTGGCAAGGGCTGCAGGCGCCGCCGCCGTTGTTACCCGCCCATGGGTTGGGTGCTCATCCAGCTGATCCTGCTCGCTGCTGGCCTGCCCCTGGCCTGCCCTTGCTTGTATTGCCCGGGCAGCTGCCGTCACAGCTTGCATTGGGCCTGCTGCTCACCAGCCGCTCCTGTCCACCACCACCCCATTCATGCAGCGCATCGGTGCCGGCGCCCCCGTGTACCTGGCCGCCGTGCTGGAGTACCTGGCGGCTGAGGTGCTGGAGCTGGCTGGCAACGCCGCCCGCGACAACAAGAAGACGCGCATCATCCCCCGCCACATCCAGCTGGCGGTGCGCAACGACGAGGAGCTGTCTAAGCTGCTGGCGGGCGTGACCATCGCCGAGGGCGGCGTGCTGCCCAACATCCACTCCGTGCTGCTGCCCAAGAAGAGCGGCAAGGGCGCCAAGGGCGGCTCCGTGTCCCAGGAGTTCTGAGCCCTAGGCTTAGCAGCCAAGGCCTGACCCCTGTCAAAAAATACAAAACCAACCAACTGGTGTTATTCAACACCGCCCTGCAAACGGAATGTGGGCGAGATGGCCGCTGAATAGTGGTAGCAGGCCAGCAGTCACCATATGCCAGCTGCCTAGTTATTCAGTAGACTAGCCAGCTGCTTGGGGGATTCCATCAGCAGTCATAGAGCGCACAGGTGCAGATGAGGCAGCGTGGACCAGGGTTTGATTCAAGCTTAGCCGTGTTGAATGCTCAGCCCTCCTCCCCCCTGCACTTGTCACCTGAATTGTGTTAAACAGGCGAGCGTTTATGGCTCTTTCGGAGAGCAGTCGGCAATGTCTGCCCCGGGCCTGCGCCCAGACATGAGGGCCGTGCGCAGCAAGGCACTGATGAGCTATGCGCTTCCCACATCTTGTTGCAGCGAGCAGCTCATGAGTGTAAGGGATAAAGAAGCTTTGAAAACTAAGCTAGGCAGCGTGGGAACTAGCACGCAGGCAGCAGTGGGTTGTGTGGGCGCTTTTGCGTGCACAAATAGCGGCACAGCGCATATTTCGGCTCCCCCCCTCAAAGCCCCTTGAACTTGGGTTATTACGTTATTACATTGCATGGCATCGCATGACATTGGACATGCCTAAGCAGCCCGCTGAACAGTGGTACTGAAAACGCTTAAAAAATGGCAACACGTGCTTGAGGAGGGCCGCGCCCGGGCAAGGCAGCCACGAGCTGCCGAGGGCGGGCACAAGAATGTGGGACGGTTTGGATCTGTCGGCGCAAAATCGCACAGGGCCGGCGCTGTGCGCAATGTGGCGCGCGGCCATGTGAGAGTCAGGCACACAAAGGGGCTCACGTTCGCTCCTGAACAAAATAGAGAAGAAAGAGCTGGCACAATGGGTGGTTCATGGGTTGTACGGTTCGCTGGTAGCAGTGCGGAGCATGGCAGAGCTTTGATATGGGCAAGCCATTTCTTCTGTTCTCCAGCTAACAGTGAGGAGTTGTCATGGGCCGGTCCAGGCCACTGGCCTGTCGGCATCTTCTTGCAAGCAGCGCAGGATGTGTGCGGCGGTGGGCCGCTGGCAGGGGTCGGGCGAGCAGCAGGCCTCAATCAGTGCAGCCACGCCCTGCAGGTACGGGGGTGGGGCAGGGCTGGCGTGCATCAGCCGCACGCCTCTGGTTCCCACAGGCCGGGTGCAAGCTTAGGCAGAAGGTCACGCAGAGCAGCGGCACAGCATATGCCCAGCACCGCCCCGCGCACCGCAGGGCAGTCGGGCGGCGCCCCCGGCTGCGGCGCCAGCATCGTGGCCAGCAGCTCTCCAAAGCTCCGCACATCGTCAGCCCGCGCAGTGTGCCCAGCAGGCGCCAGCTGCGCTGTAGGCTGCGCCGTAGGCTGCGCCATAGGCTGCGCGTCTTGCGCAGCAGGCGGGCTGCTCAGGAGCGCTGCGAGGCCGGCATCGGCAAGCAGGATGCGGCCGCTGTCGTCCAACAGCACGTTGCTGCACGGACGGGTTTGGGCAGCGTGGATTCAAGACCAAGCAGAGGAGGGGAAGTGGCCTGCCATCATTGCTGAACTCAGTTGAGCCTTTGCTGTGAACTCAGCCAGCTCTGCATTAGTGGGTGTGGCAGGTGCTTAGCCGCCTGCTCGCCATCACCCACAGGTGCCTTGCACAGCTACGCGCCGTTGCGCTACCACCCCAACTCCCCCGGCGGGCGCACCTGGCAGTCAGGTTGCCATGGCATAGGTGCAGCGTGTCATGTAGGTAGCACAGAGCTTCTGCAACCGCGAGTGCTGCCTCCTGGCCCCTGCACGTATCAGGGCCAGATGAATGGAGCGGCCAGTGAGCACCACAGTCTAAAGGATGATTGGTGGCCCCGCCCACAAGCCCCACTTGCCCAGCAAGCGCACCTGGCGGCCCACGCCAGCTGCCGCCGCTGGTCCGGCTCCTGCAGGGCAGCCTGCAAGCAGCCGCCGTGCAAAAGCTCGCACACCAGCAGCAGTAGGCTGCCCTGCACAGCGGTTGGTGGAAAGAAGGGAGGGAGGGAGGGAGGGATCACGTTGATTCTGGCTGGCCACCAAACGGACCAAACATGAACGAGCCACTGCCATCTACCAATCTACCAATCCTGCCTGCCAAGAGTTTGCGCACCTTGGCCGCCGCCGTCTTGAGCGGCAGGATGTGGGGGTGGCTGGCTGCCTGCAGAGCCTTTGCCCAGAGCTGTAGGGCTGCAGGGCTGAAACCCGGCGGGGGCTCCACCGCCTGCAGGGCAGCAGAACAAAGTACGGCAGGCAGGGGAGCTCAGCTAGTGTAGCGCTTGGCCTGCGGTGAGGGCCCTAGCGCAGCGCAGGCGAGCCAATGCGCAGATAGCACGCTTTAGGCATCAGGTGCGTGCACAGCGCGCTGAGCGATGCGCCATTCTCGAGTGCCTCCCCCTCCCCCACCTTGACTGCCACAGGCTGGCCGCTCAGCCGGCCACGGTAGGTCACGCCATGGGGCCCCGACCCCAGCTCGTGCAGCCCCTGCGAGCCGCTGGTCGCAAACTGCAGCCCGGCAAGCAGGCCGGGCTGCCCCGGCTGGTGCACCAGCTGCCCCGGCTGCCCTGGCTGTTGCCCCAGCTGCCCTGGCTGCCCTGGTGGCTGCTCCGCAGGCTCGGGCTGCTCTGCGCCCGACTCCCCACACACGTCTCCGCTGCTCAGCCACTCCAGCACACTCTCAACTGCGCTGCTGCTCCCAGCCAGCTCGCTGCTGCTGCGGCTGCCGCGCGGCGCGGCGCTGACATGGCCGCCCGCTGCCCCACTGCTAGCTGCTCCACTGCCGCGGCTGGCCCACAGCGAAGCCCCAGCACTTCCGCTGGTGCTGCTGCCGCTGGTGCTGCGCTGCCCAGCAGCAGGGATCACCTCTGGTGGGAGGAGCGCTGAGCCTGCTCTAGAGGCGACCAAGGGGGTGCCGGGCGGCGGCGGCACGCTGCGTGCTGTGCGCGCTGCCGCTGTGCCATGCGGGCGCCTGCCGGCCCGCGGCGGCAGCTGCTGCTGCTGCTGCAAGGCAAGCTGAAGCTCCTCCGGGGCAGGAGGCCTCCGTTGCTCTCCGGCTGCACCTTGCAAGCTGCGCTTGGGCTTTGTGTCGGTGCCTGCGGCCGCCGCCCTGCGCTCCCTGTGTCGCCGCCGCCGCCGCTGCTTGGCCTGCACTGCTGCCGCACTGCTGCCTGACTGGGGGGATGCTAGCTGGTGGGTCAGTGCTTCTGGGAGCGCCTCGGGGGGTAGCTTACCGAGCGACCGTGTGCGGCGGGTGCCCAAGTGGGCCGCAAGCAGCGCTGCAAGTCGCGTGCGCCGCTCGCTGCTAGCGGGCCGGAGGGGCCCTGCCCGCGCTGGAGCCCCCTCTGCTGCCGCCGGGGCAGCTGCTGCGGGAGGGCTGGCTGCAAAGGGCGACACTGCTGCGCGCCCATGCGCAGCCGCAGCCGCTGCGCCTGCTGGGCTGCTGCTGCCGCTTCGCTTGCCGCCGCCATGGCCATCCTGCCCCCAGCCGCGTTCTAGCATCTCCGCATCATCTTTCATGCAGCCGGGGGAGCCACCCCCAGCTGCCGTGCCCACTGGCTGGTAGCCGCCGCTGCAGGCCAGCTGGCGCTGCTGCTGCTGCGCCCACAGCAAGCTCTCCAGGTCGTGCCGGTGCTGCTCCCGCTGGCGCTGGCGCTGCCAGCTGCGCCGCCACGCGCGCAAGCCCACCCAGGCTGCCGCTGCCGCGCCCAGGGTGGCCAGGACAAGCAGCCACATGAGCAGGGGCCGGGGCGCCCGAGCAGCCGCCACCGCTGCATCCGATGGCAGCGGCATTGCAAAGTCGGATGTCAGCCAGGAGGACAGCTCGTCGTTGAGCTCAGCGAGCTGTGGCCCGCTGTCCAAGCTTGGGTCGCCACTGGTGCCAGGTGTCGCGGCCTCTGGTGCCTGCTGTAGCGTTCGCAGGCCGCCCGCCGCACCTGCAGGCACCAGCGTGAGTGGAACATGCCTATGGGACCGTGCAGTGGGCCGCACAGGGCTGGCTCGGCGACACAAAACAAGGTTCCTCCTTGGGGCGATGCGACGAGCACGCGGCGAGCAGGCACACAGTGCGTGCGGTACACGGCGCGCAGCCTCACCTCGATGTGGAGCCTGAGGCACGCCACGGCTGGCGGCTGCTGCCACAACGGCCATCAGCACCAGTGCCCAGCGCAATGGCCCAGCCGGAGGTGCTCTGTGGCGTGCCATGAGGGCCGCTAGCGGCTGTGGGCTGGGTGCGCCGGCAGGCGGGAGCGGCAGCAGCCTTGCACCACCAGCAGGCGCACAGGCGGCGAGCGCGGGCGCTGCACGCGCCCCGCCTGCACCCAAAGGTATTGGTGGTGGCGCTAGGCCTCTGCTAGCGCCAACCCCACTTCGACATTGCCTCCCGCAGGCAGCCGGCCGCCCGCTTTCCCGCGTCGCTCCTTCTGGCTGCGAGCCTGATGTTGCAGTGGCCCGCGTTCGTTCGGGGTTGCCGCCCGCCTGCAGGTGCCGGCTCCCGGCCCTGCCACAGTGCGCCGCAGAGAACGCTCTGCGTGACGCTATGGAGCCAACGGCTCTGGTGGGAGCAAATTACCGCCGCCCAGCCGCTTGGCGGTCAGAGAGGAACCCCCTGGGCACCCAGAGGCTCTTGGCACCCGCAGGCAAGCGTCCCGCACAGAAACGGCGATGATGATCTGTGATCTGCAGCTGGTATTTGCATCACATGGCAGGCATCTTTAGGCCTGCAGCTCGGCAACTGATGGATGCTGCATCCACCCAACCTGCCAGAGCTCAGCAGGAGGGGGGTGCGATGGCCACCGCATCCCGCCAGCCGGTGCCCAGGAGGCCGGCTCGCTGCACGCAGGCAGCGCCGTGTCACAGGCTCTGGCCCTCAAATGCAGCATGCCAGCCACAAAATGGACGGCGGGGCACCCTGCCTGGACAGCGTCAGGCCACCCAAATGTGGCGGCTGCCCTCCTCCCTTGTGTCCCCTCCGCCGCTCTGCCCCCTCATGTTGCAGCGTGTTTTGAGCGTGGGGGTTTAAACTATTTGGTTCAGGTCCGAGTCAGCTCAGCTACAAATACACGGTTGGGGCGCAACTGGGCCCCAGATCTTGGCACATGCAAGCAGAAAGGCAGGCGAGGGTGCCAACGGCATGAGCTGCTGGGGACAGCCGCGTTTTGTGTGGATACAGGGGGGGGGG
>RRZL01000056.1:1811447-1829193 GCA_006782975.1 Chlorella sp. Dachan | reverse complement strand
GGGGGGGGGTGAGTGAGAATTCAATGTCGTCGGGCGTTGTGTGTCGGGCAGTGTTTGGACGAGGGCGGGTGCGTCAGGCGGCGTGCCTTGCAAATTGAGCGTTTGTTGGCGGTGCGGAGGGAGAGCATGCAACAGCCCGGGAAGAGCAGTGGAAACCCGAGGAAAGATAGTAGAGCAGATCTGTCTAGATGTACTATCTAGATGAAACCGACAGGATGGCGCTGGGCAATGCCAATCGACAGAGAATAGCGTTTATGGGCAGGATTGTGGCGCAGCGTTCAGCCCACTGGAGACCGGCAAGAGAGAGTGTTGGGATCAACAGAAGCAATTGTGCATAAAAGCCTGGCGTTGGGGCACATGCCGCAAGCGCCGGTGAAAAGCAGGTGGGTCAGCTGGTGGAAAAGAGGAACAAGAGAGGGTGTAAGAGAGAAAAGCGCGGTGCCAGGCTCCGTTGCAGGCGCACCAAACGCGCCCAGTGTGCGGTGTGAGGGGCGGCAAGAAGGGGGGCTGCACGCGTGGCCCAGCCCAGTGCCTACCCCAGGGCCATGGACGCCAGGAAGCGCTTGGCCAGCAGCAGCTCGCCAGCGTCCTCAGCAGGCATGGTGGGCAGGATGAGGGCCAGGGCGCGCTGGGCGGCCAGTGGGGTCAGCAGGCGGCGCTTCAGGCCGCCCCATGCGTCCCTGCGGAGCGAGGAAAGGCGGAGGGGTGGTGGTAAGATGAATGGCAGCCCGCCAAGGGGCAAGGGGGTGGGGCACGGCGGTTGGTGCATGCCCTCCCAGCCAGGCCAAAGCGAAAGCACAGCGGAGGCCACCCCGCAGCACACAACACACACCCGCAGCAACTCACCCTGCTGAAGTCGGCGCAGCACAGCATGCTGTGCCCGCTGCCGGCGCCGGCTGCCCCCGCTGCGCCGCCGCGCTCAGCAGGGCACTGACCACCGCGGCTAGCCCGCCGGCTACGCATGTCGGCTGTGACCCCGCAGCCGGGGAGCAGCGGCCTGGTGTGGTGGGGCCCTCACGTGGGGCAGAGGGGCTGGGCCGCTGCCCCTGGCGCTGCGCCGCTGCCGCGCTCCTGCACTGCTTCAGGCAGCCACCCTGGACGGGAGGCAGCGGTGGGCTGCCCTGCCGCCGCGCCCTGCGGCGCTGGGGGCTGCCTGCCGGAAAGCGAGCGGCTGCTGCCGCTGCTGCCACTGGCACTGGCTTTGGTGGCTGCACCCTGCTGGCTTGAGCTGCAGCTGCGGCCCAAGCGCCCGCAGCGAGAAGAGCCTCCCATGGGGAGGCCGAGGGTGCCCGCTTGCCAGAGTAGCTGTGCGGCAAACCGGGGGCGGCTGGGTCGCTGGGGCACGGCTGCCCAGCCTCAGCGCATGCTGCAGGGGCCGTCAGGCTGGCCTGCAGCGTGGAAGCAGCTGCGCAGCTGTGCAGGCGCTCGTACGCTGGAGGCGGCGCGCAGGTTGCCGAGGGCGCTGCTGTGCCGAAGTGGGAGTTGTGCGACCAGAGCTGGGTCGCCAGGGCGGGAGCCATGCAGGCGGGCCCAGATGTTGAGGAGCGTCCACACCACGATATTCTGCAGCCAGCAGGGGCATGGAGTGGCTGCTGGTCGGTGAAAAGTTGGCTGCCAACGAGCGGGGTGTTCGGCAGCACCGCCGCCGCGGAGAAAGCGGCCCTCCGTCCACGCCCACCGCGCGGGCAGGAATGACTTGATTTCATGTTAGCTTGTCGTTGCAGGCTGGGGAACTGGGGGCGGCTGCCCCTGTGCAAAGCTGGCCGCGCAAACCTCTTGTTGGGCGAAGCAGCAGCCTCCGCGCTTCCCCTTCCGCCCACCTGAAGTGCTTTGATGCTCGGCAGGCCGCGAGCGCGAGCCGCCGCTGTGAAGCACCGTCGTCCCGTGGGTGGGACCCTCTCCCTTTCTCCTTCCCGGTGCCTCGAGATGTCTGTGCTCCTCAGAGGTGGTTTGAAAGCGTATCGCACCTCAGGAGGGCGCTAAGCTAGCTGGCTCCTCCGTCCAAACCCAATGCGGTTCGCCGTTAGCGGTGCCGCCATGTCCATGCAAGGCCATGCCATGCTCTGCGGGGGGGAGCGGGTCCCTTGCAACTTTGGAACACATTTGTGCCAACCACGAGGACGGGAGAAACCATGAGATCACGTGTGGAGAAGCCAGCCCAAGTGGAGGCGCCTGCTGCTGCTGCTGCTGCCCTTCAAGGCCCCTCCGCCCCCTCGGTGGCGTGCGCCATGCGCAAGTGTGGCCGCATCAGAGGGCTCGTACTGCGGGCCGGCTGCCTGGCATCAGCTGTGCAGATTCACATGTGCTCCCGCTACGCACGAGATATGCCAGTGCTGGTTCTGTACAGAGGCGGCATCGCTCGTGCTGCCGCCCGCAGAAGCAGAAGCGGCGCCTGCTCCCACTCCTGTACCGTCTGCTGGTTCCCCCCTTGCCTTCGGCCCCTGCTGACTCGTGCACACGGCCGTGGCTATGCCGTCTGAACGCCGAGGTCTGCAATCGGTGGATAACACTGCCTATCCGATAGACTTGGCCACATCCACGACGCCTTGCACCGCACCAGCAACCTGCAGAGGGCAGGGAGGCATGATGAGCGGCAGCAGCTGGGAGGGAGTGGGAGTGCCCTGCCCCGCCTGCTGCTGCTGCTGGCTACCACCGCAAGACGGCTATGGCAACTGCCTCAGAGCGCATAACCCACGGCCTGGGCAGGAGCTGTGCAGCGCTGCGAATGCTTCGGCCCTCCACCTCCACTCGCGAACCTGGGAAGCGCCCTGCACCGCCCCAAGCGTCAGGTTGGTGGCGGTGTTGGCGGCACCTGCCACAACCCCTGCAGCGCCGCCCAAAGCAGCGCCTGCCACATCTGTGGCAGTCTGAACGCCCTGCGGCGCATGTATGGAGGAACAGCAGTGCCGTCAAGAGGCGAGCCGCTCGGGCGCACTTCAATACCACACAGATCAGTCCCGCACACAGAGCAGAGCAGAGCACAGCAGCAGCAGCAGCTGCAGGGCCGCCAGAATCAGCACCAGCAACCGGAAGCTCTTGCCTGCGTGCCCTGTGCAATCGCGCCTTGCACCACGCCCGCGGGGCCGACAAGGTGCACGGCCTCCGCTGCAGGGCCGGGGCCCACGACTGCTTCTACTGCCGGCACGGCTGCTGCGTGCAGCGGGCGAGAACAAAAGGGCATTCTGAGCGCAAAGCTATAGTGCATAGATGTATAGTGGGCAACGGCCACTTCATGAGGCCTCAGCATGCCAGCTGGAGTGGGCGCCATGCCACGGCCGCCGCCCCACCTGCCGGGCAGTTTACACAACTGCCCCCGGGACTTGTAAGTCCCGCCCGCCTACAGGCAAGCCCCACCTGCCAAGCGGCGCCCCGAGTTCGAAATGACTTGGCCGATGGTCTGCCCCGTCTGCACCAAGCGCTGCACAGCCGCAGCAACCTGCGCATCAGGGGAGGGGCACTCACTTGCACAGCAGGTACCCGCTGCGGTGTGTAACCGCAACCAGCAGCCAGCCAACCGAGAGCACGGCGACAGCACGCCCCCCCAAATCCTATGCTCTGGCTCAACCACCCGCGCCTCACCTCGGCTGCACCGCCCACAACTTGCAAGGTGATGTTGCGGGCCGCATCTGCCGCGCTCGCCACCACCCCAGCCGCGCCGCCAACTGCGGCACCAGCTGCGCTGCTGGCAACCTCAAGGCCCTCCGTCGCCGCCTGCACGGTCCGGCCCAGCGGAGCAGCACAACAGAGAGAGGCGTTGATCGCAGGCGCAGCCCGGCCAGCGGGTGCAACATTGACGGTCAGCAGCGCTTGCGCACCGCACGTGTGCAACCCAACAGGGCATGGCACATTGTTCGACCACCCGACCACACTCACCTGCGTCCCCTCCTCAATTGCCTGCTGCACTTCCTGTGCGGCAGTTGCGGCAGCTGCCTGCGGTGCTGTGTCCGCCGAGCCTGCTGAGCCTGCCGCCTCTGCCTCGGGAGCGGGAGCCGCCTCTGCATGTCGGCAGCGGGGCGCCACCCAAGCACTGGGCCCACGCAGCTTTGCCAGTAACACAGGGCTACCTCCTCAAGTGCACTGCGCGTCAGCCAAACCACCCATCTCTTAGCAGCACCTGCACTGGCCGCCACCCAGGTACGCACCAGCCAGTCGGCGCCCGTTGCCGCCCACAGCAGCGCCAAATTCAGCAGCCAGCGCAGCGCCCGCCGCGTCCAAAGCGGCGTTTGCCGCTTGCAGCGCACCGCTGCCGGCCAGCAGCCCCGCCTCGAGCGCAGCCCCGCTGGCCACTGTCGCGGTGCTAGCATCCAGCAGGCTGCCCAGCCCTTGGCTGCATGGCAACCAGGGCGGCAGCGTGCAGTCAGCAGGCTCAGCCGGTCACAAAGCAGTCTGCCACAGTAGCAAGAGGCGCGCTGTGGTGCAAGCGGCTCCCAAGCAAGGCAGACTTCACTGCCAGCCTAGGGCGCCTTTTTCCAACGAAGCCAGAAAGCACCCCACCCCACCCGGCAAGCGCCGCAGCCTCAGCGGCAGGGATGGGCGCCACAGTAGAGCCGCCAGCGCTGGCGCCCTGCAAGAGAGATGCGGGGGCATGCTCAGTGCACGCCCAGGCACCTTGCTTGACTTGAACGCTGGGTGGCGTCCTGCACATGCGCACCCATTGACTTCAGGCAAATGCCCCAACAATGACCAGCAGGCAGCAGGCGTGGCACTGCACGCTGCCACGCGCCTGCACGCGGTACCCGCGGCAATCGCCGCCGCGGCAGCCCACCACGCTGCCTGCAAAGCGCGTCTCTCCTGCAGCCGGCTGGCCCTGCGCCCCAGCTGCGCCCGCCTGCCGCAGGCGGCGCCCAATCGAATCAGAGGGTGCGGTCGGGGTGGAGGCTGCCGGGGCCTGCTCGCCATCGCTGGCCCCGTCGTCAGCTGCAGACACAGCCCTCAGAGCTCCAACAAAATCAGCCGCCTGCTGCTCGTCTGCAGGCAGAGAGAAGAGATTGTATTGTATGCTCAGTGAAGCACACCCATCAGTGAAGCACACCCCGCCCGCAGGATTGTATGCGCATTGAGGCGCACCCACCCGCAAGAGTTGCCTGCAGCAGCGCTCACCCGCACGCAGGATTGCATGCAGCAGCGCTCACCTGCCAGGATGCCGGCATCCAGCAGCACGCCCACTGTGGAATTGACCAGTGCCCTGAGGCTGGGCAGCACGCTGCCGTCCAGCGTGGCAGCCGCCTGGCCAGCGGCGGTCTCGTTCATGCCGCCTGGGTGAGGGTGGGGAGGGGCGGAGGGCAAGCAGGCACGTGTTGGGCTGGTGGGCAGGTGTCGTGCCTCCAGTCGCTGGTGCACTGTCCAGGCGGTGTGAGGCAGGCAGGCAGGGAAACGAAACAGCGTCCGACTCACTTGCCTTGCGGCCCAACCAAAACTGCCCACTTTGCCATGCAGCCCCAACCGACTGACCTATGAGCGCCAGCGGCAGCGGCAGCGCCACCTGCGCCAGCTCATCGTAATACGGCTCAGCCGCCGCCTGGATGTCCGCCTCAAGCTCCGCCTCTTGCGCCGGCGACAGGCGCAGCAGCGCGGCGCAGGCCGCCTGCAGCGCCGCCTGCTGCGCGGGCGTCATGGCTGCGGCTGCCGTCGGCGACACACCCAGGTCTGCCAGGGTGCAGTTGCCCAGGGAGGGTGGCTGCTCCTCGTTCGCCGTGGCTGGCATTGTTTCGGCCAGAGCTCGGCCCAGAGGGTTGGTTGCGGCCGCTTGTTCAGTTGCAGCACCGCCAGCCAGAGCAGCGACAGGCGCCGGCAGCAGGCCCGCCAGGCGCCTGCCGCGAAACACGCCTGCCACTGCGTCCAAAGCGTCGGCGACGGCATCGCCCGCCTCGCCAGCCACCGCCACAGCGCCTTGAGCAAACGAGCCGGCGGCGTCTGCTATGCCTCCGCCCACGCCTGCAGGGTGCGGTGCTGGGTCAGGGGTGGTGCAGGAGGGTCAGCGAGGGATGGGTGGATGTGAGGTGGGAGGCCATGCATCAATGGACCATGGGAAGGCACGTATGCTGCACTTGCCCACAAGCCCACAGGCCGCACACCCGCGCACCGGCGGCAGCAGAACCAAGCTTCTGTCCCAGGCTCTTCTCCCCCTCCTGCTGCTGGGCAGGCTCGGGCTCGGTGGCAGGCTCCGCAGCTGGCATAGTGGCAGGTTCAGCCAGGGGCGCCGCCAGCTGGACCACGGTGAGCGGTTCAGGGAGCGGGGCTGCGGCGGCGGCGCGGCCGTTGCTGGCCGTGCCACCATGGCCGTTGGTGGCTGCGCCATCGGTTGCGGTGCCGTTCTGGCTGGCCAGCTCCAGGAAGCCGCCATCGGCTGCGCTTTCAGCAAGCAAGCGGCGGCCAAGGGAAGCTGGCCCGGAAGCAGCGTTGCCAGCAGCGGCGGCGGCAGCGGCGGCGGCCCGAGTGGGCGACCTAGGCAGCCGCGCACCCAGTGCCGTGCCTTGCCAGCAGCCCGAGGCCACCAGGGCAAGCACCAGGCACGCCAGGGAGAGGCAACCGAGCCGCGGCATGGTTCGGCACGGCTCTTGGGCGACCGGCTGGGAGCCCAATGGGGCGCACTGAGGCGTGTGGATGCGTGGCAAAAGGTGGTGGGTGGGCGGGAGCGAAGAAGGAGAGGAGGCACGCTGGGCGGCAGCGCCGGGCGTCGGATGCATGGCCCTCTAATCCCCATCTCTTCATGAAATACACAGATTTCTTCCCGCCGCACGATGACATGAAACTTAGGGGGAGCGTGGCGGCGGCGCGGTGCCAGGAGCAGCGCCCCAGCCGTTCCACCCCACGTGAGGGCCCCGCCACACCAGGCCGCTGCTCCCGGCCTGCGGGGGCACGGCCGACATGCGGGCTAGGTGTGGCGGTCAGCGTTCTGCTGAACGCGGCCAACACATTGCTTTTCGTGGGTGGCAGCCTTCTCTCCCAACAACCGTGGGCAGTCCACACACAAACTGCAATACACATAGCTCAGACCAGCTGCAATTAGTACGCTTTGAGGGAGTCAGCGGCGCTGCAGCATGAGCGGCACCCCAGCCTCCCTGCCATGAATCAGGGCGCTGCAGTCAGGGCCCACATCAGGGCGCTGCCATCCATTAACAGCATGCCGTCCCTTAAACAGCATGCATGCCAGCCTTGCTGCCGTGCCTGTGCATCCTTGCTGCTGACAGCCTTTGGGCTGTGTTAGCATGCCTCCCGGGCACGTGGCCTCAGCTGTGTTTGCAAAATGGGCCAAAATCAATCATCAATCTTCAGCAACAATCAGCAATAATCACAACAATCGTCACCAACGAAGGAAATCAACAGCCTAAACAGCTGGGGTTGCAAAATTAGCCTAGCTGCTCACAGCGCCCAAGGTGCTGGAGCCATGCATTCGCGGCACGTGCCACCGCGGTGTCTTTTGCAGGATGCGCACCCTGGCCAGCATCTCATGCCGTGCAGCCTTGCCGCCACAACGCCAGCAGTGATGGAGCGTTTGGAAGTGGGCAACAGAGCATGCGGCAGCTACCTGCGGCAGGAAATGGGCAAGGAGTGCAGGCAAGCTTTTGTAAGAGGCAGAGCAGAATTACTTGACAAGCATTATGCACTGCAACTTGTTTTCTGGTGCATCTGTGTCCCACCCTTCCTGCCTCGCATGGGCATCAATAAACGGGCCCTGTGCCGCCCCATTCAGGCGAGCATGACTGTAGCAGTCAGCAGTTTGCTTGCTACCAATGGCACCGCGCCCACCTGCTGCCGGCATTCACTGGATGGTGCAGTCATCGCGCCGCTCGTGGCGGTGGATGTGGTAGTGGTTGTTGACCTGCATGTTGCGCACATACACGGTGCGGCCGCCGCGGCCGCCGCCGCTGTCATCGCTGCTGTCGTCATAAACGGGCCCGGAAATCCGCATGTCTGCAAAGCGCTGGATGTCCCGCCCGCCCGAGTAGGCGCCGCCGTTGTAGGCACTACTCGGGTAGGCATTCCCGTTGACATTGCCATATATGTCCACGCCTTCTGGCACCAGTTGGCGGGGCCGCTGACGCGGCGGCGGTGCTGCCTCCTCCTCTGATGACTCCTCCTCTTCGGTCTCCTCCTCCTCCTCGTCTGTCTCCGAATCTTCGTGCGCCATCTGTACATGCAGGAGCAACACAGCCTTCTCACCAGGCTGAGCACAGAGATACGCTTTGGAATGCATGCTGGTGAATGGCGAGGCAGGGCGCGGCAATTGGGGCACGGGCAGTGCCGCCGCGGCGCCACCCATCCCACCCTCCCGCTGCCACTGATACTCACGTTCTTGTGCCACTGGCAGTAGAAGCGCACTCCGCGCTCCGCAAAGTAGAAGTCGACGCTGGAGCTGCAGCTGGCGCACAGGCAGTGCACCCGATACAGGTCCCACCGGCTCTGGCGCTTGTGATGCTCGCAGAACATGCCATCGCTCACGTCTGCCATGCCATGGTAGCGGCAGCGCTGGCCATCGGGCTTGTATCCCTCGCACTGCACTAGCCGCATGGTGAACTAGTGCCTTCGGGCGGGAACACTGTCTTAAATAATCATGAACAACAAGTGCCTGTGCGAACACGGCGCCCAATCGGCCGCAGCATGGGAGGCGACGAAATGGGGGAGGGACTTGAGCCAAGTCCCGCTCACCCCCGGCCTGTTATTGTCATGATCATGAGTCGCGGGCCTGGTCGCCTCAGTATTCACGCGGTAAACGTACCTCGCCTGGAGTGGGCGGCTCGCCAGCCGAACAACATCCGCGTGGGGGCGACCAATGAGCCTCGCAGGCGGGCAGCAGAGTACGAGCGAGATGGCGCGAATGGTTACTACTTTGTGGGCCAGTACCTCTTCACCGAGGCGGCCAACGCAAGGGCGGTCGAGGACCGCCTTCTTCGGATAGCCAGGCAGTGCGGCAATGCCCGACTGAACATCCAGGGCACCTCAAACTACGGCAGCGGCGGCCGCGGCTATGTGTACGTCATTCTGGGGAGGGTGGTGGCCGCTGGGCCGCGGCATGCGGCACTGCCGCCGCGCCGCCCCGCTGCACCCCCTGCAAGCACCAGCGTTCGCAGCCGTGCAGCCGCAGGGTTGGGCAGCCGCGGCCGTGGAGCGGCAGGNCAACAGTGGGCGGGCGCGGCCGAGGCCGTGCAGGCACGCCGCGTGCTGCCGCTGTGCGCCGCCCTGCTGGGGTGCAGCGTCGGCAGCCAGGCGGCGGTGGTGGTCTATTAACCACCCTCGCACGGCTGCTTTTCAACTAATGGGCCGCTGCCCTGCTCCTGACAATGTGCTTTCTTTTATATTGCTTTTCCTCCTTCAACCATGCCATCCCCTCTGACTGCACTTCCTCACTCCCGTCTTCCACAAACTGCTCGAGTCGGTGCTCTCCCCCTTTGCTGGGTTCCATCCTTCCTTGTTGCCCGCTGCTTGGGCGCAAGCTCAGCGTGCAACACACAAGAACGGCTCGCTCACAAGTGGACAGCAGGTGGCACACAGGGAGCAGCAACGTGGTTGCGGCGGTGTGGTGTCCGCTGGTCTTGCAATGTGCCGCTCCTGCTGCTGCACCTGCTTGCGAGCCCCAAGCCACAGCGGAAGATTGCTTGACTTTGCCGGTTACCATCAATGGTCTGGAGGAGGAACACCATGATGCAGTCGCTTGCCTGTGCCTATGCCAGCAGCAGGGCTGTTCTGCATCAGGTTGTGCAGTGCTTGACCTTCACTGGCAGAACTGCAGCACTGCAGAATGGATAAGGGCCGAACACCACACCAGGCCGCTGCCCCCCGTCCGTGGTGGCCAGCGCCCTGCTGAGCGCGACGGCGCAGCGGGGGCAGCCGGTGCCGGCGGCGGGCGCCGCAACCTGTGCTGCGCCGACCGCAGCAGGGTGAGGCGCTGCGGGTGTGTGTTGTGTGCTGCGGGTGTGGCCTGCTGCCCTTGCACTTTGGCCTGGCTGGGAGGGTGTGCACCAGCCGCCGTGCCCCACCCCCTTTGCCCCTTGCCCTCCGCCTTTCCTCGCTGCGCAGGGACGCATGGGGCGCCCTGAAGCGCCGCAGGCTGACCCCGCTGGCCGCGCAGCGCGCCCTGGCCCTCATCCTGCCCACCATGCCTGCTGAGGACGCTGGGGAGCTGCTGCTGGCCAAGCGCTTCCTGGCTTCTCTGGCCCTGGGGTAGGCGCTGGGCCACGCGTGCAACCGCCGCTCACACCGCACCACTGGGCGTGTTTCGTGCGCCCAGCACCGTGGTTTTCTCTCTTACACTCTCTCTTGTTCCTCTTTTCCACCACCTGACCCACCTGCTTTTCACCGGCGCTTGCAGCATGTGCCCCAACGCCAGGCTTTCATGCACACTTGCTTCTGGTGATCCCAACACTCTCTCTTGCTGGCCTCCAGTGGGTTGAAGGCTGCATCCATACACGCTAATCTCTGATTGGCATTGGGGCCCCCCCAGCGCCATCCTGTCGGTTTCATCTGCTCTACCATCTTTCCTCAGGTTTCCACTGCTCTTTCCCGGGAGCTGTTGCATGCTCTCCCTGACGCACCCGCCCTCGTCCAAACCCTCTGTCCCCAAATAGTTTAAACACCCACGCTCAAAACACGCTGCAACATGAGGGGGCAGAGCGGCGGAGGGGACACAAGGGAGGGGGGGCACACATTTGGGTGGCCTGCAGCTGTCTAAGCAGGGTGCCCCGCCGTCCATTTTGTGGCCGGCATGGTGCATTTGAGGGCCAGAGCCTGTGACACGGCGCCTCCTCGGCACCGGCTGGCGGGATGCGGTGGCCATCGCACCCCCCTCCTGCTGAGCTCTGGCAATTTGGGTGGATGCGGCATCCTCCTCCTCTAGATCATCATCGTCCATCGTTTCTGTGCGGGACGCTTGCCTGCGGGTGCCAAGAGCCTCTGGGTGCCCCAAGGGAGCTTCAACGGCAAGCGCGGCGGTTACAGGGGCAGGATACAGGTGAGGGTACAGAGTGGGATGCTACACGTGCACGCGCGCGCTGCTCCTACCGCGCACACAAGGGCGTGGGCGGCAGGTGGGTGGGCGCCCGAGCCGCCTAGTTGCCGCCGCGCAGACGCAGCACCAGGTGCAGCGTAGACTCCTTCTGGATGTTGTAGTCGGCGAGGGTGCGGCCGTCCTCCAGCTGCTTGCCGGCGAAGATGAGGCGCTGCTGGTCAGGGGGGATGCCCTCCTTGTCCTGCGCAGCGGGAACACCAAGCAACGCGGGATGAGGGGGAGCAGGCATGGATGTGCACAGCTGCACTTGAGCGCGGGGCTGGCAGCCCACACCCAGCCAGGCACGCAAGAGCAAGCAGGCACTCCCTTGCCCTCCACCACAGCCAACCCATCCGCCACAGCTGCCGACCAAACCAGCACCACCGCACACGGCGCAGCACCCACCATCCCCGCACCTGGATCTTGGCCTTCACGTTCTCAATGGTGTCGCTGGACTCCACCTCAAGCGTGATGGTCTTGCCCGTCAGCGTCTTGACAAAGATCTGTTGAAGGCACGAGGGCGAGGGCAAGCGGGTGGGTGTGGGGCACCAGGACGCATGGCAGCGCACAGCAAGCGCCACGCCCAAGCAGGGCGGCGGGCATGCAAGGCACTGAAGCCCTTGCCGCAAACTGAGGCACCTCGCAAGCCAAGCGCACCTGCATACCGCCGCGCAGACGCAGCACCAGGTGCAGCGTGGACTCCTTCTGGATGTTGTAGTCAGCGAGGGTGCGGCCGTCCTCCAGCTGCTTGCCCGCGAAGATGAGGCGCTGCTGGTCGGGGGGGATGCCCTCCTTGTCCTGCGCAGCGGGAACACCAAGCAACGCGGGATGAGGGGGAGCAGGCATGGATGTGCACAGCTGCACTTGAGCGCGGGGCTGGCAGCCCACACCCAGCCAGGCACGCAAGAGCAAGCAGGCACTCCCTTGCCCTCCACCACAGCCAACCCATCCGCCACAGCTGCCGACCAAACCAGCACCACCGCACACGGCGCAGCACCCACCATCCCCGCACCTGGATCTTGGCCTTCACGTTCTCAATGGTGTCGCTGGACTCCACCTCAAGCGTGATGGTCTTGCCCGTCAGCGTCTTGACAAAGATCTGTTGAAGGCACGAGGGCGAGGGCAAGCGGGTGGGTGTGGGGCACCAGGACGCATGGCAGCGCACAGCAAGCGCCACGCCCAAGCAGGGCGGCGGGCATGCAAGGCACTGAAGCCCTTGCCGCAAACTGAGGCACCTCGCAAGCCAAGCGCACCTGCATACCGCCGCGCAGACGCAGCACCAGGTGCAGCGTGGACTCCTTCTGGATGTTGTAGTCAGCGAGGGTGCGGCCGTCCTCCAGCTGCTTGCCCGCGAAGATGAGGCGCTGCTGGTCGGGGGGGATGCCCTCCTTGTCCTGCGCAGCGGGAACACCAAGCAACGCGGGATGAGGGGGAGCAGGCATGGATGTGCACAGCTGCACTTGAGCGCGGGGCTGGCAGCCCACACCCAGCCAGGCACGCAAGAGCAAGCAGGCACTCCCTTGCCCTCCACCACAGCCAACCCATCCGCCACAGCTGCCGACCAAACCAGCACCACCGCACACGGCGCAGCACCCACCATCCCCGCACCTGGATCTTGGCCTTCACGTTCTCAATGGTGTCGCTGGACTCCACCTCAAGCGTGATGGTCTTGCCCGTCAGCGTCTTGACAAAGATCTGTTGAAGGCACGAGGGCGAGGGCAAGCGGGTGGGTGTGGGGCACCAGGACGCATGGCAGCGCACAGCAAGCGCCACGCCCAAGCAGGGCGGCGGGCATGCAAGGCACTGAAGCCCTTGCCGCAAACTGAGGCACCTCGCAAGCCAAGCGCACCTGCATACCGCCGCGCAGACGCAGCACCAGGTGCAGCGTGGACTCCTTCTGGATGTTGTAGTCAGCGAGGGTGCGGCCGTCCTCCAGCTGCTTGCCCGCGAAGATGAGGCGCTGCTGGTCGGGGGGGATGCCCTCCTTGTCCTGCGCAGCGGGAACACCAAGCAACGCGGGATGAGGGGGAGCAGGCATGGATGTGCACAGCTGCACTTGAGCGCGGGGCTGGCAGCCCACACCCAGCCAGGCACGCAAGAGCAAGCAGGCACTCCCTTGCCCTCCACCACAGCCAACCCATCCGCCACAGCTGCCGACCAAACCAGCACCACCGCACACGGCGCAGCACCCACCATCCCCGCACCTGGATCTTGGCCTTCACGTTCTCAATGGTGTCGCTGGACTCCACCTCAAGCGTGATGGTCTTGCCCGTCAGCGTCTTGACAAAGATCTGTTGAAGGCACGAGGGCGAGGGCAAGCGGGTGGGTGTGGGGCACCAGGACGCATGGCAGCGCACAGCAAGCGCCACGCCCAAGCAGGGCGGCGGGCATGCAAGGCACTGAAGCCCTTGCCGCAAACTGAGGCACCTCGCAAGCCAAGCGCACCTGCATACCGCCGCGCAGACGCAGCACCAGGTGCAGCGTGGACTCCTTCTGGATGTTGTAGTCAGCGAGGGTGCGGCCGTCCTCCAGCTGCTTGCCCGCGAAGATGAGGCGCTGCTGGTCGGGGGGGATGCCCTCCTTGTCCTGCGCAGCGGGAACACCAAGCAACGCGGGATGAGGGGGAGCAGGCATGGATGTGCACAGCTGCACTTGAGCGCGGGGCTGGCAGCCCACACCCAGCCAGGCACGCAAGAGCAAGCAGGCACTCCCTTGCCCTCCACCACAGCCAACCCATCCGCCACAGCTGCCGACCAAACCAGCACCACCGCACACGGCGCAGCACCCACCATCCCCGCACCTGGATCTTGGCCTTCACGTTCTCAATGGTGTCGCTGGACTCCACCTCAAGCGTGATGGTCTTGCCCGTCAGCGTCTTGACAAAGATCTGTTGAAGGCACGAGGGCGAGGGCAAGCGGGTGGGTGTGGGGCACCAGGACGCATGGCAGCGCACAGCAAGCGCCACGCCCAAGCAGGGCGGCGGGCATGCAAGGCACTGAAGCCCTTGCCGCAAACTGAGGCACCTCGCAAGCCAAGCGCACCTGCATACCGCCGCGCAGACGCAGCACCAGGTGCAGCGTGGACTCCTTCTGGATGTTGTAGTCAGCGAGGGTGCGGCCGTCCTCCAGCTGCTTGCCCGCGAAGATGAGGCGCTGCTGGTCGGGGGGGATGCCCTCCTTGTCCTGCGCAGCGGGAACACCAAGCAACGCGGGATGAGGGGGAGCAGGCATGGATGTGCACAGCTGCACTTGAGCGCGGGGCTGGCAGCCCACACCCAGCCAGGCACGCAAGAGCAAGCAGGCACTCCCTTGCCCTCCACCACAGCCAACCCATCCGCCACAGCTGCCGACCAAACCAGCACCACCGCACACGGCGCAGCACCCACCATCCCCGCACCTGGATCTTGGCCTTCACGTTCTCAATGGTGTCGCTGGACTCCACCTCAAGCGTGATGGTCTTGCCCGTCAGCGTCTTGACAAAGATCTGTTGAAGGCACGAGGGCGAGGGCAAGCGGGTGGGTGTGGGGCACCAGGACGCATGGCAGCGCACAGCAAGCGCCACGCCCAAGCAGGGCGGCGGGCATGCAAGGCACTGAAGCCCTTGCCGCAAACTGAGGCACCTCGCAAGCCAAGCGCACCTGCATACCGCCGCGCAGACGCAGCACCAGGTGCAGCGTGGACTCCTTCTGGATGTTNGGGGGGCGGGCGGGGCGGGGCTCAGCGCCGGTCGCGGCCGAGACTTGGCTCGCACCACAACGGGGCCCCCGGGCCGTGGGTGCGCACCTCCTGATGGACGGGAACACTGCTGGGGGGAAGGAGCAGAAGACGGGGCGTGCCGGGAGCGGAGGACTTGAGAGCCAGCTTGAACCCTCCTCACACTCAGCAGCTCAATGCAGCCCTGCCTCCGCCCCATCGCCAGCCTAGCGCCCTCCCCTGACATCTAAGAGAGCAGAGCAGGCCACCAGGCGGGCCAGGCCGCACTCTGGGGGCTAGGGCATCGCTGCCGTCCCGCCAGCAACGCCGACCGCGCTGCAGGCAAACACCAAATGTTCCCTCCCGCCTCTCAGCCTGCCGGTAAGTTACAGGGGGCGGCTGCCGGCATGCCAGCCAAGCGTGTATCAGGAATGTTGCACAGGCATTGTAGAAGAAGGGTAGGTGGGCTCAGAACAGGCGCAAGGCACTACGTGGGCGTTGCGTTCACCGCCGCGGCTCCCCGCCATCTTCCAAGCTGCGGGTGTGCGACGAGAGCTGCCGCGGGTCGCGCGCCGCGCTGCCACCGCCACCGCCTGCTGCTGCGCTGCTGGCTGCTGCAAACAGCGGGCCTACCGGCCGCTCGGCCGCCGCCTCCGCACCTGGCTCAGCATGGTGCGCGACTGCCGCCCGCCCCATCTGCCCCTGCTGCTGCCGCTGCTCCTGCTCCTGCTCCTGCTCCTGCTCCTGCCGCTGCTCGGCCGCCGCCGCAGTCGTGCCCTGCTGCTGCCGCTGCTGCTGCTTCTGCTGCACCACGTGCCGCTGCTGCTGCCGCTGGTGCGCCGACGCGGGCGGCGCGGCGGGCGTCTCCGCCCACACCTTGAGCTGCCGGTTGATGACCTCAAACGAGGTGAAGGTCACGGCGGCGGCAGGTGTGGTACGCAGCAAGTTGGTCATGCAGCCGCGGTAGAAGCCCGCAACGCCATCCTCCGCTAGGATCTGTTGCAGCAAGGGATGGGGGGACGAGGGGGCGCATGTGAGGACGGGCAGCGCATGACGAGGGGCACCATGCCCGTGGCCGGGTTCTAGCAGCAGGCGGCGCCGCTGGCTGCTGCTGCAGCTGCCCAGGCAGCAGCCCGGCAAGATTCGGCTGCGGTGTAGACACTGAGGGCCTGCACCCAACAGCACGGGCGCATGTGCTGAGACCCACCTGGCGGCATGTCCGCAGCAGCCCCGTGAATGCGCCCGTGCCCGCAATGTGCATGCGTGAGCGCACAACCTGCAGCGGGGGATGGTGATGCAGTGAACGCGCAGTGAGCAGGCTGGGGTGGCATGGATGAGAAGTTTTGGGGGGCAGAAGGCGTCAGGCGGCAGGGGCGACCGCCCTGCCCTGCACCACACGGCGACATGGCAGCATGGCCGCACAAGCTCGCAGCCCCACCGCCATGTAGCGCGCCCCAGCACAAGCTTGCAGCCCCACCGCAACGTAGCACGCCCCAGCACAGCGCAGCGCAGCACAGCGCGCACCTCGTGCGGGTACGTGGCTGTTGACGCAATCATCTTTGAGGTAGCAGAGGCGAGGATGAGCTCGTACCTGCGGGCCAGCAGTGGTTGGAGCAAGGCATTCCAGACATGAGAAGGGTCAACCCACGGGTGGCACGTGGCTTGCTGCAGCCTCAGGTTGTGCTCGCTAGCAGGATGCGCCACTGATGCAACCGCCCCAGGCAGCCACGGCCGCGTGCACCGAGCCACGGGCACAGCCACAGCCCAGCCCATGCACCCGGCGCCTGCCCCAGACTCACAAGTTGAGCTTCTCGCTGTGCGGGCCGCCGTCCTCGTGCCGCGCCGCAAAGCGAGCCTTCAGGCTCTCATACAGCGGGAACTGGATGACCACGTGCATGACGCCCAGCAGCGAGGGTCCCAGGCCGCTGCAGCAATCGAATGGATGCGGGTGCAGGGCGGCACAAGCCCGGTCAGCAGACCGTGCAGGTAGCAGCAGACAGTAGGGCACATGCCCGCTTGCAGAAGGTGGCTGGCTGCAGCTTTTGACCTTTGCAAGCAAGCAAGCCAGCAGCCTGGCCAATGCATGCTGCCAGCCACCGCCATGCTTGCCTGTACAGGCCAACCACGCCCTCCTCTCGTGCAATGCGCACAAGCGCGTCTATCGTGCCGCGGTACAGCGCAGGGTTGCCCTGCATGGGGAACGGTGGTGCAGCATGCCGAGGGTGAGTGGCCAGGCCTGCCACCTGTGTTCTGTTGGGTACGGCTACTCGCCAGTGAGTTCAGGAGGCAAGCACCCATGCCCACCAATGTGCCACCGTCCACTCACCGATGCCCCCATGCGGATGCCCATGTTCTGCGTCTGCAGGCGTGTCTTGATCACCCACAGCGGGTTGGTGATCAGCATGGTCGCCGCGCCTGCGCAGCGGGAGGGCACGCATGCTGGTTAGCAGCAGGGGCAGGCACACAGTGCGCACGCAGCCTGGGCTGCAGTGCCGACCGTGCTGCAGCTCCGCCCATCCCAGCACCGCCCTTCCGCCGGGGCCCTCAAGCCCACCCGTGCCCCCGTGCCTGCGCCCCTGCACACCTGCGCCGGCCGCCGCTGCCATGTGCACCGCTGCGGAGCTGCTCCACTGCGGTGCCACCCGGCTGCCAATGGCCTGCTTGAGCCGCTCGTAAGCTGTGAAGTACACAGCCCAGTTGGGCAGCAGGGCTACTAGGGTTGGGGTCAGGCCGCGGTACAGGCCGCGCATGCCTTCCTCCCGCATGATTTTGGAGAGGCCACCTGCGAGCACAGCGCACGAGGGGGAGGCGAGCGAGTTGGGTGGCGGGGCGTGGCAGCCGAGCGCGGCCTGCGAGCGGCAGGCAGCGGAGCATGCAGGCAGCAGCGCACAGCGGCGCAGCAGCAAGGGCAAGTGCATGCAGCACTGATGCTCATGCAAGGCACAGGCACAAAATGGCATGCCGGCGGGCGCCCCCGTGCAGCGCAAGGCGGCGGCGGCGGGCGGGGAGGGGGAGCCCTTCAAGCAGCGCTGGCGGCATGCAGCCGCGGCCCGGCCACCGGTGGGTGGCC
>RRZL01000056.1:1800254-1811139 GCA_006782975.1 Chlorella sp. Dachan | reverse complement strand
CGCGCCGCGCCGGAGGCTGCACCCAGCTGGCACGCCGCGGCCGCGGGCGCCGGGGGGGGTGGCGGGTGCAGCGCCTTGATCAGAAACTCACCGCCCACGCCGCGGTACATGGCTGCGCCCGCCTTGCCCTGCACCTGCAGCCGCGTCTTGAGCACATCCAGGGGGCACACCACCGTGGCGGTGATGGCGCCTGGGTGGAGGGGTGGGCAGGAGGGGGGAGCAGGGTTGGTGGGAGGATGGGCGGGTGGGCTTGGAGGGAGGCAGCAGTAACTGGCCTGGAGCCTTGCACAGTCGAGAGCAGGGACGATTGCGATTGCGGTTTGTCACAAACCCTTCCAAGAGCGCCGGGCAGGGCTGGCAGTGCATGACAGAACGGTCTGGCGAAGCAACACAGCGAGCGCTTTGCACCATAGCTGCATGCCGCTGCCCTTGAGAGGTGGCAGCCGAGACCCCTGCACATGCGCCCAGGCTCACCCGCAATGCCGCCGGCTACCGCATTGCAGATCTCAGGGTCTTCCCGGATCTTGCGCTGTGGGCATTCAGGGCGGGAGCAGGGTGGGGGGGCAACGCTGGGCCAGGCGCGTGGCAGGCGCTGGAGTCGGCAGCGACGGCGGCGGTGGAGCCGCAGTGGCCAGCAGCCCTCCCGTCATGCCGCATACCGCATGCATCGATCGTTCCCTAGCTTATGCATGGCCGACAGCGCTGCTGCAGGGCAGGCATTGGCAGGGCGCCGCCCACCCCAACTCTGCAGGCCCGGCAAGCGAGCGGCGGTGGCTGCAGCACGTACCTTGATTGCCTCGAGCACCATCGCGGGTTATGCCGCACCACGAGGGGCGGCGCCGTGCAAGTCTGGCGGGGCTTGCAGCCGCCACAGGCGCCAGAGGCGGCCCGCAAGGCCTGCCTGCGACCTAACAGGTCGTCCCGTCTGCTATGGGGTGCTGAGCGCGATGGCAAGCCTGCCGAGCGGGAGGAGGGTGTGCTCGGCCGAGTGCTGTTCAACAAGCCGCCTGGGTGCAGCTACAGCGAACCTTGATGTGACGTGCAAGCCAGCATGCAGCCTGGGGCAGGCAAGGCTGTTTGCAAGCCGCTGCCTATTCAGCAAGCCCATGGGGAGGCCCTCTGCTTTCGCCGCGCCCCTCACGCTATGCAGACATGATCAGTGGCACCATCAATGTCTGCGAGCACACAAAACAAGCTGCTGACAGCGGGCGCAGCGCTGGGGTTTCTTTACTGGGGTCTCCTGCGCCTCTGGCAGCGATCCAAGCAGCGATCAGGCAAGTCCAGGAGGTCACGCAGGCCGCGCAAGGGGAGCCTGGCCCATCCACGCACCACCCGGCGCACTGCCCGCCTGTGCAGCGGGCTTGACCTTGAGAGTTTGACCGCCTGGTGGTGCGTCCTTGTTGCTGGCCCTTCTGCTGCTGACCAGCCGCACAACCCTCCGACACCCTGCAGAACCGTTCCTTCGTCTGATCGCCCAGCCCGCGGCGCAATACAAGCCCCACACGCCTCCATGGCTGGCGGCGGCGGCAGCACAGGCCAGCGCAGGGCCGCCTGCCGGAGCCGACCGACTGTCCCCCGAAGCACTGCCGCCGCCGGTGCAGGAGACAGTGCGGCGGCTGCAGGCGGCAGCAGCGGCTGGCGAGCTGCGCTTTGGTCATGCCATGCGCGCTGAGCTGTTCATGCTGGAGGAAGGCGTGGCCTACCTGAACCACGGCAGGTAACTTGCAAGTTGAGGCAAGGAGGGCCGGACTGGGTTGCTGTAGGATCCATGGTTGGACCAGGCCATGTGCTGCCAACAGAATGCCATCCAGACATGCATGCTCGAGCCCGCTGCTTCCGCCACCCCTGCCACGCAGCTACGGGGCAGCGCTGCGCGTGGCTGTGCAGGCCCAGCGGTTCTTTCAGGTCGGCGCCTGCCATCTGCAGTTGCATGCCGTGGTTGCAAGCAACATAAGTTGCAAGCCGCGGTTGTAAGCGGCATGGCCAATGCAGCACCTGCCAGCCGTCGTGCATGCCCGGAGTGCCTCACTGTTAGCCCTCATGCCGCTGCCCAACTGCAGGACCAGCTGGAGGCGCAGCCGGTGCGGTTCATGGAGACCGAAGCACTGGCGGCAGTCCGGCAGGTGCAGCTGGCACTAGCCGAGGTGCGCGCCATGTTTGCAGTCCGATTCCACATACCGCACTGCACTTGCAACAGCATTGCATGGCGGTGCCAAGCCATGCAGCATGGCCATGCCATCAAGAGACGCAGGCCAGGCATGCCGTGCGATGCCATGCCCCACCCAAGCTGCCTCCCTACCGCCGCGTGCATGCCACATGCCACATGTCATGGCAAGCCTGTTCCATCCCATGCCATGCCGTGCCATGCCATGCCGTGCCATGCCATGCCCATGCCATGCCATGCCGTGCCATGCCATGCCCATGCCCATGCCATGCCCATGCCATGTCCATGCCATGCCATGCCGTCAACATGCGCAGGTGGTTCATGCCGAGCCTGCGGACATTGTATTTTTGACCAACGCGACCACGGCGGTCAACGCAGTGCTGCAGTCCATCCCGGCAAGTTGAGCGGGGCATGGGTGCAGCATGCGGCGGCTGTGGCAGCACATCAGGCACATGAAGTCACATTCGACAGCCACGAGGCGGCAAGCCGTGCCCGCGTTGCCTTGTGGCCCCTCGCTGCGCTCACTCCCAATCACCTGGCGCACGCATGCCCTCCCCGCAGCTTGGCCCTGGCGACCTGCTGCTGCTGGCCGACACCACCTATCCTGCTGTGCGCTCTGCGGCTGCCCGCATCGCTGCCCGCCACGGCGCAGCGCTGCTGGAAGTGCGGCTCCTGGATGCTCTGGGGCAGGAGGATGAAATCGTGCGGCGATACGAAGCGGCGCTGCAAGCAGGTCGGTGTTTCAGGTCCATTGCTACGCTTCCATAGTTGCCATGCAGCTGAAGCCCCATGCCGTCATGCCGCCATGCAAGTCATTCCATGCCATGCCATGTCTGCCATGCTTGCTCCCATGCCACGCGTCATGTGGCATCGCCATGCAATCCATGCCTCTTGCCCCCATGCCCGCCTCATGTCAGCTAAGCTCCGCCCCCCACCTCACGTGCCATGCACAGGCGGCGGACGCGTGCGTCTGGCTGTCATTGACCACATCATCTCCCTGGCCCCGGTGCACCTGCCTGTTGCGCCGCTCTGCGCGCTGTGCCGCCGCTACGGAGCAGCCAGCCTGGTTGACGGGGCCCATGCTGTGGGCGCTGTGCCTCTGGATCTGCCCAGCCTGAGGGCCGACTTCTATACCTCCAACCTGCATAAGTGAGTGGCATGCTACGCAAAGATGACGACACCTGCTTTGCTTACAGGCGGTTGCATGCTGCCGTTGGTCTGCTGCCCATGCCGCCATGCCTCGCCCACCATGCCTGCCCATGCTGCATTATGTGCTTTCCCAAGACTACAGCCCGCGCATGCTGCTACCCTCCCTGTCCTCCCGCCCATGTTGCAGGTGGGCCTGCACCCCAAAGGGCGCAGCCTTCCTCTGGGCTGCCAAGGAACGGCAGGCGGGGCTGCTGCCCCCTGTGACCTCACACGGCTTCGGCTTGGTACGCCAATGGCTGGGAAGTGCGGCTTGTGCGCTGTGTTTTTTGCCGCGGCGGAAGCCTGTGCGTGCGCAGGCTGTGTTTACAAGCACGCGGGCTCACCACCTGCCGCTCACCACTCCGCTGGCCCGTGGTGTCATGCTGGGCTCTGCTGCCTTTTTGAGCTGCAGGGGTTTCAGGGCGAGTTTTTGTGGGCTGGCACGTCCGACAGCACTGCGGTCATGGCTGTGCCGACAGGTGCGGCACGACTGCTGACCGCAGCGCACAGTCACATTGCTCTGCCGCTGCTGTCATGCAAAAACATCCTCACCGCCCTTGACTGCGGCGGCAGGAAGATCGCAGCTGATTATCCTGCAGTGTGCATGCTGTTGATTGGCTCGGACAGCCGATTGCCCTGCACCATGTGCATCCATCGCACCGCTTGCATTGAACATGGTTTGCCTCCCCCGTTTCCCCTCCTCCGCAGCCCTCGCGGTCATGCGTGCACTGGAGCCAGCAGCCTCGGCCTACCGCTCCTCCCTGCTGCGGCAGGCGGTCAGCCTGCTGCTGGGCAGCTGGAACACGCAGGCGGCGCTGGGGGTGCAGGCACAGGCGGCAGTCATGTGTGCCGTAGAGCTGCCGCCGTTCAGGTGCGGAGGGGAACGTCTGTGAAGCGCTGCGCTGCTGGCTGGCTGTCAAGGTGAACTGCACCAGTCTTCAAGCCATGCCTCTTACGGCTCAACAACCGCCCCACCCTAACTGCCACCCAAACCCAGCAGGGGGCGGGCCCCCACCAGCGCGCTGGCCGCCGCCATCCATGCTGCCCTGCGGCGAGAGCACAGCATCGAGGTGCCGGTGGCCTTTGCGGGCGGCCGCATGTGGTGCCGCATCTCGGCCCAGATCTACAACGAGCTGTCGGGTGAGCAGCCTCAGGCCAAGTGAAGGCTGCACTTCGTCACATGTGGGCAAGTGCGGGGTCAACACGCTGCACATCACCAGGCTGAGGCAGCTGCACGCACAGGGAGTTGCTGATTTGGTTGGCGTCCACAGGGTGCTGAACCGGCTGGCCTGTGCCTTGCTGCCGCCACTGGGGTTGCATGCGCAGCTGGTTGAACAGGCTGCTGCTGCTGCGCTTGCTGTGCTGACGCTCAGCGCTCAGAGCCCGCTGCTGCGTCTCATCCGTGCAGACTATCAACGGCTGGCAGATGCTGTCACGCAGCTTGCGGCGGGGCCAGGCGGCGCACCTGATGCCCCTGTTGCGGCGGCTGCATCCGGGCGCCACAAACGTTGAACAGTGGACGCACCACGCAGTGGGCATGCAGCTCACCCTGCAACCCCATCCAGCCCCCAGCGGGAGCGCCTGGCGCCCTGGGGTTTCGCGCTGCATCCGCTGTTCAGCGCGCATGCCGGCCTGCAAACTGTGCGCCTTGTGGGTGCTGGCCTGCAGCTTGCTTTCCCAGCTGAAGAAGTGGGAGTTGATGAGCATGACTTTCCGGCCGGTGCGTGGCTTTACTGGCCGCCGGCCCAGCTTGCCCCGTCAGCCGAGGCCCCCGGCAGCGAGGCAGCGGACCTGACGGTTGCCCGCCTCAGCCTGTCGCTGCGCCTGGGCAGCAGGCCTGGCACAGTGGAGCTGACAGCTCAGCGCAGCGCTGAGGGGCTAGAGGAGGTGCTGCCGCTGTAGCTGGGGGGTTCAAACTGGGCAGCCAGCTTTGCGTTGCCTTGTTTGTGTGTCCTTTGCTCATGATGCTGTGTTTCATTCTTAAGACTTACATTTGCTGTGTAAAGGCACATACACATGTTAATCGTATGTAGGTTAATCGAAAAGCATGCACTTGTGTGTGCTGCCGCTGGGGCGCCGCTGTGCGATGACTGGGCTCAAACTCTGGCGCCAGCTCAGCTCATGCAGGTAGGGAGGACATCAGGGCCATTCAGCAGCAGCGCCGCACTGAGAAACCAGTTGCAAACAGAGCAGCAGGTCGGAGGCAGAGCGCCCAAAGGCCGGCTCCCCCTCTCAACGCGTTTTCCACAGGCAAGACCGACAGGCCAGCGCCACACTGCAGCAGTAGGCACCTGTGCTAAGCCTCTTACCGGCTGGCTGGCCTGCGCCAGCCTGCGCCAGCCCGGGGAGGCCAGCTGGCCACCCGCCGCCCGCCGCCCGCCGCCACTGCTGCCACTTGCTGCTGCCGCCCTGCGCGAGCCGTGGGTGGCAGGCAGTGCTGATGCATCCCATCCCCATCCATCCACCTTGCAGGCTACCCAGCCGCCGAGCGCTCGTGCATTTCCTCAGCGTCAGCAAGGCACAGCCAGCCATGGGTGCCTGCTTCGCCCGGCCCGCGGCCGTCACGTCAGACGGCAATGGCACACCCACCCCAGACCGTATGCTGCCGAGCCACCATGCCCACAAGCTGAACGAATACAAGGCAGGGCAGCCAGAGAGCGGGAACGGTCCTTCCCCACCGCCACAGCAGGCCTACCCGCCGCCAGCCGTCTCTGGTGGCAATGACGGAGCCCCGCCGCCACCGCCGGGTGCTGCAGCCAAATCCCCAATGCTTCCCGGCGGTGCAGTCCGAGCTGTGCCGTCGGCAGGTGCGTTTGATTGACCAGCACGTGCTGTTAGTGGTGGGAGCAAGCTGCGCTGAGTGTCTCGGATGGGAATGGACAGCCGGGCACATTGTTGTTGCGACAGCCCATCTGGAAGTGCGAGGGGCACGGCCACCGCTGCCACCCCAGCTTGCGCACCCTGCTGCACCCCCTGTCCTCCTGCCACAGCTGGAAATGCCCAAGCCTGCTCTCCCTTCCTTCCCTCTCTTGATAACAGGCTCCCGGTACGGCCCGCCCACTGTCTACACCGCCCCGTCCAGCAAAGGCGTGGATTTCAGCAGTGGCAGCTATTTCAGCGGCAGCTATTTCAGCGGCAGTTGTTTCGACAGTGGAACTGGCGACAGCGGCGGCGGCGGCGGAGGCTGCGATTGAATCTGGTGCCAAGCTCGGTAGGGGCGGAAGCCGCGGCATCGCAGCTCCCGGCTGCCAGCGCAGCTGAATGGTCGAGATCCGCAGCGCTCCACGATCCTGTCCTTATCCGCCACTCTGGTGCCTCCCCATGCTTGCGTTACAGGCCAGACAGCTGTTTTTTAGCGCCCTTTCCCAACTTCATGATAAGTTATGAACACGACAGATGTATGTACACACCGCCGCTTGCTGTGCTGAGGCTCAGCGCTCAGAGCCCTTTGCTGCATCTCATCCGTGCAGACTATCAGAAGCTGGCAGATGCCGTAACGCAGCTTGCGGGGCCAGGCGGTGTGCCCGATGCCCCTGGTGCTGTGGCTGCACCACGCTAGGCGTGCCAATCCAGCAAGCATCCAGTCATCAGGCCTGCAGTCACCTTCTTACAATCAATTCACCGAACCACCGGGACGCGCACCTCTGCACTCAACGGCATTGCCACAGCTGACTCTTGAGCAGGAAGGCCATTACATGGCAAACAGCCATACTGTGTTTGCAGAGCATTGTGGAACTGCAGGTTGGTTGGTGACAGTCGTAGTGTAAAACAGTCGCAGCAGGCAGAAAGTGGCCCCGCTGCCGCTCTTCAGGGAGGCTTTACTCTACTCTGGCCCTTGCACTGCAGCTGGGACGCCTGCCGCTGCACCCGCCGCCGCTGCCGGGGCGCCCCGGTGCACGACAATGTTGGCGCCCTCAAACCCTAGCATCGCCTGCTGCGCCTGCCCGCGCGCGGCTATGTACTCAACCAGGTCTGCATAAGTTGAGACAGGCACTGCCTCGCCGCTGTCCCCGCTGCTGCCTTCACCATCAACTCCACAGCTGCTGCCATCGCCATCAACACCGCAGCTGCTGCTGCCGCCGCCACTGCCACTGCCGTTGTTACCGCCGGCGAGCTCACTGCCCCTGCGGCGCGCGATGCGGCGGTGGGGGAACAGCCGCGGGAAGACGCAGCAGGGGACGATGGCGAATGGCAGGCGCGCCTCGAGTGCGTACTCTCTGCGAGGAGCAGGTGGAGAGTTGCAGGTAGCGTTGGGGAGAGAAGGGTCAACACATTACATTATTTGGTCAATATCAATCGCAGGGCGAGGGGGCCGTGGTGGCCATGCTGGGCTGTCCATGCAAAGTGGGGGCAGCAGAGCTGAGTCAGCAGCACAGCTTGGGTTTGGTGCGATCCCTCAACACGCCCTCAAGCAACCGGCACTCACAGGGCGGGCTCTGTGGCCTGGTCGGGGTGGCAGGCCAGCACCAGAGAGAAGCCGCGGCGGAACCTGCTGCGCCAGCCGGCGCTGCACCACAGCTCCGGCCCAAACAGCTCCCGGACCTGGCAACTCATGCAGGTGGCGGGCAAACCAGGTTGTCAGGCGGATGGGGAAAAGGCATGCTGCTAAGCATGCTGCTTGCACTTGAAGGCGAGATGGAACCCGAGTAGAAGCACTGCACATTTACGGTGCTGCTCCATGCAGTAGGCAAGCTAAACCTCATCCGCAGCTGCTTCAACCAAACCTGGATGAAACCCAGCGGACTGGTGGCAGCGCCCCCTGCTGCCGCAATGCCCTGGTCAGCTGGCGGCACACACTGCGCTGCTGCCGGTCCCTCCTCCGCCCCCTGCTGCAGCTCTGCGCTTGTGAGCGTGCAGACGTGAGCAGCCCGCCCCGCCGCCTGCAGCTGCCGCAGCTGCGGCTTGCTAAGCTTGAGCGGGCGGGGGTCCACCAGGGTGCTGCGAATGCTATGCACGTGGCGCAGCTCAAAAGTCACGCCGCCGGCGCCGCCTGGTGTGTGGCAAATCAGGGGTGGGTGGAGTCAGGCTGAGGGTAGGGTGTAAGGCAGCTTGGGCAGCAAGGATCAGGGCAGTTGGAGGCAGCCCAGCGCCCGGGAGGCGTGGGTGCCTCCTGCTCTGCCGCACACCGGCGCAGAGCTTTGGATGGAAAGGCACGAGGGACGGCATGGCCATGCGTCCTCCCTGCTCCGCAACAGCAGCCAGTGCCCACCTGCCACATCCAGCACTCCCTCTCCACTGTTAAGCATCTCGTGGCCATACGTCTGCACCAGCCAGGCAGCCAGGACCTGCGCCCGCCTGCGCTTGGCCGCCGCGCCGCCGCTGTGTGCAAAGCCGTGCTGAGAGGACAGCACGCGACGCTCGCTGCGCCTGCGGTTGGGCGGGACATGGCAGCAAGTGCAGCTGGACTGTTGGGCACCGGTTGCGTTGTCGAGCTGGGATGCGCAGCAGCAACATCCCAGGCAACGGCTGTGCAAGAGCAGAGCAGGCAGATGCAGCCGACCCAGCAGCTGGGGCTCACATGTCTGCCACCCACTGCTGCCGCAGCGCGCCGGTGCGCGCATGCTCAAAGCGGCAGGCGGCGCCCTTGGCGCAGGAGCCGGTGTTCACAAAGTACTTGCAGAGGGGCGCCGCCGGAGCCTCTGCTGCCGCTGCTGCCGCTGCCGTTGCTGCCGCCGCCCCTGCTGCTGCCGTTGCTGCTGCCGCCGCCCCTGCTGCTGCCGCCGCCCCTGCTGCTGCCGTTGCTGCCGGCCCTGCTGCTGCTGTCGGGCCAAGACTTGTGCCGATGGTTGCCGCCAAGGCCGCTGCAATAGCAGGGTCTGCATGGCAGCCCACCAGCTGCTGCTGGCTGCTGGCATCTGGAGGCTGCAAGCCCTCCTGCTGCTGCCGCCGCTCCGTCACAGCTGCCGCATCTCCATGCAGCGGCGAAGGGTGCGGCCTAAACGTCTGGCCAGGGTGGCTGTCTCGCCAGGCCTGCACCACCGAGATGGCAGTTACCTGCAGCTCTCGGCTGCCGCTGGGGCGGCCCTGCACCCTCACAACGTCGCCCAGCTTCAACCTGCTTCTCAGATCTGCAAGCTCCTCAAGGCTGCCGCTGTACGTGCCCTGCAGCGGGCGTGTGGTGCAGCAAAGTTTCGGAATGGGTGCCAGGGTGCAGGGCTGGGCAACCGCCTGCCCGCCCCACGCACAGGCCAGGGCTTGCAGGCAGATGGCACCAGTGCGCATGGGCGGCCGGTAGTGGCAAGCACAGCAGGGACGGTTGCTTGCGCACACAACCGCTGGGCTGCTCACCAGCTTCACAACAATCTCCAGCCACAGCTGGCCCTGCCCTGCCTCTGAGCTGCGGCACAGCAGGTCATAAAACGCCTGCAAACAAAAGGGCGAGAGGGTGCACAGCGTTAGTGCGCCACGCAGCAGGCGGCCATGCAGAAGAGTGTGCCATCAGGCAGCCATCACCCACCAGCTTCTTGCTGACGGCTCTGCGGTGTGTGAGCTGCCCGACGGCAGTCTGCAAAGCCGCCCCACCATCCGTGGGCTCGGAGCACGCCGCCGCTGCCTGCCCTCCGCCGCCTGCCGCCTGATTCGCTGCAGGCCTGGCGCTGCATGGAGGCGTTGTTGGACGCATGCGACAGGTGCTTCTAGTGGCTCAACGATGGGAAACGCTGAGCAGCCGGAAGTGAAGAATAGAATGCTGGCGCGCCAGGGCGCTATTGCATCACTACAGCGTGCAGGCGGCAGAGCAAAATGCGAGTGTGCAGAGATGCCGGAAGGATGCAGACGACCTCCCTGCTGCCGCCGTTAACGGCGGACGGGCGCTGCCGTGCCCAACAGGTCTGCACATGTGGAAACAGTGTTGGTGGGCCTGTTGTGTGCCCAATGGACGCCTGCTTTGCCTTGAACAGCCCAACCTAATTTACCCAGTGCGTCTCGGTCGTCACCACAGGCACACAAAACAACCCTCAGCCCTGCCTCGCGGTGCTGCCGCTCGCTGCATTCGACCTGGACGATGGCTCGAACATATTGCAGTTGGTGACGCTAATCAAGTGGGGTTGTGGCGCAGGCGCGGCCCTTGCATTATATCAGGTACAGTCGCTGTGCCGAGAGGCAGGAGCGTGGGAAGGCGGGTGCGCCACGTGGAAAATGGCAGTGCTCGACAGCAGGGGTGGGTGATTGAGGTGCTCAAGTCGGGGATGAAAGGCGGGAAGAGCTGGGGGATAACCGTGGGAAGATATGAGCTGTGCAGGGAGTGAAGGGTGCAGGGGGACCGACATAGGGGCTTCAAACGGCAGAACTACACGGCTGGCGCGTGGGCAGCGCAGCGCACGCTTGCAACAAGTAGCATAGAAGAACTCGAGCAAGAGAATACACTGTCTCTCATGCGCAGCCGCAAAACTGGGCGAGCAGGCCCTGCAGCATTTCCAGGGAGCACAGCGGCAGCTGCTGCGCCCGGCTGAGCTGCATCAGCCGGCGGAGCACAGCTGCCGTCGCCGGCTGGCGGGCCGCCGCGGCGCGCCACTCCGGCTGCGCCGCCGCAGC
>RRZL01000056.1:1755307-1795586 GCA_006782975.1 Chlorella sp. Dachan | reverse complement strand
CACCTCCGCGCCTGGCTGACCAGCCCCGCTGCCGCCAGCCGTTTGCACTCGGCCGGCCGCCGCGGCCGATGCCGGCCGCGCGGCGCCTGCTGCACGCACCTCAGCAGGCGCAGCGGGCCCCCAGGGCAGCTGGCTCATGCGATAGCGTGACCTCACCCAACAACGTCTGTACCAGCGACTACAGGTGCGCCCCCTGTTACTGGCAGAAAATGTCGAGAAAGGTCGCAATCGGGTGCCGGTAAGCTTGAAACGCTGCGCTGGAGCCGGCGCGGGCAGGCAGCGCGTCACTCACACTACGTGTTCCTTCCTCGCTGCCCTTGGGCTCTGCAGCGCCCACTCCGGCTGTGTGATGAGCCCCGCCCCGCTGCCCACTGGCGCTGGCAGCGGCGCTGCCGACACTGCTGCCATCCTGGCGACAGGCATGCGCCTCATTCTGGCCTCCATGTCGCCCTCTGACGCCTGTCAGCTGGCGGCCGCCCGCACTTTCCTGGCCGCCTTCCCGGCGCCTGCCGAGTAGGCGCAGCGTATCCAGCGGTGCCGGGCACAGCCTTAAGCTGACTGCAAGCGTCTACTAGGCATAGCTGGCCCACTACTGTCGCATGCAGTGCACCCCGCCAACTTCTCCACATCCAAATCAACGACCTTCACTATTGGGTGACTAGACAACTCGTACGGCCTGCCGGCCGCCTAGGCCGCTCCTCAATGCTCTGTTCTCTAGACAACCAACGCTTTGCTGCTCCCTCGCACTACCAGCCCGCCCACCCGAAACAATCTGAATGACTAGCAAGCAACGAATAAGCAACGAATGCCTGCCGGCCACGATGCATGGCCCATGAGTCTTTTCGAATAGAAGCCACCGAACCCCAGCTTTGCAAGGCCCCGTGAACCTGAACTCGACCCGGCCTCCTGAACTATCGTTGATGCCGATTCTGCCTATCTGTTCTTGCCCACACATCCATCTGCGCGCTCCTGCAAGCCTCCCAAATGCATGCCCTCGTGCAGCCCCCAACCTACCTGATTTCATACTCCACTTGTGTGCCAAAGCTCCCATTTTGTGGCACCGCTGTCTCAGCCAAGTTTGTGTTTTCCGCGCCCGCATGAGCCAACCTACGCGTCCCAGACTCCTGCAACGCACTTGTGTCTAGCCTTGTTCGCCCCCCAACTCGTGCACGCCACTGTGTGCTAACCCCACTTGTTTGTTGTAGCGTGGCGCTTGCCGCGCCCCTCGATTCCAACGAATGCGACTCACTTGAACGCGTGTCCTTCACACTTGTTTCATGTGTCACTCCTCCACACCTTGCCTGCCCATCCGTACCCTTGCCAGCGCTGAGCCGCCTTACACCTGCCTTGCCAATCAGGCTTGCACCTGACTTGCCACTCAAGCCACGCATGAGGCACACTGCCCCATGCCGTCTCACAAGTTGATTGCATTGACTGACTACTTGCAAGCAAAAGTAGCACGACCCAGTAATGTCGGTGCAACCTATGTCAAGCGGCAGTGGCCTCAGGGCCAAACAGTCGGCTCCGGGCATCTGGCTGCTCAGCCCTGCTGGGCTTGCGGCATGGCCGGCGCCGCGAGCTGCTCCAGTGCGGCCCACAGCCGGTCCACCTGTGCACTGGTGTAGCCGGTGCCAGCCAGGGGCAGGTGCTTTGCTTGCGGCTGGCGGTCCAGGTAAAAGCCGCCCGGCTGGAGCTTGCTTTCGTCCTGCAGCATGCAAGCATCAAACACCTGCCTCAGTGCGGTTGCCCCAGGACGTGCGGCAGGCAAATGCACAGCAGGCGGCGTGCAGGGGTGGGCATTAGCCATTCCGCTGCAAGTGTGTGCCAATTGGTCTTCGTCGGAGGGCGGCTGGGCGCTGTGTGCACTTAGCACACCAGCGTCAAGCCCAGGTGGCAGCCAGGGGCAGCTGGCCGAAGAGGCATAGGCAGCAGCACACACTCACAGGCAAATCACAGCAGCACAGCACCGCACCGCACCGCACCGCACCGCACCGCACCGCACCGCACCGCACCGCACCGCACCGCACCGCCTGCTCCTCACCTCCAGGCACAGCCACACGGTAGTGTCGCAGCCCTGCTGCAGGTTGCGCAGCTTGTCCTGGAAGGCATTGTAGAAGCCGGGGATGCTGCATGGAAGAAGGGAAGGAGATGGGGCGAGAACACGGATAGATGCAGGAAGGACAGGACATGGGACAATGGGCGGGATGCTGCGCGGGCGGGGCGGGGGCAGGAGCTGGTTGCGGCTCAAGCTGCAGGTGTGCACGGCTTCGCAGCGTGGCCCAGCAGTGGGCCCAGCCACACAGCAGCCTGGCGCAGCAGCCTGGCGCAGCAGCCGCACTTTGCATGGGCAGCGGCTGTGCACCAACGCCTCACCTCGTCTTCACTCCCTCAGTCTCCGTCCAGCCGGGGTGCATGGCAAAGGCGCGCGTGCGCTTGCCGCCTGCCGCCCACCGCTCGCTCAGCCGCTCCGCGATCGCGACCTGTTGGGAGAGGGAGGGGCAGTGCAGGCCCCGTGTGTAGTGGCAGCACGGTTCACTGGGGAGGGAGGTCAGCCGGCACCAGATACCAGTACATCACCCGTGTATGCCTCCCCCCATGTGCAGCCGCCCACCTGCCGCCGCTTGTCGCGGGCGTACTGCCTCGTGCCGTCAAACTTGCTCCACTTCTTGGCTTCCAGGTCATCCACCTCGAGCGGCTCTGTGTACTGCAGGACGCAGCCAGGGCAAGCAGAGAGGCCGCATGACTAGGAGCTGGAGGTTGATGCACGTGTGCAAAAATGCCTCCAGATTGTCCAGCTTCCAGCTTGCAAGCGGCAAGTGTCACCACACCTGGCCTCCGCTGGACACAAATACGACCCGAGCGCCGCTGCCGGCAGCGCCGCTGCTGCCGCCCGCTGCTGCGCCTGCCGCATGCAGCGCGGGCTCGAGGGCGGCCGTGAGCGCAAAGGCGCCCAGCGTGTTCACTGCGGGCAGAGAGAGGGAGGGCACCTTGCTGCAAGTGCACCTTGGCAGGAAATGCGAGGAAAGGCTGCCGCAGACGCGGTTCCCACGCCCTACATCTCCGCATGGGCATCTGCACCCAGCAAGCAGCAACCGCTCACCTGCAAAGTTGGTTTCGTAGCCATCGGCGGAGGGGGTGCGCTCGTGCAGCATGAGGCCAGCGCTGCGGGCAGCAGGCAACGAGGGGCAGTCACGCCCTGGTTGCGGATGCCGGGCCAGGCAGCGGCACGTGGCATGGCTGCGAGAGCGGCAAGCAATGGGCACTGCTCCCCATCAGTCCAGGATCAATCGCAAACGACGTCAACAAGTGGGCTGTCAATTGGCTCACTTGTTGACCAGCAGGTCCAGGGGTGCTCCGGATGCCAGCCACTCCTCCGCGAGCACCCGGATGGCCGCCAACGATGCCAGGTCGCACACCTGCATGTGGCTGGGGCGCCATTGTTAGCAGCAGCAGGCGCAGCAGCAGCAGCAGCAGCAGCAGCAGCAGCAGCAGCAGCAGCAGCAGCAGCAGCAGCAGCAGCAGCAGCAGCAGCAGCAGCAGCAGCAGCAGTAGCAGCGGCAGCAGCAGGGCAAGCAGCGGCAGCAGGCGCACAAGCAGCAGCAGCAGGCGCGCAGCAGCAGCAGCAGCAGCAGGGCAAGCAACCGCAAGAGCAGGCTGGCCAGGAGACAGAGCATGCGCACCACCTTCATAGGCCACAGGCAGCCCGCGCTGGCCAGCAGCAGCAGGGCCCAGCCAAGCACGGTGTTCGAACCACGCCTCGTCACCGGTCCATGCTCAGCACAGCAGTCACCTTTAGGTGCACGTCGCTGTTGCCGCTGTCGCGCCGCACGCGCTCCACAGCCTCCCGCCCCCGCTCCTCGCTACGGCACACCTGCGGGTGGGCTAGCGAGCACGTGACTTGCCTATGGAGCACGGGACTGGCCATGCAACGAGCACGCACGGTTCAGCTGGCTCGGCCAGACGGAGCATCCACAGTGCCCGCCCATCAGCAGATGTGCAAGCGCGTGCCGCAGCAGGGCACGGCACACCATGCCAAGGTGTGCGGTGCAGCATGAGCGCACCATGTACAGCGTGGCGCCGCGCCGCGCCAGCTCGAGGCTCGTCTGGTAGCCCAGCCCCTGGTTAGCGCCTGAAGCAGGAGAGAGTTGGTGAGCCCGCTTGGTGTGCAACGGCGGGCGCAGCCAGAAGGTGCGTGCGCTGGGGCAAAGCCTCCCCATGGTGGTCATGCACCCAGCACTGGCATGTCATGGTTGGCTTGGTACTCAGCGCTGGCGCCGCCACCATGCACTGCACTGCACTTCGCCAGCGCCCACCTGTCACCATGGCGTGCCGGCCGGCCAGCGAGCGCTGCATCACCGCCTCGTCAAACTTCTTGGCCGCCCGCTCGTAGCCGCCGCGAGTGAACTCGCGCAGGCCCTTGACCAGGAAGATTGTGGATCGCAGCATGCCCGCCATCTCGGCCAGTTGTTGCCCCGGCTGCAGCCCTGCACGTGTTTGCAGCCGGGCCTGTGAGCAGGCCGAGGATGGGGGTTCTGGGCAGGCACCGTCTGCGCTCCTCCTCGGGAGGAGGAAGCAGCAGTGGCGGTCCAGAGACGGAAGCAGCAGTGGCGGCAGGCACGGTGCCTAACCCCTGTTCTTGACTTGCAGGCATGGGGCGGCAAGCGGCGATCGGCGAGCGGCAAGCGGCGAGCGGTGGCAGCGGCAGGAGACGGGCCGCCACAGCCAGCTGATGTGCCAGTTGGTTTCATGGCAGTGACTCCCTGTAATCTGGGCTTGCCTGGAGGTGCGGCAGCGACAGGAAGCGGAACACGCCTGGCTCCCAGAGCCCTAGTGGTTGCTGTAGTGCTGTCCGATTGGTATGGATCACGCTTCTGAGCGGCTGCAAGTCGGTGCAATGGCGAATGGCCGAGCCTTGCCATCTTTCTTCCGGGCTTCTCTGCATGGCCACACCACCGCCCCGCCAGAGCTAGTCTGCCCATCCATCATCCAACCTGAAATCCGCCATGAAGCCTCTGGCCTCCCCCGCCAGCGAGGAACTGGACTCCCAAGAGCTGAACGCCCTGGGTGCGCTGAGGTCGCTGCTGGCGGTCTGGCAGCTGCTGGTCGACTGCCGAGCAACGATCGTAGGCCCCGAGGCGTCCGGGACGGCCCGACGGAGCGCCGGCGGTGCCGCCGCCTGCCGCTCGCTGCCGCCGCCTGGGCCGCCCTCCCATGCCGGCTCCCTGCCCTGCTTGTGCAGAGGACGACGCCACCGACATCCTTGAGGCCGCCAACCAGGTGCAGCTGAACGACCGCCGCGAGCAGGCGCCCAAGGTGGGTGCTGGCCATGTTGAAGTGCTCATGCCGATAGCCCACCTGCCCCGCACCTAAAACACGTCTACGCCTGCAAGTCGACACCGGCTGTCATCGTTTGCCCCTTGTGTGCGCAGGTGGACGCCGACTTCTTCAACCGCTTTGACGACGACGCGGACGAGAGCGACATGCGCCCCACGCAGGCCTGAGGCTTACCTTGCATTCAGCACGCAGACGCCTTCAGAGCAATTGCAGCACGTGCACAGGCCGCTGAGGCAGCACACCAGGCAGCGCCAGGCTTAGCAACAGCAGCAGCACAGCAGCACAACAAGCAGCACCCCAAAAGCAGCACTAGACTAGGGGAGCGGCGGCGGCGGCGGCACTGCGCGGCGAGCGAATGTCCGGCACACCGCTGGGCGCCAACCCCGCATCCTCAGCCGAGCTGACGGCCAAGTGAGCGGTTTTGGCTACTGTTTGTTTGCGTGGTGGCACCCATGGATGTGTAGTTGGTTGGGCTGCTGCTGCGCATCATTAGCGCATGAGGATTGTTGGAAACCGCTTCGGCGGGGTTGGTTGCCATGCCATCAAGGAGTTGGGGGAGGGGTGACATGCCCCATTCCTCTTGCGCTGCCCCACTCCTGCCCTGCGCTGCAGGTACTCCAAGCTCTTCCAGTCGTACCGGCTGGCCGTCAACGGCGCACACTTTGGCCCCTCCGCGGCCACCCTCTCAGGTGGGCAGGCTGCCTGCATTGCGAGGTGCAGGGAGGCCCGCGCGGCAAGGCAGTAGGCTGCACTGGGTGTGAGGCAGGTCGTCGCGTGACAACGCCGTGCGCTTGTGACGCATGGGTGTGGTGCTGCTTGCAAAGTTGGGCTGAAGGGTTTGGGGCGCAACCCTGGCCTGCAGGCGCCCCCCTGTGGGAGTGGCAGGACCCGTCTGGCAGCGGCATCGTGGCCTGCGAAGGTGGGAGGGCGGCATGATCCAAGCTGGCCCTGCCGCACAGCGCGCTTCGCCCGCCCCTTTCGCGCGACTTTGGCTCACGGTTCATGGCTGTGCTTCCCGCTTGAATAGTCAGTTATGGCCGCACCCCCTGTTGCAGGGCCACCGCTGCTGCGGGTGCTGGCCTCTCCGCGCCTGAAGCCTGAGCCAGACCAGTACCTGCACTCTGACCAGCCCCAGCGGTCCCAGCAGCAGCAGCAGCAGCAGCAGCAGCAGCAGTGAGCGCTGCCGCCCGTGCTGCCGCAGTGCGCCAGGCAGCAGCGGTGCAGGGCTCCAACAACCAGCGCCAGCCACACCAAGCGCAGCCACCGCGCCGCTTTCTGGCAGCGAGTCAGCTGCAGCTCTCGCAGTGCAGCAGCACCCACCCAGCCGCAGCCCGCCGCAGCACCCATCCAGTGCCCAGCATGGCGGGGCATGGTGCGGCCCGTGCCGCGGCCTTTGATGTCGCAGCCCGGGCGCAGCAGCGCCAGCTGTTCATGGTGAGCACATGGCGGGCAGCTCAACTGCTGTGGGGGGCACACCGTGCCAGTTGCTGCAAGTATGGGTGCAAGCATGCGTGGTCAAGGCTAAACCGTGGAACAGCGCGTGCATGCCCCTTGCCCGCATGCACGTGCGGCTGCCACAACAGTGGTGTCATGGCACCAACAGCCCAGGATCGTCCCTCCACCTGCCACCCTTCCACAGGGCATGAACGCCTATGAACGTCACAAGAAGATGGTGCATGATCTGGTGGCTTTCTACGGAGGCCAGCTGCCGCAGGCAGGCCAGGTACTCTGCTGGCCGGGAGGAGGAAGGACACGCAGCGGCCCTGCTGTGCAGCGCGGCCCTGCCTTGCAGACCAGCGCCCTTGCGTATGCGCATGGCCATGTGCTTGTGCCTGTATGTTGCCTGTGTGGATCGTGCGCACCCTCGTGCTGCGCTGCACACGTGTGCTGCGCTGCACACGTGTGCTGTGCTGTTGTTGTGAGGCTGGAAAGGCGGATCCGTCGATGTTTGTGCAACTCCTGCCGCAGGCCGGGCCCGCCAAGTCGGACTGGGACATTCTGCGGGACAACTTCAGGTTCGGCCCAGTGCTTTTTTGTTGGGCCCAATGTTTCTTGTATTGCCGAGCTCGCCAGCAGGCACACGTCGAGCACGCGGTTGGGCGCTCAGGCTGGGGACGCCCCTCTACTGAGCCCCCACTGTGACCATGTGCTGGATCCTTTGAAATCCAGGCGGCTTGTCATAATCACGCTCGATCACTGCCTGCGAGCTCGGCGTTCCCTTGTACAACACCCATTGCGTTGAGTCCATGCCACGGGTGTGCGCCATGCAGGTTCATCCGCAGCGAGGAAGACGATGCGGCCTTCTGCATAAAAGCTCAGCCTTTTTTACAAAGAACAAGTGCATTAAGTTCTTGCCCAGGTGTGTACGCGATGCAGGTTCATCCGCAGCGAGGAAGACGATGCGGCCGACAGCTGGGAGGTGCGCCTGGCCAAGCGCTACTACAGGTGGGGGCGGCGGCCTGTCCAACTGCAAGCGGCATATTGTGTGGGAGGGTTGAGTGGGGTCCAGCAGATTCCTGAACCATCTCCCAGGATGGTCCACCACAAGGGGGGCAGTTGAGCGCCAGGAATAAAACTCCCAACCCGTCACCAGCTTGCTGCACCTGACCCGCTCCAATACAACACGTGCGCACATGCTCTCCTCCTTCGCAGCAAGCTGTTCAAGGAGTTGAGCTGCGTTGAACATTTCCAGCACCATAACACCACTACATCTGCAATATGCGTCTCCCATTGCAGCAAGCTGTTCAAGGAGTATGCGATCGCGGACCTGTCTCGCTACAAGGAGGGGCGGGTGGGCCTGCGCTGGCGCACCCAGAAGGAAGTCGTGTCCGGCCGCGGCCAGTTTGTGTGCGGAGCCAAGGTACATGTTGCATGGTCCTGTGCTGGCATTGATTATTGCTGGAATCAGCGGTGTGCTTGGGTTGGTGCCTGGCCACAGCCAGCTTGTGTGCGGGGCCGAAGTGCGGGCGCGTGTTGGCAGGCGGGGCATGTTGGCTTGATTAGCAGCGCTTGTCTTGCGTGGAAAAGACACAAGTTGGAACTGGAATGGCACCACGCGGCAATGCATGCTCCGGTGCCTATGCATGGTCCGGTGAAATAATGCATGCTCCGGTGCCTATGCATGCTGCAGGACTGCGAGGAGCGGCGCGGCCTGGCGTCATTTGAGGTGCCCTTTGCCTACCAGGAGGCAGGTGATGATCAGGCTACTGAAACGTGAAGTGCCCCAGCAAGCCTTTGCCGCTGGTGTCGTTTGCTTTACTTCCACGCTAGATAGGGTGGGCTTGTTGTTTTGTGGAGCGCTGGGCGCCACTCCCGAGCGCTGGGCGCCACAGCTGGCCACCCCTTGAGACGCTAGGCGCCTTGCCTGCAACCACACGTCACCTCACCCTGCCGCAGGCGAGCGCAAGCAAGCGCTGGTCAAGCTACGGCTGTGCCCCACCCACGCCTACCAGGTGCGGCTGCCTTTCCCGTTTGCAGCTGCTGGCTGCATGAGTGCACTGCTGCTGCTGCTGCTGCTTGAAACAGGGACAACCTGGAGCTCGCTGATGCGTGGATGCATTTTTGGCTTGCTTTCCTCCCACTCACCCACTCAGCCGCCGACTCCTCAAGCACAGCTCAACTATCGCAAGCATCAGGAGGCCGAGGCGGCGCACCGGCAGCGGGAGAAGGAGGCACGCCGCAAAGCCAAGCGGCGCAGGAAGGAGCGGGAGGAGCGGCGGCAGCGGAAGGAGGAGCGGCGGCGCAAGCGCAGCAAGAGCGGGCGCAGCAAGGAAGGGCGGCGCAAGCGGCGCCGGGGGAGTAGCAGCAGCGGCAGCAGCAGCAGCAGCAGCAGCGGATCGTCTAGCAGCAGCCCCTCGTCCTCTTCCTCAGATAGTGCCAGCAGCAGCAGCGAGGACGAGGGCGAGAGGCAGCGCGGCGGCACGCACAAGCGGCGGCGCAGCGGCGGGCGCGAGGCTGCCCTGCCTGAGCAGCAGCAGCAGGCGGTAGGGGCTGCACCTGCAGGCGGTGGTGCAGCGGCAGCAGCAGCAGCGGGGGCGCCTGGAGAGAACGAGTTTGAAGCTTTCCTGAAAGGCCTGTTTGAATAGACGTTTGAATAGATGGGAGGCCTGCCTGATGATGGAGGAGCAGCAGCGGGCGCTACTGGCTGGCTCTACACAGCGGGCGCCACCCGGTGTGTGCAGGAAAGCGCGCGGCGCGCGGCCTGCCACCTAACTAGTCTTTCGCTGAAACCACAGCTTGTTAACCTTGTACCTCTCACGACATTCTGTTCAAAGTGCAGCCAGCGCTGTAACGCAAACATCGCATGGGTGGGGCCAGTCAGGAGAGCGGTCAGGAGAGCGGTCAGGCGGAGCAAGGGCAACAGTCAAGCAAGGAAGGTCAAGCGAGTCATTGGGTCAGGGCGGGCAGAAGAAGCAATGGAGTTACGGGCGTGGCAGGGGCTGTGCACAGCAGGCCATGCCCACCAGCAACTCTCCTGTCACTATTTTGCCGCCGCCGCCGCCTGCTGCTGCTCCTGCTTGGCAGGCTCCGCCGGCTGCTGCTGCTTGGGCTCCGGCATGTCCATGGGCACGATGCTGCGGAATGGGGGAGGAGCACCACTCATTATTGAAACCTCAGGGTTGCATGGGGTGTTGGCACCACGCTTGCGGGCGCAGAGCAGGCGGCAGGCAGCAGCCAGTGCGCAGGGGAGGCAGCAGTAGTGTTGTCCGACCCTCAACTGGTGCTCATCTCGTGCTCGTGCTTGCTGGAGCGGCCCAGGCAGCAGCGAGCAAAACGAGACTCACAACGCCGTGTTTTCACCATGCACCAGCCCTCACCATTTTCCCCACCACACCCTCACCATGTTTCTCACCAGACCCTCGCCACTGTTCCCCAGCCCACCCCCTCACCTCGTGTTGATCACGTGCTTGCTGGAGCGGCCCAGGCGGCGCGGGTTCTTGTCCACGCTCTCCTGCAGCTTGGCAAACACCTTCTCTGCAGCACGGCAAGAGTGCACAGGAAAGCGATTCAGGAAGTGCACAGGAGCGTGATTGAGGAAGTGCACAGGAACGCGATTGAGGAACCGCAGCTCTGGCTTCATGGATTGGGTGCAGCAGCCAGGCCGATGGCAGGGCTGCTGCAAGTCGGGGAGCCGAGTCGCGGCCAGTCGTGCTGGGTCCAGCCCACCCACAAATGGTCGTCGGTGCATGGGCAGCTGCAGTGTGCTAGCCTCGGTCAGCATGTGCAAAGTGTACGTAATTAATCGTGCTTCAGAAAGTGTACGTCAAAAAGTGTACTTCAGCTTGCCTGGGTCCAGGCCATCCACAATCAGGATTTTGTGCCGCTGATCCTCTCCGCGCTGCAGCGACAGCTGGCCCAGCCGCACGCCTGCAGAGCGGGCAGCAACCGAACGGACTGGTGAGCGGTTGGTAGCAGGTCCAGGCGAGCGATGCAGGAGCCAACTGGGAGCACAGGTGCGCTGGGAAGCGTGCCGCACATGGGGGCCGCCGCATTTGCCACCTGCCCCCCAACGCAAGCGAAGTGTGCCGCGTGGGGGCCGCCGCGTTTGCCATCTGCCCCAAGCGCAATCGCGCCACCCGGCGTGACCACAGCGCACCCAGCGCGCCGCGCAGCAGCTCCAGCAGCTCCTCGTGGTTGTGGGAGGAGTTGATGGCGCTCTTGACCTGCGGTGAGCAGGGCAGCGCACAGAGGTTGAGTGGAGTGAGTGTTGGGTGGCAGGAAGGGGTGAGCTGAGTGGCAAAAAGGGGTGAGCCGAGTGGCAGGAAGGGTTGTGCCGAGAAGGACGGGTGCCGGTGACCACCCGCCCGGCGGTCCGCACGACCTCACTTCTGCCTCCACACAACCCAGCGTTGCCTCCGGCCCAAGCAGCTAAGCATTGCTACCGACCCCAACCCCCTGCTTGCCTGCACGCGCACAAAGTCTGCGGTGACGCGCAGGATGAGCCGCTGCTTGCCGCGGTCGTCAACCTCCAGCGCCACCTGAAACCATGCCAGGGGGTGGGCCGGACAGCCAGCCAGGCAGTGGGTGGGACAGCCAGCGCTACGGTGAGCTTGGGAAACCACGACAGGCAAGTTGAGGAGCCAGCGCACGCGAGCTTGCAGGCAGCAGGCGCAGCGCGCAACCCCTCAAGCGCCACATTCGTTTACTGCAGCTGTCAGCCTGAAGCGGCCCTCCAGTCCGCACCTGCGACTTGTTGGATCCGATTTTAAGGATGCAGGGCGGCACGGGCGCCTTGCCATCGCCCTCGCCCGCGGTGTAGGTGGTCAGCGAGTTGTCTAGGATGTACAGATACCTGCAAGGAGGGGCATTTGTGAGGCACAGGCGTCCATGGCTGTTGCAAAACACAGGCAGCTGCACAGCGGCGAGGTCCAGATTGAAGGCAACACCCGCGGCTCGGACTGATGCACGCGGCTCCCCATAGGCTGCTGGGCAAGCTGCGGCAGAGTAGTAGTCCGACTGCTTATAATACTGCTCAAATTCTGGTGACGAAGGAATGCCGCATGGCGACATCTCAGCCCTAGCTGGCGCCCACCTGCCATCGGGTTCGGTGCGGTACGCCACAGGCAGCTTGCCCACATTGTACCGAATCTGCCGCTCCACTTCACCCGTCCTGCAGGGCGCGCGTGCATGACCGTGCACGGGTGAAGCATGTGGATTTGGGCATGCAAGCACCGCAAGCAAACGGCTGCTCCACAGCAGCATGCAAAATAGCGCTGCAGGCGACCAGCCAGCCGCCGGTAGCAAGCTGCCCGGAAGCCACCCCGCTGCAACGCCAGGCGTCAAAGCGGCTGCACAGCAGTGTGCGCACTTGCGACGCAGCAGCTTGGCCCCTCCATCCGTGGTGTACAGCTTGACCAGGTAGGCCTGCAACAGGCACAACCGCAGAAGGGCAAAGGAGTGGCTGTGTGCCAACCCAACACGCGCACCGGAACAAGCACAGGGGAGTGTGCCGTGCAGCGTCTGGCCCACAGCTGCGCAACCGACCTTCATCGGAACAATCTGACAGAGGCCCCAAACACCCCAGAATGTGGACCACAAGCAGGCCTGACGAGCTGGCGCCCACCTGCGTGTCCAGCACCAGAGCGTGGTCGGTGCGGCGGCGCGGCGCCGAGGCCAGGTTGCAGTCAGTGGTCAGCGCGTGCTTGCCGCTGTACTTGCAGTAGTAGACGTACAGCGGCTTGTCGCCCACAACGGGGCCCACATCCTCACTCGAGTACCTGTGCGGCGGCGGGAGGTTGGTGGTGGGGCAGCGAGTGAGCGGCGTCGGCGGCGCAGCGGCGCGCGGAGTGCGGCGCGAGCTGCAGATGCTATTTTGCAGCCTGCTGGGACTCTGCCAGGCCCACGGAACGCCCCGCAGCGCACGTCAAGGTGGTGCGGCGCGGCGGCATCGCTGCAGGCTGCTGCTAAGCGCTCCCGGGACTCGGGTGGTGGCGCTTATGTCCGAGAATGCGCAGCGCGCAGTTGCCAGAGCTTCCCGGCGCCGAAAGCCAGTCAAGCACGCTGCCGCAACGTTCTAAGGGGCTGTGATCATGCCGATGAGGTGAACGGAGTGGTCAGCAGTGAGGACAAGCCGTCTGCAGGCCGCTGGATCGCTGACTGTAGCCACCACGCGCTGGCGGCGGGCAGCGGCCGCCTCGGGCCGAGGCTCACTGTGCCATATCGCACGGCCCAAACTCTGCCGACGATGCAGTGTCAATTAAAGTGATAAAATACTTTGGAGTGGGGATGCGGCCAGCCGATTGAGGCCAGCAGCGTGAGTGATGCTCAAGGGGCAAGGGGAGGCAAGCAAAGCGCAGCTAAAAGCAGGGAGCACAGGGGCACGGGCGTGGGGATGCAGTTGAAAACCGCCCGGCCCAGCAAAAAGCGTGTACACAAGCGCAGCAAAGAATAGCGTGGATGAAAAGCCGGCGGCAAGGGTGCCGGCGGCACCGTGTTTGTTCGGGTGGTGATGTTGGAGCAGAAAAAGGGCAAACACAAGGTTGCCCCGCGCAAGAGTGAGGCGTCCAAACCGGCCCCGCTGCCCGCGCTGGTGTAAGGCGGCGGGCATGTGCACAAGCTGCAGCTGCTCAGCCGCTCGTGGCCAGCACCGCCTCTGCAAGATCGTCCTGCACCGAGAACAACAACAGCAGTGGGCATGTGGTCAGATGCGCCGGTGCCGGGGTGTTGGTTGGGTGCACACGCGGCGCACACAGAATGGCAGACAAGGCATCGAGCAGCCTGCAGCACCGCAACTTAGGCCTGCTTGACTGGAAGTGTGCACACACATCACGGTGCCACGCAGCGGCGAAAAGCGCAGCGTGCTGCCCTCGGCAGCTCAGGCCCGTAGGGTGGGACGTGACAGCGTAGCGCACCTCGGGGATCACTCGAATGCTGCAGTCAGACTGTGGGTAGGCCACGCACAGCAGCGCATAGCCCGCTTCCTGCGGCATGGCAGGCAGAGGGGCGCGCATCCCACCAGGCGTGCATCTCATCAGGCTGTGGCCCAGGGTGGGGCGCTGGCGGCGCACCACCGTATCCCAGCAACGGAGCCTGCTGCCGGCGCAGTGCAACCTCAGCTACTGCCCGCTGCCACTTGACGTTTGTCCAGCAAAGCGCGCACGATGGCGCACCTGCGCTTCATCGTTGATCATGCTGCCGGGCTGGTCCACCAGGCCGGTGTCCAGCTTGGCGGCGCAGCGCCTGCGGGGAAACGCAATGATCACAGGCATTGCATCCGGTCAGCACGGGCGCGGCAGCGGCAGGAGCGGTGGCACCAGCAGCAGCATGGGCACCAGAGGCGGCGGCGGCTGCAGCGTGAGGAGAGGGGGTGTGGCAGCTCACAGGCAGACGCCCATCTTGCAGTCGTACGGCACGTCGATGCCCTTGTCCAGCGCCGCATCCAGCACCGTCTCGCTGGCGTCCACCTCCAGCACGTGCATGTTGCCCTGTTCGGGCAGGGGAGGGAGTGGAGTGCAGGGTGAAGGCGGCGGGGTTGGCAGGGTGCTCCCAGCGAGCCTCTGCCCAGGCGGGCCGGGAGGGCAGCAAGGAGGCTTCACAGACCTTGGCTGCAGAAACTGAGCAAGTTCAGGTGTTGCCCAAAATGCACTCACCTCAAGATCCTGCAGCTCGACCTTGGCGTGGCACACGGCCGCCTGCCGCCGCGCCGCCGCCGGTGCTGCCACCCCAAACGCGCGCCTGCTGCTCGTTGCTGCGGTGCCGGGGCGGCGCGGCTGCACGCTGCGGGCTGCGGCGGTCTGCATTGCCTGCTGGTGGGAGGTGCTCGGGAGTTGGTGAAGGTGCACGAGCGGGCCTCCCGGCGCGCTGTAGAAGCACTGGCGAGTTGTCACAGATGGCTGGTGTGGTGCACCGGCCGCGAGCTTACGCGCTGGAACAGGGTGTGCACCCAGATGAGCCACGTTGCACCTGCATGGGCACGTCCCTCCCTCCCTTGGACCAGTTCCTGGCGCACTACACTGCAGAGTTGTTCCTGAATTGTCCCCCGAAGGCAGCCTCGCGTCCGCTTGCGCTGCTCGGAATTGAGCGCCAGTGCCCAAACGATGCGGCCCGCCGTGGCGCTGCTGGTCGCCCTGGCGCTGCTGGGAATCGCGGCGGTGCAGGCGGAGCTCGCTCCCAACGCCGGCTGCGCCCGTCTGTCGGTTGCCGCCGCCGCCGCCGCCCCTGACGCTTGGGCGCTCCCCACCAATGTGAGAGTGCTGCTGCTGCTCTGCTACAACACTGACGCGGTTGCACGACGCGCGCCGTGGCCGCCGCCCCGATGCAGCTCTCCTCCCAACCAAGTTGACCTCTTCCCCCCCGCCTGCAGTTCACCAGCCCAGTGAACCTGCTGGCCACCCCTCAGAAGCTGTGCTTCACAGCCCAGCCGGTGGCTCCCTTCCTGGCGCTGCTGTTCCACCGGGTGCACCTGCCCACGGGCTCCAGCCTGCATGTCTGCCCCGCGGCGCCCTCCACGGCTGCCTGCGTCCAGCTGGGTGCTGGCCGGCTGCTGGCCGCCGTGCCGGGCAACACCGCCATCCTCTCCTTCATGCCCGGCGCTTCCGGCGCAGAGGGCGCTGTGGCGGAGCTGGGGGCGGTGCTGCAGGGGGTGCAGCCACTGCCCGGCCAGCCGGGCGCCAGCGCGCTAGCAGCCGCCGAGCGCAAGGCGGTCGCAGGTGCCAGCCCACCAGCAGCCGACGAGCACAAGTACGATTCCAGTCGGGCGATGGCGCTCCAGCTTGCGCTGGCGGCGGTCCAAGACACCTCTGACGCGTGTAATGTCGATTTGGCATGCGCTGGGAGGGAGTGGCAGACGCCTGCCGCCGCTGTGGCGCTGCTCCTCCTAGCCAGCCCTCAAGGTGGGTGCAGGGCCCCCCGCTGCCTATCTGCTCTGCGTCTACTGGCTTGCTGGCAACATGCATGCTGCCTGACGCTGCTGCCTCTGTAGCCTTGCCAAGTTTTGCACAGCCGCCCCACAAATCATCCCTCTGTGGCTTGCTGCAGGCGCCCGGTTTTGCACCGGTGCGGTCCTCAACACTGCGCACCTGGGCGACAGCGCTTCGTACATCCTCTCGGCCAGCCACTGTCGGGGATTTGATTCAGATGGCGATGCGCAGTGGTACCAGGTGCAGTGCTTGAGTGTGTGCATCTGTGTGCTGGAAATGTAAGCAGCCCATCAGTGCCCACCATCTCGGCCAACCACCATCTCGGCCAACCAGATCCAAACAACCCTGCATGCGTTTGCTGCCTTTGTGTAATCAACCCGCCTTGCCCTCAACTCAACCGCAGGCCGTCTTCCACCACCAGCGCACAGCGTGCCCAGCAGCCGGGGCCCGCCGCCTCCTGCTGGGCGGCGCCGGCGGCGCCACTGGCCCCATGCTTGACCTGCAAGGCATGAAGGTGGCCTGGGAGGATGAGGAGTCGGACGTCCTGCTGCTGCGTGTGGACATTGGCATCCCTGCGGGTGAGATAGGGGGAGACTGCTGCTGGTAGGGTAGTGTGAAGCTGCTAGAAGCGCAAGCTACATGTTCAACAGGATGCTGGGTTTGTGGTTGCTGCACGCCTGCGTTGTTTGATCGCGAGGGTGCCCTGCGTCAACCTCCCCCCCTCCTGCCTGCACCCACCTGTGCAGAGTTTGGCACCGGCGCCCTGGGATGGGATGCCAGCGGCTGGGCGGCAGCTGACACTGAAGTGGCCACCATCTCGCACCCGCGCGGCGACCTGAAGAAGGTGTCCCGCAGCACTGCAGGCCTGCGCCGTGCAGCCTACGTGGCCAAGGCTGCGCAAACCAGCTCGGTAGAGACGCATTACCGGGTGGGTGCGGTTGGAAGGGCCTGCTCGCTTGGTCAGCCAGGCCTGCTGTGCAGCTGACCTGCTTGCACTGCACTGCGGCGATGGTGTGCTCTAGTCCTCAAACAATTTGTCTGGTGTGTCACCACCAACCAGCCATTTTTCGACTCGTCTTTCAGCTGCTGTTGCTTCTGCTGTTGCAGGTGCAGTGGACGCAGGGCGGCAGTGACACAGGCAGCTCCGGTGCTCCACTGATTGACGTGGCACGAGGCCACGTCATCGGCGTGCTCACAGGTGCAGGCAGTGCTGGGTTGGTAGAGGGTGGATGGCACGATCTGGTTGTTGGTTGCATTTTGCCGTACTGGACCCTCACCCACTGCCCTTGCCCGGGGTGACCCCTGGCACAGGAGGCGAAGCCGCCACCTGCAGGAACCGCGACTACTTTGGCTCCCTGCGAGCGGTGCGCACAAAGGTGGCATGCTGTCGATCCTGGGCCGGCGCTTGGAGTACCGAAGGGTTCTGGGAAGCTCAACAGGGTTCTGGGTTCTGGGAAGGCTTCTGGGAAGGCTTCTTCCCACTCATCTGCCTGCCACACCAACAAACTGCCGCCATTTGCCACCATGCTCACCGTGCAGGCCTGGGAGCGTGGGCTGTGGCGCGTGTTGTCCCCCGCAGGCCAGAACACTGTGACCAGCATGCCGGCCGTTGCGCCGTCCAGCCCGCCCAGTGGCGAGGCCAAGACACTGGACGGGGAGGCGCAGCAGGGTGCTGCCGCGCCAGAGGATGGCAGCACCCCGAGCCAGGCCTGGCCGGTGCAAGGAGACGAGCAGCTCAACTTTGCAGCGGATGCGGAGCTGCGGTTTGACTCGACGGCAGGCACCGCAGCCCTGGCCCCTGTGCGCCTGGGGCAGCCGCTGGCCAGCCTGGTGCCGCCCAGCCTGTTGCCCCTAGGCGGCATTCGGTTCTTCAACATCTCCACCACACTGACACTGGGAGACGTGTCGGTGTCGGCGTGTGCAGGCGATGCGCCGCTGCAGGTGGCTCTGTTTGCCGGCGGAGTGGCCACCTGGTGAGTGAGTCACCAGTACCGCCGGGTGCAGGGCGGGGCCCAAGAATGTTTGCACGGTGGGCATCAACGCATTGCTCTGCATGAACCTCCTGCCTCCCCCACCACGCGCACATACTCTCATGCACTGAATGTTGGTTGTACCTTTGCCGCTGGGCCCGCCTTACAGGGTGAGCACAGAGCCCTGCGCGCAGCCGGGCGCGAGCTGTTCGGCCACCAACGCCACGGGCGGGTGCAGCGGGCTGCAGGGGCTGACGCTGCCTGGCCTGGGGGACGGCGGCGACTTCCCAGGAACATATCCGTACACCGTGGCGGTGCTGCCGCTGCTGCTGGCGGTGCCCAGCGCAAGCGTGCCCTTTGAAATTCGCGTGACCAGTACGAATGTGCCGCCAGCATTTGCCCTCTCAGGTAATTGAGGGACGCTTTTGCCAACCTATTTGCTTGGTGCCCTGGACCTTGCACTGCAACCAACGTCCCTGTCCAACTGCCGTTGGATGCCTTGATTCTTGCTCTGAGCCGCGAGGGCTCTCCTCCGCTGCCCTGAGTTCTTTTGAGTCCGTGCTGTTTGCATTTGCTGATGTATTACGATAATTTACATGGAGGCGACGCGCAAGAGTGCAAAGTTGCAACTGGGAGGGAGATTTGCAGATTGCGGCGCGGCACCACGTCAGACGTGCTGTGCAACAAGTCGGCAAGCAAAGTGCAAAGGGCAAGCGCCCCGGGAGGATGCTAACAAAGGCAGACCGGTGGGCGAGTTGATGGCTTGGGATGGCCCGAAATGAAACTTGGAAGCGCCAATCATTCGTTGGATTGGCTGCTACAGGCGTGCAGGAGGCTGGCATGTGGCGGCAGGCTCCTTGGCCGCCGCTCTGGGGCACATGCATCTGGGTTCAGAAAAGCGAAGCAAAGGGAGGGAAGAATGTGCGGTGGTATTGGTGGGCCAGGAGCGGAGCTCAAGAAAATGTTGGCGGTCATCTGGTTGCAGCCATGGGCAGGGTGGCTGATGCAAGTCGCGAGCAGGTTTGTGAAAGGGGGGCGGGGGTCGTGTTCATGAAATAGGCAGGCAGGGCGCAGGCAGGGTCCATATCACGTCACGTTCGAGTGGCGCAGCATGCGCAATGGAGCGCACGCACGGACAGGCTAACAATCCATGAAAGCATGCATTCTGCAGAACCAAGCTAGTCAGATAGTACAGGTCAGAGTCGGCGCAAAGCGGGGGGTTGACACATGCACAGTGGCGAGGGGCTTGGGTATCAAAGGGGCAGCAAGCTAGTGGCGATGGTGGGCGTCTATCATACAGGGTGCAGCAGGCACAGCGCTGGGCACGCAGCGGCACTACCAGTGCCGCTGCCCAACACTGCGGCGAGTGCTGCTGCCTAGAACTGGGAGAGGAATGAGCGGACGCTCAGCAGCTCCGCCGACTGCTCAGAGGGCAGCTCAGCCAGGAGCTCGGCAACTCGAGAAGCGATGGCTGCCAGGCGAGCCGGGTCGCAGCTGTAGCAGCAGGGGAGTGGGCAGGGGCGCACAACATGGGTTGGTTTGTGAGGCAGGCGGGCGCCGGCGCTGGCTCGAGTGGGAAGGTGCAGGGCAGGCAGCCGGCAAGGGCAGGCAACCCTGCCCTGCGGGCTTATGTGCACAGGGGCGCGGCCACACTGACGGGCGAATGCAGGGTGCGCTGCTCCGCACCTATAGCTGCCGCGGGGGGACGAGGATGCCGAGCCGCAGTCGTCCACAGGGTTTGACCTGCCGCTTCCACTGCTGCAGCGAGCGAGCGCTGGGCGCGGCGCAGGTGCCGCTGGCACCGGCACTGAGCCTGCGGTGAGCAGAGCGCTGTCAAGAGGCTTGATGGGTGCCAGCTCAGCCTGGCAGCAGCCGTGCAGCATGGCGGCGGAGGGGGACAGCGGCAGCGGGCTGGACCACAGCAGCTGGCTGGCAGCTGCTGGCGACGGTGCCGTGGTCGCGCCTGCCTCGCTGCGCCTTGGCCGCACAGACCGCAGGGGCTGCGCAGCTGCCTGCGGCAGCGGCGCCTCGGCGGCCCGCTTCCGCCCGGGGCTGCGCCAGGTGGGAGCAGTTTGGTGAGCAGCAAAGCCTGCTGGGCAGCCTGCCGGCCGCGCCGCCTGCCAGCCGCTTGCTGCCGGCAGCCGTAGGTTGGAGCAGGTCCAGGGCTGGGTGGTCTGCTGGGCCGGAGGCGTGCGGTGGGGCGGCATCAGGGGTGGCGCAGGTGCGGCTGCTACGGGGCAGGGGAGGGGGCGGAAGGGTACGGGTCACTACCATGGCAAGGGGGCAGAGGGGCGGCGTTGGAGCGGCCCCAGGCGATAGCCCCCAGAGAGCAACACCCAAGGTAGTGCCGCCCACCTGCTGCCTGCCCATGGGTGCGCAGGTCGAGGAGGCTGGCGCTGGCGACGGCGCACAGGGCATCCCACCGGGGCGCGCAGCCGGGCTGCATTGCGCAGGTGAGGGCGCTAGCGTCCGGTGCACGCATTGGGGCTCCGGTTTGCTGATGCGGGTCAGGCTGCGCAGTGGTGGTCGAGCAGGCTGCTGCCTCGGGGCGGGCGGACGTGGCTTTGCAGCGAGCAACGGGCGCCTGCGAGCCGAGGGCAAGGTGCAAACTGGGTCCAGGCGGCCGGTGGCACAAGGTGCTGCATGCGTCGTGGTATGCCAAGATGGAGGCAGAGGCGTCGACTGGCATGTCAAGATGGAGGCACATGCCTGCACGGCACCAGGCCGCCGCGACAGCCACCGCTAACGAGAATATGGCAGTCCCGCCGGCGGTGGCCCCCGCGGCCCAGGATGGCGGACCCAGTGGCCCCTGCCACTAAAGCCGCGTGGCGCGGGCCGGAGGCTGCCTTTCGCTCACCTGTGGTCTGGTGCGTGCCTTGCAAAGGCCGGGGAAGGACGCGCCCCGTGTGGACGGGACTCCCTCGGAGGTGGTACTGTGCAGCGGGGTGGGTGCGTCGGAGGCGCTGCGAAGCGCTCCGTGTGCTTCTAGTGTGAGTGCAGAGGGCAACAAACCAGGCCGCTCCGCGAGGAGAGTGCGGGAGGCGTGAGTGGATTTCCGAGCCTCGGCGTGGTGAGCTAGAAACGGCTTTCTACGCTGCCAAGGGACGGCAGTTTCACAAACAGCCGTGGGCGAGAAGTTGCTGACTGTTGCAGCATCGGCACCTTGCGCCATGCTTCCACTCCACCCATGCACCGCTTAGCAATTTGATTCGGTTTCCTCCCCGTGCCGATGAACGACAGCCCCCTGCAGCCAAGAGCCGGCGGCAGGTCGGTAGCAGCCATTGTAGCCACCACCGCCAGCCGGCATATCCGCCGTCCCCGCCCACCGGCACCTGCGGGGGGGTTGCCACATCCTTGGGCGTCTGAGCGTCTTGAGGAGGAGGCAGCAACAAGGAAAGCAAGAAAACATAGAAACAGGTAGACAATAAACTGGCTGGGACGGCCGATGGACAGCCACCGCTCAGGCCGCTAGCGCGGCCCCCGCGCCGGCTGCACCCGCTTCGCTGCCGCACACCGACATGTCAAACATGGCCAGCAGGTCGGCAAACCGCTGCGGGCTGCCCCAGAAGTAGTACCTGCAGGGAGGCAGGGGGCGGGCACCTGGTGAGGGCGAGGGGCGAGGCTGGCGCACACCCAAGCGGGCACAGCCAGGAACTGCCGCCCGCCTGTCCCCTCAAGCTGGCCGCACTGCGCCGAGGCGGGTGCTGTGGCGCACTGTGCTGTGGCGCACTGTGCTGTGGCGCACTGTCCTCCACATTGCCAGCCAGCTGACGGCGCGGCAGCAGCTCAGGCAATGCCCTGCAGCACCCACACACGCCGCTCCCGCACCCAGGAGCAGCCGACACACGCCGCTCCCGCACCCAGGAGCAGGCGGCTCACCAAGACGCGTGGAGCGCCATGGGCACGTGTGGCAGCGTCTGCAGCTCGGCATCGGCAGCGGGCACCAGCCCCGCCTCCAGGTCGTCGCACGGCACCTGGCAGGAGGGCGTGGCGTAAGGAGGTGTGCGCACGTTCTGGCAGGCGAGGGGCAGCGAAGCGATTCGCCCGCCCAGCGCAGCCGCCCACATGCCACTCACCAGGCAAGCCAGCAAGCGGCGCGGCAGCAGTGGACCATCTCTCAAACATGCACGCAACAGCACACCAGGCCAGGACAGCCTGCCAGCGCCCCACCTCCACACAGAAGCTGTAGGCCATCTCCCGAGGCGGCAGCTTGAACTCCCCCTGCGACCGCTCCATGAGCAGCGCGTAGAAAAAGTCCTCCTGGGGACGAGGGGAGGGAAGGGGGGCAACAGATGAGAGGCAGTCCACACAGGAGTGGGCCTGGGGGCACGTTTCCCTTCTGAGGAAAGAACACAGGTGGCTTGGAATGGCAGCCAACATATTTTAAGCGGCCAGAGTGCCGACGGGACATCCCATGGGGCAGGGCAACAGCGGCTGACTAGACCGGCCCCCGCCCTCATCACAGCACAGAGGCGGCAAGTCCACATCCCTCGCCACCCCCCACACTACGCCCACCACAGCGCAGCGGCAGTACGACACGATGTACCAATGCACACCTGCTGCGCATCGTGGTTGACATGCCGCCTGCTGAGCTCCAGCATGGCGGGCACGCTGCGCAGGCTAAGCCCGCCGTTGCCCACGCCTGCAGGTGCGGGCATGGGTGCGCGTTGAAACAAGGGGCATGCGCAGGGCGAGCCCGTTGCTGCCCGTGCTGCAGACCCAATGTTTGGCACAGGTCAGTGCAGGCGCGCACGCAGCCCGGCGTCCACAGGCAGGCAGGCGAGGCAGCTCAACAACGCGCCCCCAACCCCCTGTGAACCACATCACGAGCACTCTTGCGTCTGCTGCGCTCCCCTGCATGCAGGCCCTCCTCACCATGCGGCATGGAACCCCGCAGCCCGCCCCGCTTCTTCCAACGCTCGTTCTCGCGGTGCCAGGGCGCACCCACATAGTCGTACTGCGGCGGGGTAGGAGCGTGGTTGCGCAGGTCGGTGTCGGGCATGAGCCAGCTACTCAGAGGCTCACCCCTCCACTACGCAGAGGCTCAATTGTCCACGCCTCCCAGGCATGCCGTGCCAGAGGGACACCGCCCGCTGAGCTCCAACTTGTGGCTTCACTGCGCCCTGCACACCGCCCCCCACCTGCATGAAGGGCTCCGCATTGCTGTGCCGGAATGGACCGACCACCACGCCAAACCAACCAAAACCAAATCGCCACACCCCGCTGCCCCCACCTGCATGAAGGGCTCCACGTTGCCGTGCAGCAGCAGGGAGTCGGTTTGGAAGAAGAGCACGCGCTGCACGCCGTCTGCCGCCAGGCTGCCCCAGAAGTCGGGCGACTTGAGCAGCTCGTTCAGGGCGGGGATGTCCACCTCCACCGTGTCCAGCTGGTGGTACTGCGGCAACGAAGGGGGGAGATGGACGGGCAGCGTGAGGGAGAGGCAAGTCGGTTCAGGGCGGGGATGTCCACCTCGCCGTGTCCAGCTGGTGGTACTGCGGCAGGGAAGGGGGGAGGGAAGGAAGGGATGAAGGAAGTGTGAAGGAGAGGCAGGTCGGTTGAGAGCGGGGATGTCCACCGACACGTGGTGCGGGGAGCCAGCTGTCGGAGCACTGGGGCAAGGAGCAAGGAGGATGCCACCGGGGTTCCTAGCAGCATTTGAGGGCTGCGTCACTGATTGCCACTGCCTTGCAGCCGGGCCAGGACGCTAGCTCCAGCACTGATGCACGACACAGGCATGCTCCCCCGCAGGCACGGCAAAAAGACAACGGCCCACCCACCTTGACGCCCCTGGTGCCCTGCAGCGCGTTCTTTACGAATGCGGCGTTGGAGCGGCCGTGCACCACGTACAGCGCCCACTCGGGCCCCAGGTGGAACATCGTGTTTTTGACGGCGTACTCAAACGCTGCAGGGGTACAATGCAGCAGGGGCAGGGAGCATGAGCTGGCTTGCATGGGCGAGTTTGGGCTGGATGACAGTTGGGGCGCGACCCAGCTCAGGCCCTGGCTGTTTGATTGGTGAGAGCCAATCCCCTACAGTGCGCAGCATTCAAAGTCGGCGTGCGGCTGCTGAGCACTGCACGCCTGTTGCTGCAGGTGCAAGCAGCGTGAAGCACAGCCCACCGTAGTGCTGGCGCGGCTCAATGATGAGGGCTGCCTTGGTAGACGAGGCGGGTAGCGTGAAGTTGCGGGAGTTGACCAGATCTGCGGTCAGCAGGCGGGGAGGGCCGGGGTTTCAACAGCCACGCCTAGACAGCCGGTCAGAGGTTGTGGGGCAGCTATGAAGAGGCTGTGGGAGGGTAGGGAGGGTAAACAAATGAGGGAGGCCGGCCCCCGCCGCCGCCACATGCCGCATGGGAGACACCTGGGTGGTGTGCAGGGGGTAGCCCAGAAGCAAGCTAGTGCCCACAGCAAAGTGCCCCACCCACCCGTGGTCTGGGCGATGAGGTGGCGGAAGGGCTTGGTCAGCACGCCGCGGTGCGACAGGATGCGGAATTTGCGGGCAAACGCGCCCTGGGAGAAGCGCTTGACCCAGGTGATTGCGTTCCTGGCACGCGGCAGGAGGGGGGCACCAACGGTAGGAGGAGGAGTGAGCGGGTGGGCACGCACCCAGGTGCAGTTGCGCGTGCAGTGCTGGTGCCATGGCATCTCATTTGTTGCTTGTCGCGGCGCCGCCCTCGCCTTGGCCCAAGCAGCAGCAGCAGCAGCAGCAGCAGCAGCAGCAGCAGCAGCTGCAGCAGCAGCAGTTGGTCAGCTGGCCAGCAAGCAGGCAATCGTGCCCCACCTGCGCAGCTCCGCCCGCCGGGTGAGGTCCAGCTGGAACACTTGCTTGGTCAGGTCGGCAATGCCCTGCAGAACAAATGCGCAATGCGTACAAGAGAAATTGGCCAGGTTGTGCACGCGCGTCAGTGGCTGTGCCCAGCGCTGCACCACGCAACAGGAGTGCTGTCCGCGTGCACGGCCGTGCGCGGTCTCAAGCTCGGAAGGGTGGCCAGCCGGCGGCGCCCTGGCGGCACAGCTGCTGCTGGGCAACCACAGCACAGCTGCCACAAGTCAACCAGTCCCGACCTGGGCCGTGGGCGCCAGGTAGCCGTTGTGGTCGTGCTTCACAATGTCGCCCACGCCGCCGCGGTTGAGCACCACAGGGATCACGCCTGAGCTCATGCCTGCAAGTGTTTAGAGGCACCGGTGTAGGGGAGCGCACGTGGGGAGCCTGAGGCAGAGCAGCAGCGCGTTCATGAACGCCAGCACCACCGGAGTGCGTTGGAGATCTCATGCCTGCAGGCCAGGCCATGGCCACGGGTTGGCGCCATGGCAGGAAGAGCACACAGACGTGCCCTGCAAAACGCAGCCTTAGCCCCCGAGATGCCAAGGTGTTTCTTTCTTCCCTCCAAAGCTGGCCCAGTATGCCCAGGCCACTTGGCTCACCCTCTGCAACCGAGATGCCAAAGTGCTCCTCTGAGGCGGGGTCCTCCTCGCTCTCCAGCTCAATGCCCGTCAGGTGCCACTGCAGTGAAGGGCGAATGGTGCACCGTCACTAGCAAGGGGTGCGGCAGTGCTGCAGTTAGCGCGACGTGCAGCCAACTGCCGGCTCCCGAGCAGCTCGGGTCGGCGGATGCTAGCAGGGCGGGCATCGCACTGGCGCCACTTTGGTGGGCAGGCCACAGCTCCACAGGCCGCCCGCCCGGAAATCGGCAACGTCACACCCCACTGGCTGCACAGCACACAGCTCCTGCACAACCGGGGAAGGCGCACGCACACCTGCACCAGCGAGCCGTGCATCAGGTCCTCAATCTTCTCGGCCGGCACCCCGATGTGGAAGTTGACGGGCAGGCCCACCGCTTTCTGCGGGCATGGTTGGCGAGGCATGTGGCACGGGCTACGCTGAGCAGGGCCACAGACAGCTGGCCAATGCGTCTCCTGCTTTGTGCAACCGTGGCGATCAATTGGTGTGCGACAGCCCAAGTGCACCATCAGCACCGCTTGCCTTGCGCAGGTCGTCCAGGTAGGAGGTGTGGTTGGGCATGAGGTTGCCAATGAGGTGCAGCTGCGTGCCCTCTGGCAGTGTGGGCAGGATGGAGCGGAAGATGTCGATGGCAGAGCCATGGCCCTGCGGAGGGAGGGGAGCGCAGAGCAATGGAACAAGTACGGCAAGTGGGTGTGCAAGCTGGCACGTGTCAGGCTGGAGCGGAAGCTGTCGCGGAGCTGTGGCCCCGCAGAGGGGTGCACTGCATCAACACCGGTCACAACATGCAGGACAGAGCCTGAGGCCGCAGCACGCAGGTCTGGGTGTACAGGTGGTGGGCCGCCAGCAGCAACATGCAACGGCACCTTGCATGCTGAATGCGCGGCGGTCGCCGCGACAGCAGAACCAGCAGCAGCAGCAACACCAGCGATGCTGCATAGGCATCCGCAATGCGGCATCCCGCACAGGCAGGCATCCCAAGCAGCCGGCGCACAGGCCCTGCAGCCACCCGCTCCACCTGCGCCGCCCACCTTGCTCTGCCGGCCGCGGAAGAAGCGGCCAAGCATCATGATGTCCTTGCGCCTGGACCCAGCTGGGCGTGCTGGGCCCGACTGCTCCCACCCTGCTGCACCCGCTGCGTCCGCCGCGTCTGCCGCGCCTGCTGCGCTCCCCGCCCCAGCACCGCCCGTTGCCCCTGCTGCCCCCGCCGCGCCGCCCGCCCCGGCCTGCGGGCTGTCGGTCTGCCAGCTGAAGGAGGCCTGCAGGCTGCGGTGCGCCTGGGCGAGCCCCGAGCCCACCTCGCCCACCAGCGTATCGCTGCCCACCTGGCGCGCAGCCGCAAGCAGTGCCTTGTCTGCTTCCAATTCATCCGCGGGGGCTGGGAACGGCTCCACAGGCGGGTGCAGCACGGTGACCAGGGGCGCGGAGCCGTACAGGCGCATCGCGGCCTCGATGTGGCTCTGCGTCGCCTTGTTGTACCACCTGCGGTGCAGGCGTGCAGGAGCACAGGGTGTGTAGGAGGAGGGGTCAGTGCGCGAGACGACAGGTGGTATGAGTGAGGGCGGGCGAAATGCCTAGCATGCCTCCCCCAGGGAAACGTGCGACAGCCCTTCCGGGACCACCAACGAGAACACCCATCGCACGCCAGCCATCATGTGATGCCATGCTGTGATGTCATGCTGTCCCCATGCGGTGATGCCATGCTGTGCCCGCTGACCTGTCTGTGAACTCGCTGTTCAGGATCACGTAGTCATAGGTGGCAAAGGCCTTGACGGCGCCCACCCGTGCGGGGCGGTGCAGGTCAAATGGGAACTGCGGGGCAGTGGGGTGCAGCATGGCATGGCGCGCATGGCATGGACGCAGCGGGAGGGCGGGGGGCGGGGCGGGCATGGACGGCATGCCAGCATTGCGCACATGCTGCAGGCCGCTGCTCGTCGCAACACAGCGCGCCCACCCCGCCCTGCCCCCCACCCCCCACATTTCAAGCAATGCCAACCTGGCACATGTAGAAGTTGACGTGGCCCAGCCCCACCACGATGGGCAGCTTGTCGTTGCCCAGCAGCATGAACACGCTGTAGCTCTCGTGGGGCGCCTGCAGGCAGAGACGTACAGTGTTCACCATAACCCAAACGCGGCGGAACAGGCAATGCACGGCAGCGTGGGCACACAACGCTGTGGCCTTGATGGGGCGCCGGCAGGTGCGACAGCTACGCAGCAGCTCAGGCGGACTGCTGCAAGGCGCACCCAGCTGCCCCGCCGTGCAGCAACAACATACACGTTGGCCGCGCGGCCACTCAAGCAGCAGCGGCGCGTTGCAGGCGCCGCCACAGCTACACTGCACCATCTGCCGCAGCCCCACGCACCCCCTTCAGGAAGATGCCCTGCTGCGTGACGTTGTTGAAGTAGCGGAGGCGGGTGGGGTCCAGCGACACGCGCAGGCCCTCCGCCACCCGCAGAACCTCCTCTTTGGAGCGGCACACGTTGCGGGGGAAGGTCAGCACGTCCACGGCATACCCCATCTCCTGCACAAGGGGTGCGGGATGCGATGCATGTGAGGCGGTCGCCACGCGTGCGGGCTGGCTGCTCCCGCTGGCAGCAGCCAGCGCTGTGGGGGCATGCCCGCATGGTAGGTCTCATGTATATACATGCATGCTGGGTGAGACCTTATGCATGCCGCCATGCATGCAGTTGCTGCACAATGTATCATGCAAGGCATGTGCACAGCAGCCGGGTGGGCCAAGCAACTGGCCTGCATGGTCTTCACCACCGACAGCAGGTAGCGCTCGCCGCCGCCAAACACCTGCAGCGCAAGCGAGCAGAACGTTTCAACATGGCGTGCTCGCATGGCCCGGCCCTCCAATGACAGATGCACAGCTGCGCAGGTGCTCAGCCACTGCCCAGCTGCCCCTCACAATGTTGTAAGGCGTGAACACCGCTGCCCGCTTCTGGTTGGCGTCGCGCGGCAGCGCGCTCCAGTCAACAGGATGCGCCACTGGGCACTGCCGCGACCGCTTGGGCAGCGTGACCGGCGCCTTGGGCTCCACCCATGTGCTGCCGACCGAGGCAGCGCTGCTGCCGCCGCTGCTGCCGCCGCTGCTGCTGCCGCCGCTGCTGCCGCCGCTGGCGCCACCCCTGCTGCCGCTTATGCTGCTGCTGCTGCTGCTGCTGCTGCTGCTGGCCGAGCTGCCAGCATCTAATCTAAAGGCGGCGCTGTCGCCACCGCTGCTGCTGCTGCCGCCTGCGCCGCCGCCGGGCACCACACGTGGCGTCGACGCGTCGGCGGCGGCGGCACCTGCTGCCGCGGCAGCTAGCCGCAGCTGCTCCTGCGTTCGCTCGGCGGCGAGCTGATTCAGCCTGTCTGCCAGCCGCAGGGAGTGGTATTGCCTCTGCGAGGAGCGGGGAAGGGTGGTGGCGAGTTCGAGTGGCGCGGCCGCGCCTAAGGCCGCCGCAGGCGCACCGCCTCATCTGCAACTCACCAGAATCAGGACGCTGATGCCGAATACGATCATCCACTGCCAGAAGAGCGACACCCGGGGCAGGCCGCGCGAGTCGGCCCGCCTGGAGGGCGGGAAGTGGGCCCCCATGGCGATCAGAGCATCAGGGAAGCGGTGCGAGGCGCTGCAAATGCCGCCAGTGAGCAACCGCCCCCAGCTTCCATCAAAGGTTGCCGTCTGCCGCTGGCACCCGCGGGCAGCGTGAGCAGCACGGCCCAGCTGCCCTGCCGGAAGTTCCTGCTCAGGGGCCAGCCCACACTCAGCAGTAGCTTAGCACCCTGCCCCACTCATGCTTGCTCGGTACCACAACGCCATGGCCGGCCGCACGCCCCGTAGGCGCGCGTGGGTGGCGAGCACCACACGGACGTGCCGCCGCCGGCCCCGTTTGGAAGGTCAGCCCCCAGACCGCCCCCACCCTGCGGCTTTGCCGCACTGCACAACAAATGTACCGCATCATTGACACTGCTTCCGAACTGGATTGAAAGCGTTCTGGCACAGCTGCTGCTGTCAAACTGTTCGCCCAAAAAAAGTTGCAGCACCCCGTGCCGCCCCCCGGAACTGGGGCAGGAGCGAGCTGGGGCGAGGCTACACGTGCATCCGTCGCTTGATGGGCGGGGGTACACGCCTGCCCACCCACGGAGGCGGAGGGACACTGATGGGGAGGCCTCTGCTACGCGGCGACAGGTGTTGCTTTAGAGGCCTGGGGAGGCCGCAAGGGGAACAGGCCGGGCAGAAGCCCTTGGGGTAGGGATTGAACGCCTGTACAGGCGAGCACCGATTATTTAGGGTTGAAGAGCCGAATTGGTCAGCCCTGACGGGGCTGCGGCAGCAGGCCTCCACAGGGGGTGCGTGGAGCCTTGCATTTCCGCCGCCGCCCAAGTGCGGCGCGGCACGGCCCAGGCGATCATTTATGGCCCGCCAGTCTGCTGTCATCCTGCCGTGCTTGGGCTTCGATCATTGCGCCCGTTGGAACCCTGATCAGCCCCCTGCGTTAGGCGTTCGCTCGAATGTGTGCCCTGCCCGGCACGAGGTCCCGCCCACCCTGCTGAGCGGGTGGAGGAGCTGTGCACCCGCGATGCAAGGCAGGGGGATGCACCACGCGCTGCAAGGGCGCGAGCTAGGGGAGCGGCGCTCCTTCCCCCAGCTGCCTCGCCCCAACAGCGGCATCCTGGTGTTAGACGACAGCGTGAGATGAGGCTGCATGATGAAATCGCGTGCGGCATTGCGGTGTCGATGAGCAGTTGCCGGCGCCGCCGCCCGGGCTTGCGACACAGCGCATCTCCTGCCGCTGCCTGCAGCATGCCGGCCTGCCGGGCGGCATCCTGAGCCACGTGGAGGGCGTGGTGCACTATTTGGACCTGGCAGGGCTGCAAGCCAGGAGCCTGCATGACTTTGGTGCGCTGCCGCCGCTGGGACCGCTGTCCAACCGCGCTCAACCGCCGCGAGCTGTGCGGCAGTTAGGGTTGTCTGCATGCAAGGGCTGGTCAGCCCAAGATTGCGCCAGGACGTTGCTTTATTATCCGTTGCAGCGTGGTGCGCGGTCCGGAAATGCCAAATGCTGTCTCACAGACAGAGGGCACCAGGAGACAGGTTGAGACCGGCTCGAGTCTGTTGGCGCCCCAACTGCACATCGGGTTGTTGACCTGCAGATTCCAAATCTGTGACCAGCAGAGCGCGCTAGGGCGTGCCTGGCAGTTGAGACGCCTCGCCTGCCTGCCTCTCCAACCTGTGCTCAAGGCCCTCCTGCAGGCGGCAGCCCTGAGCTGTGGGGCAGGATCACCAAACTCTATGCCTCAAACAGCGGCCTCCAGGTAAACACGATCAGCAGCGGTCAGCTGTGCTTTTGGATGGGCTAGTTCCAGGCATGTGAGGCCCACATGTCGACTCTGCTGTGCCCACTGCAACGGCAGGGTTGGTGCAGTTGCAGGGTGTCTGTATGCGCACTCGGTTCATGAGACCAGCAACAGAATCGCCCGCAGCTGTCACCTGCGCCCAACCCACTTGTGCAGTCGCTGGACGGGCTGGAACGCTTGACGACCGTCCGTTTCCTGTACCTGGATCACAACAGCCTGCCAGAATCAGAGCTGCTCCGCTTGCCAGGCGCGTGGGTTCATGCCAAGGTGCAAGCTGTCGCGTCTGCCGGGAGCCATGCGCGTGGTTGCCGCCGGCAGGCACAAGCCGCCCCGCCCCAAACCCACACTGCACCAGCCAACCTGCCGGCCTGTGCTGCTCCCTGCTGCCCCTTCAGACGTGCTACCAGCCGGCGTCGAGCTAGAAACCCTAGATCTGAGAGGCAACCCGGGGCTGACACCTGCAGTGGAGGCTGCCCTCGACGCCAGCCCCTTGTTAGCACACGCCGAGTTTGTCAACGGCCGGCGGCGGCGCTGCTGACCGCCCCTCCTGCATTGTTCTCTGTACCTGTATTTCCATGCTTTTTGACTCGTAACATTCTACCGTCATTTGCTACTATATACACTACGTCATTGTTACTGCTGTGCAAGCGCTGCAACTGCTCACTCCGCCATGGGAACAGGCCCGCCCGCCGCTGCCGTTGCTGCCGCACCGTCTTGCTCGTCCGGCTGCTGGCTGGCGCCCGGCCGCTGACCTGGCGCTGGAGGCAGGTGGTCTGCAAGCACAAACTCGGGGCCGTGGCCGCCCGCCAGCTCATGCAGCTCGCGCTGCAGAATGAGGGGTGGGGGCGCACAAGGATTCAGCAGGGGCAACATGCACCCAAGCGCAGCGCATGCAGCTGGCTGCTGCGGTACAGGACAGGGATAGTCCGGTACATAGCCCCGGGAAGGGCTGCCCTCCTAGGAGGTGCTGCCCTCCTGCCAGCGCACCTGCACCGCTGACAGCTGTCGCAGCACCAGCTCCAGCGCAGCCTGTGAGCAGTGGGGTGCGGCAGCGCGTGCTCTAGGGCATGCGGCTCGGACAGCCTGGAAGTGTGCACGCCTGGTAAGCGCAGGGCCAGCCTCGCCACCGGGCTGGCTGCTAGTTGCCAGCACCAGGGCTGCCCAAAACACAGCCCCCCACCACACCAACCAGCATCTTAACCCAGCCCTCGGCTCTCAACACCCAGCACCCGCCTGTGGCTCAGCGGCTCCGGCAGGCACGCGGGAGCACAGCATTGCGGCATTCACCACGTCTGCTGTCGCCTCGCGCTGGGCGGGCGCCAGCAGCGCACTCAGGGGCGACTGGATCAAGGGAAAGGGTGGGGGCAGGGGCAGGCGCAGGCGCAGGCGTCGCGCTGTGGAGGCAGGCATGGCAGGCTGCTGAAAGACAGTGGGATGCGCGACGTGTATTGCAACCTGCCGTGCAGCAGTGCATCCTGGCCAGATAGGCATGGTTCTTGTGCTGGATGCCAAAGTGAACCATGCTGTGGCACTCCACCCAACGGCCAAATGCTGCGCTGACTCGTTACAAAGGCCGCACCTGCTCTGGCTGCTGGTACGCTATGAGCGCAACCACATCGCGCAGCAGGGCGTCGTGGTCGTGCGAAGCGCCGCGCAGCATGGACAGCGTGCCCTCAGCGTAGCCCAGCGCGCCGGCAATGTCGCCCCGCCTGCAAGCAGCGGTCGGGAGAGTGGATGGCAGCATGTGTGGACACAGCAAGCGTGGTGGGCTGGCACAACAAAGATCAATTAGCATGCTGGTTGGAAAGAACGCAGCCCCCGCGCTGGTTGGAAATAACGCACTGCAGCATGCACACAACGCAGGGGAGTCCCAACACCCTGCATGGCAGCTGGTTCGTACCGGATGAGCTCAATGTAGTGCTGGCAGGCAAGGTGGAACCGCAGCTCAAAGCCGCCGCCCGCCACGCCTGCTGCGCCTGCTGTGCTGGCTGCCGCCGACAGCAGCTCGGGTGCGTGCTGCTGCAGCAGCGCCTGGGCCGCGGCTGTGTCGCCAGCCATGAGGAGCTGCCGCAGCTGAGCCCGCAGCGGCAGCAGCGCCTCCGCGGCGTCATGGGCGGCACCGCCGCTGCTGCTGCCGCGCCCTGCTGCTGTGCCTGGGCTCGCGTGGCCCTGCTGCTGCTGCTGCTGCTGCTGCCCCTGCTGCATTGCTTCCGCAGGGGGCTGCAGAGCGCTGCCTGCGCCCGCGCTGGCTGCCTCCTCTGCCATGCCAGCCGCCGTTTCAAAGGCAGCGAGAGTGTCCGCATATCCATAGTGCAGCAGGTAGTTGCGCACCATCTGGTGCACCTCGCCTGCGCTCACGCTCGTGCTGCGGTGGGCAGGTGGCGCAAAGAAGCGAGGGTGATGAGCACAGAGGAACACGAGAGTGGCGAGGACAGGGAGCCACACAGGTGAGAGCGAGGCGCCACCCATGTGCCGCCAGCTGAGCGCATGGTAGCGTGTGTAGGGTGGGTGGCTCGCCCGTGCTGAGCACGGCCCCACCCCAGGCCCCAGCCCCTCCCCCTGCTTTGAGAGAACAGCGCCGCGGCCCCACCCCAGACCCCAGACCCTCCCCTGCCTGGCTCTCGCAACAACACCGCGGCCCCCACCTGTGCAGCGCCTCCTCGTGCACAGCCTGCTCGCGGGCCACCAGCAGGGTCCAGTCGTACTGGAATGGCTGCCGCCCAAAGTTGGCCTCCACCTTGGCGCCCTGGCTGCGGAAGCAGCGGCAGTGCAGGCTGGGCTGATGCCACCATGCTGTGGCAGGTATGCGCGCCAGCATGCTGGGCAGCTTGGCTCGTTGGGACCCCACCTCCCTGCCAGCCCTCACCGTATCACCCAACCCCACCAATGAGCATCGGCACCTCCTGCCTCACCTGTGCAGGCCGATGGTTGGGAACAGCGGGTGGCCGCCCACGTTGCGGAAGGCGACGCCCAGGTGCTCTCCATTCTTGCTGCAGTGAAGGGGCAGTGAAGGGGCAGTGGGCGAGGCAAGAAGCGGGGTGGGCAGCGGGCAACAAGCAGGAGAACGGCAGCAGGTACACACGAGTAGCAGGCAGCTGCAGTGACCATGCCGGCTTAGCCAGGGGGTGGCTCAGGGGCAGCTCGTGGGTGGCCCAGCGGTCAGTCCAGAGAGCAGCTCATGCGGTCCTCACGTGAAGAAGATCTCATGCTTGGTCAGGTGGATGCCAGCGCCAATCACGTCACCCGGCCTGCAGGCCGGCCAGCCAGGCAGCAGGCGAGCGATTCAGTGAGAGGCCAGGCACATGCCAGGAGCACACTGCGGGCACAGGCGCCCCAGCAGGGCATGCCTTACGTGGCGGCCACCCCCCCGCTGCTTGTATGCATGGTAGATTCATCTGCTTGAAGACCCACATAACAGGCCACAGCCCCCCTGCATCCTCACCCGAACGAGGGGCCGTACTCCTCCCCCCGCACAGGCAGCGTGCTGTGGTGCTTGCGGCCCGTATCCCCTCGGTAGCCGTAACTGTGAGGCTCGTAGCTGTGCAGCGCAGGGGCGGGCGGCAGGGGAAAAGCGGGGCGCTGGGCAGGCACGGCAGGGCGTGGACAGCTGGCAAGCGGCACTGCCAACCCCGCCCAGCCGCAGGGCCCGGGGGCAGTAGCACAGCGCACAGCACAGCTCACCCGGGGTGCCTCCCCTGCTTGAAGTTTCGGTCTGAGAAGCCGACTGAGATGGAGCCTCCGCTGGCCTCTGTCACAGTGACCTGGCGGTTGGGGACAAGGGGAGGGCAGGCGCGATAAGCAAATGGCACGTGGGAACTAGCAGACAAGAGTGACAGCCAACTGAGATGGGAGCTTCCGCTGGCCTCCTGTTATGACCTGGCGGTTGGGAGGAGGGCAGTTGGTATGGCAGGAGCCAGTACAGATGGAAGGATGGTAGCACATGCTCCATCCCCTCCAACCCTGCTCGCGGTGCAGGCAAAGGCGTGTGCGCCGTCGCAACACCCAGGAGGCAGGGCGCCCTAGCACAGCCGCAGGCGAGTCGGCAGGTGCAGAGTCGAGCACGCAGCAGCTGCCCAGTGCAACAGCCCGGACAACAAGCAGCACAGCAGAGTAGGCAGGCAGGCTTGCCTCAAAGTAGTAAACCAGCTGGCGCAGGGGCACCGGGTTGTTAGACTGCGGCAGGGCAGAGGCGGGCGGCGAGGGGGCAGGCTCAGCCCACGGGGCATGCCGTGGCTGTGCACTGGGGAGCCGGCTGCCGGCGCATGTCCAGTGCAGAATTACCGACAGCGGTGGCGGCACAGGCGCATGGCTGGCGGCTCCGCCAGCGGCCCAGTCTTGAAGGGCGAGCAACACGTGGCGGCAGGCGGGCGGCGCGATGGTTCGAGCGAGCACCAGCCATGGGTGCCGCGGCCCCCACCTGGATGGAGCCCACATCGTTGTCGTGCTGGGCTGGGCCGTTGTAGCGCACAGACAGCTTGTCCTTCCCGACCTGGCAGGACGCGGGGCAAGCAGCGCGGCTTGGAGGGGAGGCGGCAGCACGAGCAGGGGCCGGCAGGCGGCGGCGGCGGCGGCAGCCAGCCAGTCCCGCTGCCCGTGACGATGGCCTTCCCAGCCTGCGATCACCCCCAAGGGCTCGAATACCGCGCGCACCTCGAGAAACGTAAGGCTCTGGGTGTTGAGCTCGCTGGGCGCAGGCTCTGCAGGTGCCCTGGACGCCATCGGAGCAGCTCGAGATCAGTAGCGGAATCCTCGGGTCAGGCTGGAGGCCACCAACGCAACGCCAGGAGGCCGTCGAGAGAGAGAGCAAGTGGCAGGGCTTGGACAGCGAGTCCCTAGCCCTGATCCCCAGGCGCTACAGCCAGGAAAAAGGCCTGCAATTGACTGAGAGGCCTGCGGGGGTCGCAGGAGGCGCACAGCCGGCATGCCGCGGCACCGCCACTCCGGACTGGTCGCGACCGATCAGGCAGCCGGGCCAACAAGGGTGCAAAGTTGGCCTTCCAGATGGACTGCAGATGGAGCAGGGTGTAAGGTTGTACTGGATGGAACCCCCCAGGGCAACCTCCAGGCAGGCGAGAGGCGACTGCCGAGCGCAGACGACACCCACGAGCGGCGGGGCGGGACCCCCTCGGCAAGCCCACACCCTCAGCGTGCTGGCAAGGCCCTGGCAGGGGGCACAGGCACCGCTGCACATCAAGGGCTATGATTGGCATCAAACAACATGCACTCAGCGGTAACGGGCCTCCAAACGCCACACAGCTACCCGCCCTGGTGCCTTGCACCCGAGTGTGCCACACAGCGTTACACGGCACAGCAGTCCGAAGGGGTGCTACCAGAATCACCAATGATGAATCGACTACCTAGGCTCAGCCTACCTAAGCACTGCAGGGGCTGCCGGCGGGGGAAGGCGCACCCCCAACCAGCTCGGGACCTGGCTAGTGCAGCCGCCGCCGGGCAGGAGGCCAGGCGGGGCTGAGAGGGTGCTAGCACTAGTGGGTGCTCTGAGGGCCAGCGGGCGTGTACTGTACTGGGCCTTGCGTGAGACGTGTTACCAGCTGGCTAAGGGCAAGGCAGAAGTGAGGGGGGGCTCCCCGCTGTGCACATGACGGGGCACGCCCCTCGGCGCCGACCAATGAAAAGGAAGGAGGGCAAACCAAGCGAAAGCAGAGGGTGTTGGACGCGAGCCTTGCAGCCGCGAGGCGGCGTTTGGCGAGGGGGTGCAGGGTGAGGAGGACAGAGAGGGCAGGTGCAGGGATGCAGGGGAGACTTTGTTGCAAGTCTGGTTAGGGCGTGCATCAAGGCAACAGGAAGAAATCGGCCGGTGCGGGACACAGGGGGGCGCAGGCAGGCTGCAGGGCACAGAGAATACTTGCGACAAACAAAGGGCTAATCGCGCCACGTAATAAGTGTCAAGTCGATGCTGCGGTTTGAGTTAGGGTTGGTCTTCAGGGCCCGAGGGCCGCTCAGCGCGGATAGGGCCGCAGCGCTGGGCGGAGGACCCCGTGCTGCAGAGGGCGACGGCCGTCCTCACATCTCCTGGCATCCTTCAGTCAGCTGTGAGCCGTGACCAGGCCCTATTTACCACCGGCCGTAAGCGCCGTAGTGGCCCTTGCCTGTGGGAGGGTTGGTGGGAGGCACGGGTTGGCTGTGAGACGAGCAGTCCTGGCAAGCCAGCTAGGCGAGCACAAGGCATGCACGCGGTTCAGGTCAGGACGCAAGGGCACAGTTGGTGGGCGGCACTGGGGTGGGGCAGGACTCACCCTGGCCGTAGACGCCGTAGCCGCGGGTGCCCTGGCCGTAAACACCGTAGCGGCCTGTAGGGCAGGAGGCGGGTGGCAACAGGTAGGGAGTGGAGGCCAGCAGGGAGGAAGGGTTGCAAGGGCCCCCCGGTAGATAACTACGCAGCACTTTGCCTGGCCGGTTCTAAATCCTCAGTCCTTGACAACAGATTGAGTCGCCCCTAGCTGCGCACCGTGGTGCTTGTGGCCGTGCTCAAAGCCCTGGAGCTCGCGGGTGGCGCCAGCCTCGAAGCTTGCCAGCCGCCGCTGGTGGCCGTAAGCGCCATAGCCGGGGCGCTTGTGCTCCTGGCCGTACACACCGTAGCGGTGGGGCATGCCCTGGCCGTACACGCCATAGCGGCCTGGAAACAGGCAGGCGGGGAAGCAGAGTGCAGATGAGGGTCAGGCTGTGGTTGACAGGCATGCTGTTTGTTTCAGGCATTCACCTCAACACAACTGTCTGGCCAACAACCTTGCTGGCAGCGCCCACGCCACCCACCGTGGTGCTTCTGGCCGTGCTCAAAGCCCTGGAGCTGGCGGGTCACGCCGGCCTCCACGCTAGCAAGTCGCCGGTGGCCGTAAGCGCCGTAGCCGGGGCGCTTGTGCTCCTGGCCGTACACGCCGTAGCGGTGGCCGGTGCCCTGGCCGTACACGCCGTAGCGGCCTGAACAGCAAGGTGAAGATGGGATCAAGGAAGGTCGTGAGTTGCAGAGTTGTAAAGGGCTTGGGTGGCCCCCTGCCCGCACGACGTCGCCCGCCCTGCCGCCCGGTCAAACACCGTCCGCCCCACTGCCTGCTCCAGGGCGCTCCTCACCGTGGCCGTGGCCGTGCTCGTGGCCGTGGCCCATGCCTGCGCGAGGGGAAGGCGAGATGGACTGATGAGGGGGTGTGCAGGCTAGGGCAAGGGGGAGGCAACAACTGCAGGGGGGGCCACCACGTTGTTGCTGGCAACCGCGCCGTGCATCTGGCAATCGCTGTTTGCCAGAGGGCTGAAAAAGGTGGCCGCAGGAGGCAGGCTGGAGAGCAGGGCCTCAGCTGTCGGGCCGCGGGCCCAGGCGCGTCTGAGCTGCCCCTCCGGCCGGCGGCTGCATCCGAGTTCAAGCGAGTCATACATGCAATCGGGGCACAGAGCGGCGGCTGCAAGCAGCCGGGGGCCCCGGTGGCAGCGGCAGAAGGTTGTGACTCACCGGCGCCCTGCAGGTTGCGGCGGGCCTCAGCCTTCCATTCCTCAGGGCTGGAGAAGAGCCGCGCCGATGCGACGCTGGCGCAGCAAAGCAGTGCGACTGCGAGTAGAGCAGCCGACTTCATCCTGCGGCAGGGCGGTGGCGACAGGCGGCAGCTGTTGGTCAGGGTGCCCGCTGCTGTGGGGGCTGCAGCGCCCATCCGCCAGCCCACTATCGCTGACAAGAGCCGGAGCTGGGCGAGGGGCGGGCAGGCCGCGGGGGAGGCCCGAGCAGCGCGGTTGTTGACAGCCGGCACGCTCGGCCCTCCCGCGCGCAGCCCCGCCGCGTGCTGCTCCTGCTCCAGCATCGCTGCCAGGGCTGATCGGAGCGAGCGCGGGGTGCGCCGCCGCCGCGCGACCGCACCTGGCGGTTGGTTCGGTGTGTGCCGTTGACGGGGGCTGCGCGAGCTTCTGCAAGAGCTCTGAGGCGCAGCGGGCCGGTGGGGGACTTTGCAAGCCTGGGAGGGAGTGGGGAGGGGCGGTGGGGGCAGGTGGTTGTTGAGGGCCCGCTGCTGTGCTGCCTGCTGTGCATGGTAACCCCGTTTGATCCAGCCCTCAAACCGCCTCCCAGCGGGATCTGGGCGCCCCAACCCAACGCAAATCGATTGGTGGAGGGCCGTGGCGGCCCGCACCCGGCCCCGGGCCCGACCCCTTTGTCTCCTGCCCCTGGCTGTCCAGGGCTGGCGCCTTCTGGCGCTGCCTTGCACTTCTGACGGGCGCTGGCATGTCCACAGGCGCGCCCGATTGGCCGATTCGGGTCCCGCCAACGGGTGCTTCGGGCTGATGCCGCAGCCGCCGCTGCCGCCGTCGCGCGTCAACCCCTGCCGCCATCGACGCCACGGGACTGCGAGCTCGACTGCAAGCTCGCTGCATTCGCTCTCCACACTGGGTGCTTGCCTGGTGTGGTGGGGCACTGGGGGCTGGCAGGGCAGGTTCATTCCTCCACGACGCTCTGCGGGCGGTTTGTTTCGTCCTGCACACCACAGCCGCCGCCGCCGGTCCCACGCAAGCACGCACTGTTGCCGGTGCGCAGCGCTCACCCAGCTGCAGGGTTTGCTGCACCCATCCAGTCCACCACCCAGTCAGGATGTGTGGTTGCTGTTGGGTGTGTCCCTGCCTCCTGCGAGGGCTGCTGGCTGCTGCAGGCCCGTGCAGCCCACCTGCCCGTCCTGAGCAGGAACCAAGATGAGATCGGTCCCATCTCATCTCAACCCCGCATCTCGGCCCAGAAGGGCGGGTCTGTTGTTGCAGCAACGCAGGCAGACGCAAGGCACAGCGCGCTACGAGGCTGTTGCATGTGCGCGTCTGGCATGGGTTTTGGCACTCGCAGCAACCGGCATGATGCTGGACAGCACAGCGCATGCTCGGCCAGCCCTCCCAACGCGTCTTGTATCTCGCCACTGCCCCTGAGCGCTCTGCAACAGCTCAGCTGGGGTGCTTTATTGTTACAAAGCCGGTGCAGCCGCCGCAATCGCAGGGGCAGAGTGTGGGGAAGGGCATGATGGGGAAACAATTGTGAGCTGTGCGTGGGTGTGCGTGAGAGGGGGGGTGCTTGGGGAGGGTACATCTGTGACTGAGGGGCAGGCTGCATGGCTACTCAAGGTTGGGTTGGAGCTCATCCGAGCTGTACGAGGAGTGGTGCGCAAGATGGCTGGCAGCCCCAGCGACGGCGGAATGGAAGTACGCAGCAGTGGAGGCCGGAAAGGAGCCGGCAGCATTTGCAATACCCAGGTGAAGATACAGAGCGCGTCAGTGTCGCAGCAGGGCTGCTGGAGAGCAGCAGGGTGCCGCCGGCAGCACGTGCGCAGCTGGCTTTGGGCCAGTAGAGGTGCCGAGGGGCAGGTCAGGAGGGGAAGAGTGGCAGCGTGTGCTAGTGTATGTCACATGCCATGCTGGTGGGCACGGCGGCAGGTCAGTTTAAGCTGGGGGGGTGAGAAGAATGAGAGCACAAGGCGAGTTATTGGGGACTCATGCGTGGCAAGCACGCCCAGGCAGCGCTCAGGGCCGGAGGGCAGTCGGGGCTGCTGCTGGCTGCCGCAGCCATCGCTCAGCCTGGCACCACCGGAGCGGAAGCCAGGGGCGACATCAGGCCTCTGCTATGCTGTCCATGTGTTCTGCGACGGCAGCAACCCCAGGCGCTGGCTGCCGCGCTTCGCTGCGCTCCATCGGAGAGTCACCAGCAATGCCAGCTGGCACAGCACGCGCAGCGGCGCCCAACACCTTCACCTCTGCTCCAAATGTGACGTTGCGGGGCACAGGGATGGGCGCCGAGGCGGGCGCCACGCCGCTGCCGCCGGCGCCGCGGCTTGCGG
>RRZL01000056.1:1721461-1738784 GCA_006782975.1 Chlorella sp. Dachan | reverse complement strand
CCCCCCCCCCCCCCCTTCATCAGGGCAGGTCCCTATCTGGCTTCTGCAGCCATCAAGGGGTTTGGTCTCGCAGCACCGTGACATTGCAAAGAGGGTGGGCGCAAAGAAAGCAGCAAAGCAAGGTGGGCAGGGGCTTGCCTGGCTCTGCTGGTGGGCCGCCAGGTTCTGCTGCGCCCAGCTCAGGCAGGACTGGACCTGTGCAGCACAGACGAGGACAGGGGAGAGAGCAGAACTGAGCAGAATCGTATTGAAGACAGCACTGGTCTGGCGGCACACACTGCGCGCTATGGGCAACGTGTTTGCGGCACCGTTCGCATCAGATGGCGCCCAGCCTGCCACACCCGACCCTTTGCCGATGCAGCCCCACTCTTCGCTCTCAAGCCCTACCCCTCACCTCGCCCAGCAGCGAGCGGACTTGATCCATGGAGCGCCGAACAGCCGCCATCTGCACCGCGCTGGACACGGTGCCACCCACCAGCAGGTTCTGCGCACGGGTTGAGGCGCAGGCGCCCAGTGGTTTGGGGAGGAGGTTGCGAGGGCCAGAGGGCCTACTGAATGACCGGCATAGGGGTGGCAGCAGCTCGAGCACAGGCAGGCAAAAGCAGCACGGCCAAGCAGCACATGAGTGGGCAAGCTGGCTCACCGCAAACATGCCGGCCCGAGCGCTGCACATGTGGACAAGGAGAGGTTGGGGGAGAGGGGTAAGCAGCCAGCAGCCTTGTCACTATTAAACCTGCCGCAAACTCTCTGCGCAGCAGCAGCGCATGCAAACACCAGGCGAGGCGCCCCTGCCGCTCACGTGCTCAGCACCCGGGTGTCCACACGAGGCATGCCGGGTCCCAGCAGGGCGCTGGCCTGCATGGTCGTCACATGTGGGGACTCCGGGCTTGCTCGGAGCAAGCCAGCTTGTGTGTGCAAACCTGGTGGTGGGGCACACTGGGCATGCATGCCCCCTCGCCACATGCAATCGTCTGCAGCAGCTGCAGCTGTGCAAGCTGCACAGCTCTCAACAACACCAACTTGCCTCCTGCACATCCCGGGCCGCCTGCGCCACGCTGTCGTTGGCCCGCCGGAACACAGCCATCTCCGCCACATTCTGCGGGAGGTGAGGCGCGCTTCTGAGAGCATCAAATCATACACTGCGAGGGGACGCCACTGCACGAGCCGCTAGACAGCCATCCCCGACACATGCTGCGCAAGCTGATCTGTGGGCATCCGGCTGCAACGGGAGGGCGTGGCGTTGCAGAGCAGCAGGGCTCAAAATCATGAACATGCGAGAACAAGTTGGCAGCGCAGGGCGCAGCAAGGGAACCCACCCCGATGGTGCGCCCCGCCATGTTCCGTGCGTGCGCCCCGGTGCGGCGCTGAAAGCCGATGCCTCGCCCCATGTTGACTGCGCCCAGCATTTGGGTGCGGCTCATGGCCTGCAGAAGGGCGGGTCAGATGGAGAATGATTGTGCATGAGCAAGGAAACAACCGGACGAACTCAACCGGGGAGCATCACCGGCGACAAGTTGGAACTCCCCGACTCTCCACATATGAACCCACCGCAAGCGCCTCCTGCAGCGCCGCCGCCGCGTTCTGCAGCTTCTGGGTGCCTTGAGCAAATGCGCCTGCGCTGCGGTTGGCCTGTAATGAAGCAATGCAAGGCAGCGGTGGCAAGGTTAGCCTGGGCAGCAACCCCCAGCGCCGGTGGAGCATTGCACGGCCACGAACGAAATGCAGCCAAACCAACTGCCTCCTCCTCACCTCGGCCGCCTTGCCCTCCAGCACCCGGGCGGCATCGGCCAGCTCAGCCTGGCGGCCGCCAGCGGAGGCAAACATGCGGTCCACCAGGCCCTCCATGGTGCGCTGCATGCCCTCCAGCTCGGCGGCCTGGCCCTGCACAACGGCAAGGTTGACGATGAGGTAGGGGTTGACAGGCCAGTCAGCCGGCCATGCGCCAGCCCGACAGCACACTCCAACAACCACTGCCCACTCGCCCAGCCCCTCCTGCCAGCACCCACCGGCATCCCCTGCAGCTCCCGCGTCCTCTTCTGAAGCTCAACATAACGGTCCAGGTCAGCGGGATTGAAGGCGCTCCCAGCAGACGTGACTGCTGGGGCCGCCGCCGCCGCCGCCACGGGCGCGGCAGCCACCGGTGCCGGAGCGACAGCGGCAGCAGCTGGCACCGCCTGCAGAGCCGCCGTCACCGCAGCGGCCACTGCAGCAGCAGTCGCGTCGGCTGCGGCGGAGGTAGCAGCGGGCGCGGGGACGGCAGCAGGAGTAGGTGCAGCTGCTCCCTTCTTCGCAAGCTCGGTTCGCAGCTTGCGCGCCTGTTTTGGTGGGTTGTGACGGCACAAGGAACGTTACGGGGCAGCGTCAGTTGGCTGTATATTGTGGTTGAAGCCATCCAAACGGTGGTATGGGCAGTACGGCGATCAAGGAAGGGCTGTTGCAGCCACGCGGGAGGCCCACCCAGTGCCCCCCAACCGCAGGCAGCATGTATCGGCACAAGCAGCCTCCAGCACGCTCAGCCCTGTCATGCTGGTGCACACCGAACCGCTCACCAGCAGAGGCGACAGGCCCAGATGCTCTTTCAGGTCGTCATCCGTCAGCTGCAGCAAGTCAGCTCCAGACACCGCATTCGTGCGGAACGACTCAATGGCGGCGGGCGGGAAGTGGTGTGCCTCCAGCCACTGCGCCACCTCAGGCACCTTCCAGGACGCCACATCGCCCGCAGGCTCCGCAATCTCCGGCATAGCGGTCAGGGGCTGCATGGGAGGCGGCGATAGGGAAGGAGTTGGGTTTCGAGCGGTGGACGAGCAGGCTGCGGCGTACCGGCGGCAACTTGTGCCAGGCACAAGGAGGGCCGGAGGGTTTGCTGTGCAGTGCTTGGCACATGGCGGCGCTGCGCTGGCGTTGATGCCACACGTTTTCACCTGCCGGCTGCTACCGCTTCGCCCTCGACAAGGGTTGGCCTGCTCGCTGGCGGACTGACGGCGATCGCAGGGTTATCTCAATACAAGCATTCAACGCCACGAGCGAGATTGTAGCCTCTATGGGGTGACTCAGTCTTGATTCCCTGTGCCGCCGCCGCTGAGCCGCCGCTGGGCTGCACCATCGGCCCCGTTTGGTGCCGGTGCGCCTTTCGCTCAGGCTCTGCCCGCCACTGCCCATTCTGACGCCTGCACTCCATTCCATGTGCACCAGTAGCTGTGTTACAAGCCAGCTCACAGCAGCGCGGCAGACAGCGCCGCCAGCGCCTGCGGCCGCTGCGCAAACAATGCGGCAATGGATCCCACTTCCTGCCCGCGCCGCGCCTCTGCTGCCGCCACCTTGTTTGCTGCGCCCAACACCCAGAAGCCCGCTTGTGCTGCGCCTCGAAGCTCACTGGGTGCCAGCGGCCCCAGCAGGGCTGCCCAAAAGGCTGGCCCTTCAGCCAGGTGCACGGCAGCCACAATGGTGGTCAGTTGAAGCAGGCCATCCGCCAGCCAGGAGCCGAGCGGCTGCTTGGCAGGAGCCCCTGGGGCGTCCCACCGCACATTGCACGCCCACTGCAGCAGCGCAGCCGCAGCATACACGCCGCACGCGAGCGCCAGCCGCCGTGCGTGGCGCCAGGTGGGCAGCAGCCGCACCGCGCGCCAGTCTGCAGAGGGCGGGCGGGTGCACGGCAACCGGGAGGCTTGGCTGATTTTAAAAAGAAGCTGGGCACAAGCTAGCCATGGCACCCCAAGCAAAGCACTTGTGCCGCAAGCCGCCCTGGCATTCGCACATGGCTCCACAACCTGCTCATAACCTGCTCTCCACTCACCGCCCAGCGCGTGGCGCTGCAAAAGCAGGAGCACGCCCATCCAGCGCAAGTTTTCGACCGCCAGCGGCAGCATGCGCTTCCAGCAGGCTGGCAATGTGTAGAAGTGCATCGGAACCTCCTCAGATGCGACGCACAGCAGGCAGGACTGCACAGGGCAGGCAGCAGGGGCCGTTTCAGCAGCACAGCACGTGACGACTTTGTAAGCACGTGCTGACTTGTTCCAGGTGAAAACAAACGCGCCGTGCAGAGAGCAGGTGGGATCTGCATGCCTCGAGCCCTGCCTGGCAAAGCCAGGAGCAAGGGCAGCCCTGCTTCCCTTCAGCCCGGCACGCTCACCTGCCCCAGCCACTGGTACAGGTGGCGCGCTTTGACCACAGCACGCGCCGCCAGCAGCAGCACCGACGCCGCTCGGCGCAGCGCCGGCACCGCCGCCTGCCACAGGGCTTGCATGCGGACCCGAAACGGGCTCCCCGCTTCGGCAGACGCGGCAAAGGCACGCCAGGCCGCGGGCGGGACGTGGTAGGGAGCGCCGCACACCTCGCACCGGCTGGTGTCCAGCAGCTGGACCGCTCGCTGCATGCGCCATGCGTGCAGGCAGCTGCACAAGGGAGAGGCCGCCGAATGTGTGGGGGCGTGACGGCGGGGCGTGTGATGAGGGGGCGGCTGTTGACTGTGAGACGCCATGTAGCACACCACCAAGCGGTACGCAGCGGCGGCACAGCGTACAGCCTGCCCTCTACCAAGAACTGCCCCACCTGACGTGCACAAAGGCCAGCGTGCCGCGGCAGTTGCAGGGTGAAACCAGCGCATCTGCCAAGCCCCGCTCGCCGCCGTAGCACATGCGGCAGTGCCCCTCCTCCGCCATGTCTGTTCAAACGCGCGGGCGGCTGAGGACCTCGAAACAGCACCAGGCAGGCGAGCGCTAGATGGTCACGGACCTGCAACCACGGCGAGATCGTTTCAGAACGTCAATCAGCACTGCCAGCCACCGACGGCGCACTGTTGGCGGCGCCAATGACGAGCAGCGGCGGCGGCGGCGGCGGGAGAGGGCAACCTCTGAGAGGCTCAGCACCAGCGATCGCAGTCCCGGAGACCATGCACTTATCAAAGGGACAGCCGCAAACAAGCTCAGAACCCCAGCAGCAGGAGCCTCACCGACAGCCCAGGGCGCAGGAGCACTCGCCCCGGGGTCCCAGAGCGCTGGCCAGCGACTGATGAACTGATGCAGCGGCAGGGGCGCGGGAAATGCTGAGGTCAGCACTCAGGGGCCCTGCCATCTGGCCTCCGCTCGGGAGCTGGCACAGGCGCGCGGCCCCGCTGCTCATGCACCATAGCGCGCTGCAGTGGTTCCCTGCTACATTCTGACTTGGCGCTCAGGGCTTGGAAGCGTGCGCCCAGGCCTTGCTGCGACCGGCCACACAACCCCAGCGCCTCGACAGCCCGCCATGGCGGCTCCCACAGACCGCACCAGCGCCGAGAGCAGTGTTTCAGGTGACAGAGAGCAGCGGGCATGCGGCAGCAGTCGCGGGGCTGGGGAGGCCGCCGCCTCCTGCCGCTCCTACCGCACTGCGGCAGGCGAGGGCGCGGCCGCTGCCTCAGGTTGCCCACTCCTGTGCCCCCTCCGACCGCCTCCCCGCAGCCATGAAGTCGCCTTTCGACGTGGAGGACGCCAAGCTGGACGCCTCCAGCGCCGGGACCGGCCCCGGCGGCGGCCCGCCCGTCCTCGACCTGGAGGCGCGCCCGTCCGCCCTCGGCAGCGCCCTGTCGCAGCGGCTGTCGGCGCTGGGCCATAATCTATCGCACCGCATCTCCTACCTGTCGCACCAGATGGACGAGCACGGCCTGACGCGCATCAGCGCCGTCAAAGTCATGGCGGAGGACAAGGACACCGTGACGGAGCCGGGGCGGGGTGCGCTTTTGAGCCGAGGAAGGGCGGAGGGAAGACAGGGCAGGTTGCGAGCTTGCTTTGCAGCAGCACAGGCGCTGGTATGCTGGGTTGCAGGGGAGTGCGCATGCACGCATTAGCCAACACAGCCACCCGGGCCATGTGTGAGGTCAGCACTGCATCCCCCTTCCCCTCCCCACTTCATTGCTGTAGCCGGCTGGGTCGAGGTCACCCTCCACCTCGTCACAGTCATGTTCGGGGCGGGCGTGCTTGTAAGTGCCGAAGAAATGGCGCAGCAGGCCCCACAGCAGCATAGCATAGCGACTTGACCCAATGCCTGCCTGCTCGCCCACCACCCCACCCTCCCCACCCGCCCACTTGCAGGGCCTGCCCTACGCCATGGCCAGCCAGGGCTGGGCGCTGGGCATCTGCATGCTGGCGCTGGCCACCGGAGCCTCTGCCTACTCCGCCTTCTTGCTGGCAGAGGTGTGGAGAGGGTGCCTGAGTGGTCGATGGCGTGGTAGGCAGGCACCAGTTGGCCGGGCCAGCCTTGCACAGGCAACTCCGGAGGATCCTGCATCCGTCGAGATGTGCTCGCCATGCTGGCAACCTGCTCGTTTATCTGGCAGCCAGCACTGCTTCCCTCTTCTCTTGCGCCCTGCAGCTGCACACGCTGCGCGATGGACGGCGCGTGCGCACGCTGCGTGCCCTGGGAGAGGAGATCTGGGGCAAGCGCGGCCGCCGCTGGATCGTGACCCTGCAGCTCATCGACATGGCGAGTGCTGTTTCACTTCGCTTTGCATTGAAACAAGACTTCAACAGGATAGGATGGGTGGTGTCTTGTACTGCTTGCGCAACGCTCCCGGCAAGCGTGCGAGGCGCAGCGGGGGCGTAGACCGGCGCCTCAACCGACCCTCCCACCTCTGCTGCTTGCAGGTCGGCGGAGCGCTGATTTATACTGTTGTTGGAGGAACATCGCTTATGAGCATAATACAGGGCTGCTGGGGAACCAATGGTAAGACTGCCAACTCTTGGGACATGGTCGGGTGCATTCAAGCCAACAGTGGAGTCACGCAGCGCTTTGGTCTGCGTGCTTTGCAGCAACCGCAGCTGTACGACTGGCGCCAAGCCGCATGCATTGCGTGCATTCAAGTCGCCATGTGCGTACATTGAGTGCGCCAAGATGCCCATCTGACCTGTTGCAGGTGTGGCATGCGACAACCACGCATACGCCACGTGGCCCTGGACGCTGTGCTTTGGCGGCGCCATGATCCTGCTCAGCCAGGTGGGGCGGCTGTAGCTGAAATGGGTTCAGGGCAGCCATCATCGACCGCATGTGGGGCTGTGAACTGATCCAGCAGACCTGTTGTAGTAGGTCCTGTTGGCTGTGCTGCTACACCTGATCGTTCAAACTTGTCTCACTTGCCGCCCGCCTGCCGCGTCCTCCCTGCCCCTGCCTTGCAGTTCCCCGATTTCCATGCCCTCACGGTAGGTGCAGTCCGGAACAGCTTGGTGGTAGCTTTTGCTTGCCTGACCGGCTGTGTTGTCGTGCAGCCTGCTGCCGCAGTGACGAGCCATTCGCTAAGCTGTGCAACCCTGCACCTTGGCCCCTTGCAGATTGTGTCCTTCGTGGGCGCTGTCATGCCCCTGGTCTACGCTGCAATCGCCTTTGTGTCCATCCTGGTGCGCGCATGATGTGTTGAGCGGGTCACACGTGGCAACCCGTGGCTGTGGCGCTGCACTGCCATGTCGGCACAATCCAACGCCACTGGTGGCCCCAACCATGTCTTGTTCTGTCCCCACCCGCCCTGCCACAGACGCACGGGAAGGTGGAGAATGTAGACTACAGCATGATTCAGAAGAGCGACACGGTCGGCACGGTCATGAATGTGTTGTCTGGGTGAGCCCATCGTGGTGGTGGGCATGAGCTCAGCAAACTGGCCGTCTTAGCGATACGCATGCATGCATATGCGCGTGACAAGCGTGCACCCGGGCAGTTGTAACCTGCTCACCGGTCTGGGACATGTGCCCCTCTCAACTGCTTGCAGGATCGGCGCCATGTACTATTCATTCGGAGGTGCGCTTCGCTGTGGGAGGGCAGCATGCTGCTGCTACACGGCTGGCCCGTGCCACCTGCCGCTGCAGCTGCTGCTGCTGGCATGGTTACACAAGCCGTATCCCCCCTTCTGCCGCCCACAGGCCAAGTGGTTCAGAATGAGGTCACCGCTATGGTCAAGGCGCCACCCAAGGTCATCGTCAGCATGCGCAAGGCCCTTTCGGTCACCTACATCGTCATTGGAGTCTGCTACTTTGCCGTCGCAGTGGGTGAGTGGCTGCCTTGGTTGGCTGCAAGGCGAGCTCAGTCTTTCCGGCTGCCAGGCAGCTAGAAGCCGCGCCTGGTTGCCCAGCACCGCCCCCTCCCTCTTCCCTGCCATTATTGCGCGCAGCCGGCTTTGCGATGTTTGGCAATACCGTCACCGGCAACGTGCTGCAAAGCCTGTCCAAGTAAGCTGATGCCGCATCAGCTTACATGCGCGACGCCATGCAACATGACAGTGCAGTGCTGTTGCTGGGCCCTGTAGCCCTCACTGCCTCACACAGCCGCCACCCTCACCCCGTGCCGTGCAGCCAAGGGGCGGCCATCGCTGCCAACATTGCGGTGCTGCTGCACGTGGGCGCTGCCTACCAGGCTTTCTCCATGACTGTCTACCTGATGCTGGAGGAGCAGTTCACAAAGGTGGGCAGGCCGGCCGGCTTGCCTTGTGGTTGGCGAGCGTGGCTCGTACCTGGGACTGTAGGGGGCGTCCCTACCCCCTGCAGCGCTCAGCCCATAGCAACAGGGGCGCCTACAGGGGCGCCTATCGCCACGGGTCAGCCGCATGGGCAGCCTGCTCTTACCCAGCCCGCTCCTCGCTCCCCACCCGCCGCAGCGCAAGTGGCTGCCCAAGCCCATCGCGAAGCGCGCCTGGATATTCCGGTTCACGATCCGCACCACCTTTGTCTGCATCGTCACCTTCTTTGCGGTGAGGACGGGCTGGCGGGCGGGCGCAGAAGGCGGCCCATGCTGGGCTGCGTTGCCGCTATGGCTTGGGCAGAGGTTGCAAAGGCACGACCCCATGCCAACTACCCTGCCCGCCGCCCTGGTGCTGCAGGCCCTCATTCCCTTCTTCAACCAGCTCAGGTGGGCAGGCTCGTACCGATACAGCACCTGAGCGCACCAGCTGCTGCCTGTGCTTGTGTGACAGTGACATTGCACCACGCTGCCGCGCGCTTGCCCCACCGCTGCTCATCCACACCCTCTGCCCCCTGTCCCATGCCCCTGCCAACAGCGGCCTCAAGGGCGGCGCCTGCATGGTGCCCCTGTGCTTCATCATCCCAGTCGCGCTCTGGAGCTCCTACAACAGGGGCTACAAAGCCAGCAAGCTGCGCCTGGCGTTCAACTATGCGCTGATCGCCGTCCTGTCGGCCATCGCCCTGGTGGCCACCGTCGGCTCAAGTGCGTCCCACCGTGCTGGCCTGCTCCTCCCCCATTGTGGCGGGCGTTGCCGGGGGTGCTTGCACGCAAGGGAATGGGCATGAGCCGTACATGGCACAGGGGTACGGCGGTGCAGTCGCAGCAGCTGCTGCGCGTGCTGGCGTGGCTGGCGGCGTGTCGCGGCGAACTCACACACACCGCTCCGCCGGCCGCCTCACAACATGCCTGATTCCTTCCCCATGCGCCTGCAGTCTACAAGATCATCAAAAGTGCAAGCACCTTCCAGGTGTTCGCCTAAACTCAAACGCAGCGGCGGCGCACAGCTGGGCAGCCTGCTCCGGCCCCAGCAGCTGGTGCAACCTGCTCATAACAGCCTGACCACCACCCTGCGCTGGACACCTGCCGGGCACAGCAGCTGCGCTGCCACATGCCTGGCCCAAGCCGTCTCGCCTTCTCTTGAATACTCCAATCAGTAGTCCGCCCTCCCGCCCTGAGAGTTGCAAATGAGCAAACTGAACCCGAGTGCCTCTTCCTGCGTACCAATTTTCCCCTCACCACCCCGGCATTTACACCTGGGCACACTTGCTGGGCCACCAAGTTTCCCATCACCCTCACCGTGGTATTTTCCGTCTGCCATCAGATTCTGCCTTTGTCGTCTCACGCGTCCGCTGCCCTCTGACCCCCAGCTAACTGGCCACTGCTGCTGGGTTCACAACACCACCCACCACCCATGAACTGTGAAAACCAGCACTGCGCTACAACAAAGAGTGTCTCAGTTCAACGTGCTTGTGGCCTGCACCATGTTGGCAAGCAATCGAACAGCAGGCAAGCAATCGAACAGCAGGCAAGCAATCGAACAGCAGGCAAGCAATCGAACAGCAGGCTGACCAGCAGCGGCAGTTCAGGCCGGGCTGCTCCGCTGCAGGAAGCGCAGGATTCCGCCACCATTGCTCGTGTTCCCCGCCCCGCCGCCACCTTGCCGCTGCCGCTTCTGCGCACCTGCTGCTGCTGCTGCTGCTGCTGCTGCTGCTGCTGCTGCTGCTGCTGCTGCTGCTGCTGCTGCTGCTGCTGCCGCCCGTGTTGCTGGGGTGGCGGTGCAGCTGCCCGAGCCTGTGCTTGATGCACCGCCGGCTGACGATTCTGCTGCGGCCTCGCCTCCCTCTGTCCTCCGCTTGAAGAAGCGCTGGATGCTGCCGGGCTGCGGCGCCGCATCCTTGCACTGCGCGCGCCAGTCCAGGCGCAACTGCGGTGGCACTGCAGCATCCAGGTTCCTGCAGGGCAAGAAACACAGCGCAACATGCTGTCAGCCCTGTTGACCAGTTCAGGCGCAGGTGCAAAGATTCGGCGCCGACCAGCTGACTGCATGGTAGGCGCAGCGTTGACTGGGAACAATTAGAACAAGGGCACGTGAAATCCAACTTTAAAACCACGATTCAGAAGGCCGCCCTGGCACAGAGCAACGCCGGACCCACAACACACACCTGGCATTCACAATGGGTGTGTCCTCCCAGTCGGTGCCCCACAGGAAGTAAATCGGGCCGGACAGCCGGGGAGCCAGCTGCTGCAGCCGGGCCGCCCATGCGGTGATCTCATCCGCCGGCAGCAGCCTGCAGTGTTGGAGAGACCAGCGGCCGGATGGCTGTTTGTGCATTGCCAGTCGACAGTGGTCGAAGGCAAGCATCTGAGGGGCAGTGCCGCAGCCAAGCCTTGCCTGCAGGCATCGAGGACAGCTGTGCGGGGCAAGCCGGCCAGGTTGTCCTAGCTCACCTGTCTGTCGTGCCGTGCCGACGGTGCACGCGCACATAATGCAGGCAGGGGGTGGTGACTTCAAAGCAGATGGGCAGAACCCGCTTCACAGCGCCTGCGGGGCCAAGGAGCAGGCAGAGCAACAGCGGGCGAGGCGACACGCATTGGCTGCAGGCAGCAGCAGTGCACCAGCAAGGCACGTTTCGCAGGCATCTCCATGCCAAGCAAGCCATCAGCTGCTCGGATGTTGGCACCACCCACTGCATGCGCCACCCGCTGCATGCACCACCCGCTGCATGTGCTCAGCGGCACCCACCCGGCGGCAGCCCCGTCTGTTCCCGGTCTTTCTGCTCGGTCTCATGGCACAGCTCATCTGCTGACACTAGGCTGATGCCCTGCGCTGCGAGCGCTTCGCACAGCCGGGCCCGCCAGGCGGGGTCTGCAGGGTGGGAGGTGCAGGGGCAGCCGAGGGTTTGAGCAAGGCAGGGGAGATCAAGGGGGCGAGTGGGAGCCATGTCGCACTGGGTCAGGGTGCAGAGACCGCCGGCACCTGCTCCAACTCAGCGCCGACCAATACACGGCACGCTACGACACCACTGTGCCCTATCCACGCACCTGTGAACAAATGCCCTATTCACGCACCTGTGAACCAGGCGCGGCAGCGCAGCTCAGCTGCCATGCGGAAGCGGGCGTCTAGCCGCTGCCGGCACCGCAGGATGTACTGCGGGTGCCAGGGAGCGTGTTTTGTTGCAAGGGAACCCACTGGTGCTGCAAACAGCTCTACAGCATTGAGCATGTGGCATGCCGGCTGCCCACCCTGTCAACTGGCCAGCTCGCTGAGCGCCACCGAACATGCCAGCGGGCCGCGATGCACGGGCGGCGACAGCCACCTGGGGGCAGCACAGGCAAAGGGGCAAGAGGCAGCTCCACCCCTCCCATCCCCTCCCACACAGCACCCACACACCTCCAGGTTGGCCTGGCTCGGCTGGAAGCCCAGATGGAACTGGAACAGGATGCAGCCCAGGCGGCTCGCCCGGTACAGCGGCTCGCAGGCGGCGTGGAACGCCCGCCAGCAGGCGTCCTCCACTGCGGGCGGGCAGGTGGAGCCCAGCCGCACGTAGGCCTGAGGCTGGGCTTGGAGGGCGGGCGGCAGCAGGGACCGGGCTTCTGCAGGCAGCGCGGAGACCTGGGAGGGGGGTTGGGGCAGCCGGTGGGGAGGGGCGGTTGAAGGGGGAGGAGCTTGACCGTGTGTTAACAACGCCGGCGAGCCAGGCCAAACAACCTCGTGCCAAACCTTGCCGCCGCCGACTGGACAAGACAGACAACGCACTCCACTGCCTGCCGCCCACACCTGGGAGGACCGCGAGGGGAACAAGCCAAAGGCCTTGACGTGGAACAGGAAGCCGTCAACCGCGGCCTTGGCCCACCTGCGGAGCCGGGAGGGCTGGGCGGGCCATGTGATGGGTGACAGGTGAGGTACGGTGGCAAGGCAGCTGTCCCTGCTGACCGCAAACGCGACTCCCGTGCATATCCGCAGCCCGCCAAGGCTCAGCCGGACAACCTCCCTCACTTGGCAGTGACCTCTGGTCGAGGGATGGCAAAGGTCGAGGTGTCCACCTCCACGCACCCCAGGTGCCTGCACCACACAGCATACGCAGCATGGAGGCCGAGGCAGGCCATGTTGCACCGCTGCAGCGGCAGGCGTTGAGCAGTCGTCCAACACGCGACAGGTGCATTGGTCGGCCTGAGCGGACATACAGCTGCCGTGGCAACCACCGCACGTGCGAAGCATTCGGCAGGCTGCACTGCTCACCCATGCGCACCTGCTGTAGTGCCTCAGCTTCTCCTCGCTGCTGGCCCCGGCCCGCATGGACGGCGGGTAGAAGCGGCCGCAGCGCACCAGGGAGGCGTCCGACCAGCCGCATGTGCCGTGCACGAGCTTGACGGCCAGACTGCCGCTGCTGCTGCCGCCTTCTGCGAAGCCGACCGCGGCGCCCTGCTCGCCCTGCTGCTCGCTGGCCGGCGGCGGCAGCGCCGCGGCTCCGGGTGGCGGGCCATCCTGCTGTGGCCGCTGCTCAGGAAAGGCGGGGTGCTGTGCATTCCTGGCTTCCAGTGGCTCTGGTGCTGGCAGCATGGAGAGCTGTGGGAAGATTGTTGCCGTGGGCGGCGGCCGCCGCCGTTGGCGGTGGCTGGAGGGGCGGTGGCGAGACTGGGCACGCCGATGCGGTTCGACTTGTGGCTGAAAGATGTACAGCTCCGAATGCGCGGGAGCAGAGCTGAGCCAGGTCTGAGCGAGCGCGCCTGCCAAAGCTTGCCAGGCAATGCTGGCTTCAGCGGAGGCCTAGATGCCCGGAGTTCAAGCACTCCCGAGGCGCTGGATGCCAGCGATAGCGCAGCATGGCACAGCGGCGTCGCCCGCGGGCGGCCGCCGCCGTGCCGCTCACCCGTCATGCCGAAGGGTTGTTGAGCCGTTTTAGTAGTGTAATCAAGCGCTGGGTACAAACAGGGCCAGTGGGGAGCAGAAGCAGTCCAAACCAAATGACAGATGGGTTTGGGGACACGAAATGCATCACAACGGAAATGCCAACCAAGGCGAACCGAGCTGGGGCAAGTCCAACAGATTGGTTTAGACAATACCTGACTGGGGTCATGCAGCAAGGCAACAAGCGGACGGCATGCGCACAACTGGAGCCGTCCGAGCAAGGCAAGCGGGAAGGCAAGCTAATGAAAGCGGGAATTAATTCAAGCTCGTGCAAGCGGGAAGGCAAGCTTAGGCAAGCGGGAAGGCAAGCTTTTGCAAGCGGGAAGGCAAGCTTTTGCAAGCGGGCGGGCAAGCTTAGGCAAGCGGGAAGGCAAGCTTCTGCGGCAAACGGGCGGGCAAGCTTTTGCAAGCGGGCGGGCGAGGCTAAGCAAGCGGGAAGGCGAGGGTCGGGAAGGCGAGGGTGCCGCTTCTGCGGCGCCCGCCTACCCTGCACCAACATCCGGTTCAGGCGCATCGGGCAGCCTACCCTGCACCAGCATCCGGTTCTGGCGCATCGGGCAGCTCCTCCAGCTGCACCTGCTGCGCCTGCTGTGGCGGCTCCTCGTCGCCGTCCAGCACTTGCGCCAGGATGGCGGCTGGGTCCGGGAAGTGGGGATAGGATGTCGCCAGCAGCATGGTGCACTGCGGCAGGGAGGGGAGGAGGCAAGCAGTGGGCAGGAGGCTGTGCCCACCCCCTGGCGAGCGGCATGCGCACTGTGCATGGAGCGTGGTGCAACGGGCGCCGCAGACTGCCAGGGCGTGGCACGGCGTGCCAAAGTTGTGACTTGGCGAGCTGGCACACCGGCTTCAGAAGCCGCAGCCAGACAAGCTTCAACACAGGCTGCTACATGCGCACCTGCCACAGCGTCATGACCTGCGCAGGCAGGAGGGCGGTGGAGGGCGGTATTGCTCAGCCGCAACCAAGCTACAGCTGTAGCATACATGATGAATGCAGCGGGGGCTGGGATCATGGGTAGGCAAACACCCTTGCCAGCCACTGTCACATGCCGTGCGCAGTATTGTGGCAGCACAGACCAGCTGCAGGCTCTTGCGGCATGCCCAAGCCGGTCATGGGCCAAAGCCCCACTCCAATCGTACCCTCAAAGCCACAGTGACTGCGCCCCGCCCCAAGCCACTGCACCCCTCCCCCACCTGCAGCATGGCGATGATGAGCGTGATCAAGCAGCGGAAGGTGCGCTGGGAGGTGTCGTCAAGCCCGCGCAGCTCCTGCAGCGTGTGCTCCCGCCGCACCGCCGCCGCCGCCATGCCGCCATAGTCCAGCGGTGCAGCAGCCTCTGTTGTGCCCTGGCCGCCGGCAGCTGCTTGCCCGGCAGCAGCTGCGGCTGCAAAGGCAGGCGGCGCCAGCTGCCCATCGCTGCCACTGCCTTCTGTGCCACCAGGCTGCATGGCCGCGGCCACTGCCTGCCAGGAGCACAGGTGCGGGCGAGACAGCTGGTACTTGCGTGCCACCAGCACGCGCCCCACATCTCCTGCCCACTGGTGCTGCGCACGCCGCAGCTGCTCCAGCTGCTGGGGGCACAGCGTGGGGCGCAGCACGTGCTGCAGGGGCCAACGGTTGCAACGGCAGCTCGGGTTGGGACGCAGCTGTTTCCAGGTTTAACAGCTTTCTGCAAACTGCCAAGCCAGGCAGGCAGGTGGGTTTGGGAGCTGCCGCACTGACCGCTGCACAGCACGCGCACAAGGGCGGCAACAGCTCACCGCCGCGTCGCGCCAGATGCCGGGCGGGGCGGAGGCAGACGCCGCCACCAGGTGCAGCAGCTTGTTGGGGCTGGGGGCAGCCAGCGCCATGGAGACCAGCAGCTTGCGCTGCGCAGCGCAGCGGGGGGCAAGCTTGAGTTAGACTATACTCAAGGGCTCGGAGGCCGCCCTGCAGGCAACAGCCTGTGCCGAGCTACCAGCCTCTGGGCTCGGAGGTGACTGGCCAGGAGGCCATGCGCTTACAAAGCACCATGCTGCCCGCAGCTGGTTGTAGCGTGCAGCCTGGGACGCAGCCCCGCGCTCAAGCACAGCATGACCTTTGGAGGTATCCAGGCCGCCACTCACCAGCTCTGCACACTTGTGCATGGCGTCCAGGCGCACAGGGAAGGCTGCTGCATCAGCCGGCGCGTGCTGGCCCTGCTGACTCTGCTGCGCCTGCTGTCCCTGCTGCGCCTGCTGCGCATCGGGCAGCAGCAGGTGGTGTATATCGCTCTGCAGCTCGCTGCACTGCTGGGTGAAGACGGCGGGCGGGCCCTCCAGGGCTGCTTGGTGCGCCGCGGGCAGCAGGCGCAGCGCGGCAGCGGCCTGCGCTTCGTTGTCTCCAGCATCCACTATCTGTGGGCCGCGACACAACGTGAGCTGTGAGGCACGGTGTTTAGTGCAACCGAGTGCACCAGCCGGTGCACAGAGGTATGACGCCCACACTGCTCACCATGCCATATTGCATTTGAAGCAAGCAAGCATGTGGTTTTCATTGTCAGCAGGTGCACTGCCTCGACCCTCAGGTCTGCTCGCACTGCCCCGACCCTGGGCACCACCTGTCGCAGCCCCGCTGCCACTGGCCAGCACCAGCGCCACGCAGGCGTGGGATCCCGTGCCCAAAAACCCCAAGCACTGCAGTGCACGACCCCCAAGCACTGTACTGTTCAACCGCACCTGGCGCAGCTCCTCCGCAAACTGCTGCTCCGCCTGCTCAACCAGCTGCGCCTGCTGGCCGCTGGGGAACGCCGGCGGCTTGTCCAGGCCTGGCGAGGTGCCGCTGGCGGCTGCTGCCAGGGCCGCCCCCATGAGGCTGCCCTCGGGGTGGCACAGCTGCAGGATGCTCTGGTGCAGGTCGCGCTGCGCAAGATGGTGAGGGGGCAATGACCGGTGATGTTTGGCACACCAATGTCCCAATGTGACTGATGCAGTGCATGGCATGCTTAGCGCGGCTGCATGCCGCTTGGGCGAGGGTTGTGCTGTGGAAAGGGGGGTGGCTTAGAGCACAGGTAAGCGAAAATGATGCAGGATTGATCCAATGCATGCCCGCTGCAGATGCTTGAGCGCGAACGGTTTGCTGCGCAGGTTTGGGAAGGGGTGGAAGGTCGGGTCAGCCAAACCTTTGCTGCAGACCGGCCGCATGCTCAGCCGGGCTCAGTGCAAGCGCACCATTGTGTGGTGTAGGTCGTGCTGCGCACGGGTGGGGGCGGGGAGGGAACGGGGTGGGCTGGGCGTTCAAACAAGCGTGGGCACTCACCTCGGTGTGCGGTCGCAGCAGAAAGGAATGGTGAGCAAAGTGCAGTTCGGCACATTGGGGTTTCTCGCTGCAACTTTGGAAAGATGCGTGCCCAACCTAAGCCAGGTCGATGACAAACTCCCACCCACCACTCAGCACCCACCTGCACAGCCTCCATGCGCGCCAGCGCCAGGTGGTCCGTGGCCAGCTGCTCTCGCTCGGCCAGCAGCTGGGCTCGCTGCGCCTGCGCCGCCTCCTGCACACCAGCAGTGTAGCAAAGGGGATGGTTGAGCAGAGCAGTGGTTGCACAGTTTGGCACTGTATCAGGGTCCACCAGCAGTTGTGCACGCTGGGCCTGCGCCACCTCCTGTGGGCCGGTTTCAGTTAACCGAAGGCGCTTGCGCAGTTGGAGACAATCACTGTTAGTGAGCAGAGGCATCCATTGTACACAAGCGCTTGTTTCAGCGGAATGGAGCACAAGCAAGCCAGCCCAGGCAGCTGAACTGTCCAAACGCTGCATCCCGCAACACCCCTCCCCCTGCCCCTCACCAGCTGCGTCGCCACCTGCCCCCGCTGCTCCTTCTGTCGCTGGCGGTAGCGCGCGGCGGCCTGGCGGTTGCGCTCCCGCCGCGCCGCCCGCCGCGCCGTGCCCGCCCCTCCTCCCTCCTCCTCCTCCCACTGCTGCTGCC
>RRZL01000056.1:1702008-1721348 GCA_006782975.1 Chlorella sp. Dachan | reverse complement strand
CGGCTGGGAGCGGCACGCCCAGCTGCGACGGCTGGAGCGGCAGCGGCAGGCCTGCGGCCACGGCGCCTGGGGCAGTTGCGTCCTCTTCTGCCGCGGCCACAACTAGCAGCTGCTGCAGCAGCTGCTGCTTGTCGATCGCTGCGCCCAACTGAGGCCCGCCGGCAGCTGCAGGTACATTGCCGGCCGGCGGCGGCGGCGGCGGCTTGCGTGCCTGCCCGCTGCCGCCGGGCCAGGGCGGCGCCACCACCGGCACTACCCCCGGCCCTGCAGGAGTGGGCGCCTCCGGGACTGGTCCGTGGCGGGGCTGCGAGCCTGTGCCCCCGCCCCCCTCTTCACGGCGCTCCATACAAGTCCGCAAGGGGACGCTGGCATGCGTGCCAAGGCGAACGAGGCCGAAAAAGTGTGAGAATCAGGGGACGATTCTCTAAATCCCCGCCGCTGCCACATCAGCCGCGCGCTTGACGTAGCTGCTCTGGACGTGGGTGCGCACCAGCTGCTTGTCACATGTGCAAGCAGGCGCCTGTCGCGCTATCTGGATTGTTTCCAAGGCCCCGACTGGACAATGCGGTGGGTCAGGGCTGTTGAGCAGCACGCATTGACACTCGTCAAGGTCGGCGGTAGATGGCAGCTGCTGGTGTGCAGCCGGGAGGGGCGGGGGCGCCGAAGGGCAACCGTCCGGTTGTGACTTGCAATGGTGCCATCAGGTCACGCCACCTACACTGCATGCCGCTCTGCTGCTGCGCCTGGCTTTGCGCTTGAATTTGCTGATGGTTCCTGGACGTGCATACGTTCCCTGCTGTCGACCCAACACGGCACACCAAGGCATGGCTGCACCGCGCATCGGCACAGGGCGCTCGTACCAGCATCACAGCTGGCGGGAATGCAAAGTCGGGCTGCAACATGCACCGCTGCGGCTTTGTTCCACGCTGCAGCTGGCGGCCAGGGTGCAACCGCAGTCGCCGCGCTCGCGCTGCCTCCGCCCAGCGGCGGCGACGTGATGGGGGGCTTGGCTGGGGAGCCCTGCGCACAGCATGCTTGTACGAGATCGCTTCGCTGGCATCCCCGATCGCTTCTCGGTGGTCCAAGCTCCCGTTTTTCGCGTGCTCGCACAAACCCTCTTTCTCCCGCTGCGGGCTCGCAGCCCGGCAGCCCGTTTTCGACTGGGGCGCCTTTCTGAGGCGGGATCGGCGATCGATGGCCAGCCGCGGAGCGCGCTGAGCCCACGGCTGCGGCTCGGAGACAGCCGGGGCGCGATGGCCGCGGCGCTGCTCGTGCTGCTGCTGGCAGCGGCGGTGCTGGTGGCATGCTGGAAGCGGTGAGCGCCCACCGGCCACTGCCTCCGCCGCCGCACCTGTGCCGCCAGCTGCCGCTCCTGCCACCACACCGGGCCCCGGCGGCCCACACCTCCGCCCCCTCCCACCTCTGCAGGCTGCTGGGCCTGGCCGTCAGCCGGTTTGCGCACGGCAAGGCGTTCCGCCTCACGGTCGGCCAGTTCTTCTTCGGCGGCCTGGTCGACGTGCGCCTGCGCCTGCACAGGGTGAGCCGCGTCGCGCGCTGCTGTACCGATGGAAATCCAGCAGGAACACCTGCGACCCTTAGTTGCAACTCGGGCATGTGCCGTTACTTGGCAGTGCCGGGGCCCTGGTGTTGGCTGGCATGTGGGTGCAGCATTGGGGCTGATGGTGCTCGCCTGTGCCGCGCAGTCTGAGCGTGGCTGCACAACTTGCTGGGTGCAGGGCCCCGTGCGGGAGCTGCGAATTTCTCGCATCGCAGTCAGCCTGTCCTCCAAGCACGGGCCGGACAGCGGCAGCGAGGATGGCAGCAGCAGCAGAGGCAGCCTGTGGCAGGCGCTGTTGAACGGCCACCTGCTGCTGCCGGTCAGCTTGCAGTGTGTGAGCGTTCTGCTGGCACCCGCGCCTACCAAGGCTGCGACTGCGGCTGCGCCCGCAGCAGCAGCTGGGCCTGGCGAAGCCAGCCCGCCAGCGCAAGGTGGTGTCGGCACGCCAGAGGCTGCCGCACCCACAGACGGCATGAATGCCGGCCGGCCCGCGGGCGGCAAGAAGGGTGGTCGGCAGCTGCGGGCGCCGCTGCTGGCCCTGGCACACCTGCCGCTCAGCGTGGAAGGGCTGATGGTTGTGGATGAGGTGAGCTCCCTTTCTTCACCTAGGGCCAGTTTAGAACGGGGCTGCCACACTCCTGGCAGTGCAGCAAGGACGCTACGCCTGGGTTGCGTCTGTTGCTCATCTGGTTGCTCTTCGGCACCCGACACTGTTCTGCAGGAGCGGGCCGTGCAGGTGCGGCTGGACCGCCTCACCCTCACCCTCCTCTCAGCCCAGCAGCTGGTGCTGGAGGGGCTGTCTGCTGGCCTGCTGTTGGACGGCGGCAGCGCCGGCAGCAGCGGCGGCGGCAGCGCCGGCGGCGGCAGCAGCAGTGAGGGCGGCAGCAGCTCTCCAGCCAGCCCCAGCATCCTGGGTGTCGCCGGCGCTCCCGCCAGCCCGCGCAAAGGCCCCGCCAGCCTGCTGCGCCGGCTGCGGGGCGCTCAGGAGGCGGCGCCGCAAGTGCAGGCGGTCTTCCAGATGGATCGCCTCCTTCTGGAGCATCAGCACGATGGCAGCTTCAGTTTGCAGGACTTGCAGCTCAAGGGGCGTGGTGCTGCCGCTGCATCGACGCCCGGCGCACCTGCTGTCACCGCGTCGCCAGCCCCACAGTTAGGCCTGCAGCGGCTATCGGTGCAGCTGGGAGCCACCAGCCTGATAGTCAGCAAGCAGCTGCTGCTGTGGGCACAGCACCAACAGTCCGCGGCGGCGCAGGCGGCGGCGGCACGGCGCGCAGCGCGGCCGCAGCTGGCAGCCAGCAGCAGTGGGGGCAGCGTGGCAAAGCAGCAGCTGCTGCAGCGCCTGCTGCCGCTGCTGCCTAAGGAGGTCAGCTTGGAGGCTCAGAGTTGCAGTGTGGGCACTGATGCGCCCGGCAGCACCCAGAGCAGCAGCGACAGCAGCAGCGACAGCTTGCCCCTGCAGGCAGCCTTCGGCCTGCAAGGCATCTGCTGCCGCCTGGCCAGGACTGCCCCGGCAGGCGACAGCAGCGGCAGCAGTGCAGCTGATGGCACTCCTATGGCCAGCGTCACGGCAGGTTGGCAGCGGCTGAGCATCAGCCTTGGTGCAGCTGCTGAGGCGGCCGAGGCGCCAGGCCAGCAGCTGCCTTCTGCACTCGTCATGAGTAGCGGCGCAGCGGAGTGGTCCCTGGCTCTGGCTGAGGCAGCGCCCACACCAACAGCTAGCAGCAGCAGCAGCGACGGCAGCAGCCATGGCCAAGCGCCACTTTCGGCAGCTTTTGAGGTCAGCATTGGTGCGCTGCACACCGATGTGTGCCATCCTGCCGTGCAGCCGCTAGTAGCGCAGCTGCGGCTGGCAGCCAAGGCAGCAAAGTCGGCCAGCAAGCCCGCAGCAGGTGGATCGGACGTTGCACCTCCTGCCTGCGCATCAGACGCTGATGCAGGTGCAAGCAGCCAGCAGCAGAAGCCGGTTGCTAAGGCGGCAGGGAGAGCTGCATCAGGCAAAGCCAAGCGGGCGCCGCTGCTGGCCCAGTGGCGTGCCAGCATCAGCCTGGGAGACGGCAGCCGCCTGCTGTTCACCGATGCGGCGGGCCGCTGCTGCTGGAGCAGCGGGCTCGCTTCCTGCCGCCTGGCCGTGCAGAGCAGCAGCGGCGGCAGCAGCAGCAGTGCCAGTGCCAGCGGCAGCGCACCAGGCGGCCCCGCTTCAGCGTCAGCAGCCGGAGTGTCGGGCAGCTTTGAGGTTTACGGCATTGAGATGCATGCTGTGGCCACGGCGGGTGGCAGCCTAGCAGGGGAGCCGGGGGCGGCAGTCCAGCAGGGCCAGCCTCCGCAGATGCTGGCGGCTAAGCTCCTGAGAGTGGAGGTGCAGCATGGTGCGGCAGCGGCGGCAGCAGGCCAGCAGTCAGGCCTGGAGCCCGGGCCGCAGGAGCAGCACAAGGGGCAGCAGGCTGGCGGCGGCACGGCGGTGGACGCCACAACGGCAGGCGTGCACCTGCTGGTGCAGCAGCAGCAGCTGGCGACGGTTGCGAGCGTGATTCTCAGCCTGCTGCCCCCACCCAAGGCGGCTTCCCTGCCCGGCACGCCGCCCCGCACCGGCAGCGATGCGGCGTCAGCAGACGCTGGCGTGCTCATGGCGGCGGCGGCGGCAGCGGCGGCGGAGGCCATTTCGCCGCACGGCTCAGTCGCTGGTCGTCAGGCGGAGCGGCCGCGGCGCCCCCCTCCCCGCCTGACCTTCTCCTGCACCGACACGTTGCTGCTGCTGCCCATCTCGGTTGCGGTCCCGGCTGAGCAAGCCGTGGGCGGCTCGCTGCTGCTGCTCCCCGCCGCGCCGGCGCTGCTGCTAGCCAGCTTGGCCGGCAGCTTCGGCGGCAGTAGCCGGCCCACAGTCGCCGAGGCAGAGGGCTGCTACCTGCTGTATGCGGAAGGGCCGCACTCCCAGCGCTTCCCCAGCAGCACAGCTGCATTGAAAGGTGCGCGCAAGCTTGCTTTGGATGGCCATGTTGTTGCCATCATGCGTTCACCTGCCCGCCCCTCTTGCCTGCGGCATGGCGTTGGAGGTGCACGGCAGCTTGTGCTGCGCCAGGCTGACATGTGGTCTGCGATCTGTGCCAACTGTTTCCAAAACTTGTCCACTATGTTGCAGAGCAAGCGACGGCTGTGGTGCTGAGTTTGGATGTTGCCAAGTTTGTGCAGCCGCCGCCAGCAGCTGTCGCGGCAGATGGCTCAGCAGACAGTGCTACGGCCAGGCAGCTGGAGCTTGGGGCAGTTGCGGTGACAGCAGATGCAGATGCCCTGCTCTGCATGGCAGCCGTGGCGGACAGCGCAGCGCAGCAGCTGATGGCGGCTCTGGCTGCCGCGCCCCCTCGGCCAGCCTCCCCACAGCGGCGGCGGCCAAAGGCAGCAAAGCAGCCGCAGCCGCTTGCCGTGCATGTGCGCCAGCTCAGCGTGGCACAGCCCATGAGCGCTGTGCGCGACATGGTCCTGGAGGTGGCCGCTGTGCACGCTGTGGTCGGCGCCAACGGCGGCACGCAGCACAGCGTGCGGACCGGCAGTGCCGTGCTGAGCATGCTGGGCAAGCCGGTGCTGCGCTGGCACCAGCTGGCGACCACTCTCTGGCTGCCAGATGGCGATGGCCGCCTGCAGGCACAGCCCCTGCCTGAGACCTGGCCAGCGGCAGCTGCCGAGGATGGTGGCGAGGGGGCAGGCATCGGCAGCGATGCTGGCCCAGTTGCCGAGGAGTCGAGCGGCGCCCCAGCGGCGGGCAGCCCAAGCTGGGAGGCCTACCACCGTGCTCGCCTGGGGGCCTGGCTCCAGACGGACGCAGCCACAGCGCCTGGGGCGGACTCCCAGTCGGCAGCCGAGGCGGCGGCGCAGGAGGCGGCAGCGGCGGCGCTGGGTGCTGGCCCAGCCAGCATCCTGGATGCCACACTCAGGTAGGATGCGTTTGGCGGCACCATGGCCCTCTTACGGATGCAAAGGCGGCATCTTGGTGCATGATGCACTGTGCGACTAAGCGTCCCTGCTCCTGTGCCACCCGCTCCATGCGCTGCAGCGGCGCCCAGCTGATTGTGCCGCACGACGGCGAGCCGGGGCCCACCCAGCGCTACAGCGAGCTGTACTTTAAGGCCCTGGAAACGGTGGGGAACCGTCTAAGACTTGTTTTGATTGGGTTGGCTGATTGGCTAGGATGGCATGCACTTGGTTGGTTAATTGGTGGAGGATGTCGTGCACTTGGGAAGCCGTGCCCGACGGTATGTGACCTGTGTTGCGTGCGGTTGAGGCTGCAACCCCATTGCAAGGCCATGGCTGGGGGCCCACCTCACGTGCCGACCCACCCGCCTGCCTCTGCTGCCGCTGCCGCCTCTCCACTCCGCAGGCAGCCCAGCAGCACCTGCAGTGCCTGAAGCAGTTCCAGCGTCAGCGGCGCAGCAGCAGCGCTGCTGGCAAGGGGGCAGTCGCAGCAGCTGGGGCTGGCGATGCTGCTGGTTGTGGCGTGGGCCCAGCACCCGCCAACGAGGCCGGAGGGCTGCCACCGCCGGCCCAGCAGGAGCAGGCGCCGCAGCAGGCGCCGCGGCGCAAGCGCCCGCTGTTCCCTATGCAGATCAACCTGGCTGCTGAGGACGTGGCGCTGCGCTTTGAGCACCACCCACTCGAAGTGCGCAGCTGTGCTGGGCTTGGTTTGGGGGCAGCGTGGCTGGGGGGCAGCGTGGCTGGCGGGCAGCGTGGTGGGGTGCAGCTGTGCTTGGCTTGGGGGCAGCGCCAACCGGTGGGCTTTCAGTGAACCCCTGCTCCGGACCGTGGGTGTCCACTGGGCGTGCACTCCGGCCCGCTTGCCTCGCAGGCCTGGCTGGCATCGCGGGGCCCGCTCCTCCAGCAGATGGCCACACAGCAGCACCTGTGGGGCGAGGTGGCGGCGGCCGTGCAGGTGGGTGCCACGCTGGCCGGTGTCCCTGCCAAACGCATGGGCGTCATGTGCTCATGCGTATTCAGCAGTGACCATCCCACCTCCTTCCCCGACGCCCCTTTGTTCGCTCCGATCCCCGCCGCAGCCTGCGGACAGCGCGTCACCGCTGCACGCCGCCATGGTCGAGAGTGCGTTTGCCACGGTGCAGGCCGCCAGCCAGCAGGTGCGGGGAGTGCAAGTGCAAACTGTTCTGTACGGTCAGCTGGGTGGACAGCGTGCAATCCAAGCGAGATGTGCCCCACAACATCCCACCCTGTTCCGTCTCCTGCCAAGCAGGCTTGGGATGGCCTCATGCACGACCTGTTTCAGCAGTACCGCGGCAAGCTGCAGCGGCTGCAAGCCGCCGAGCTCGCCTCCCGTCGCAGCACAAGCAGCAGCGGCAACGAGGGCATCGGTGCAGTTGGCGGCAGCGGGGGCAGCAGGCCCTACAGTGCTGGGCGGCCGCCGCCAGATTTGATGCTGCTGTCATGCAGCCGCCTGCAGGTGCGCATGGGTTGGGCGGCCGGTTGGAACATGATATGCGTGGCGCATCCTTTTGCCGGGGCCACAAGCTTCGAAACCGAAGCCTGTTGTCCACACCGCGTTGGTCCGTCCAGTGGCAGCCCCACACACCAGCTGCCCGGCATGCCACCTCTCCACCCCTTGCTCCGCAGGGCCTGGTGGTTCTTTGCGCCGGCAGCGCCGAGGCGCGGGCGGCGGCAGCTGCCCAGATCATGGCAGTGGATCCCCCGTCAAAGGGCGTTCCCATGTCAAAGGTGCACTCAAAGGGGCTTTGCCGGCATGCATCTTGCACTTGTTTCGCCACATCCTGGGGCGCGGCTGCCTGCCAAGCGGGCGTGTCTCACGCTGCGCAGGTGTGCACAGCGCACCTCCCTGTGCTCGGTCGCTCACGGCCCGATTCCCCGCGGCTTCTGTCAATCGCAGATGCTCAAGCTGCACGTCGATGCCTGCCTGGCCGATTTTGAGATGCGGCTGGCGGGCGCCAGCCAGCCCATGGTGGCCGCCACCCGCGCACGGCTCAGTGGCGCGGCAGCTGTGGCGCGCCAGGCCACGCTGCCTCCGCAGACCACAGAGGTGCACTGTCGCCGGCCTCGTATACTGGAGGGCGCAGGCGGTGGCTGCCTTGCATGGTGCGCAGCAGCCGACAGAGCACCGAGCTGCCCCCTCATGTCGCCGTGTGCTGCTGCTGCTGTTCCTGCTGCAGAGGCGGCTGCCGGTGGGCGCCCACCGCTCCGTGCCCATCCCCGTGACTATCAAGGGCTGCCGGTGAGACGGGGGTGCACAGTTTATGCTTGCATAGAGCGAGGTGCGGTTGTTCAAACAAGACTGCGTTTTCAAACTGCTATGCTCAATCCCCGTCACCATCAAGGGCTGCCGGTGGGTTGCGCTGTGGGCCTCACGCCTGTCGCAGCCTGCCTCACAGTGCATGCATGCCGGCCTGCGGGCCCGTGCTGGCCAGCAAGGAGGTTGCATGATCCTGTGCAGCCAAGTAGGCACCCACCCACACATTGTGCAGGCCGGTGTTCAAGTTCTACACTGACCTGCGGCTGGACGCAGACACCCTGTCCGTCTGCCACTCCCAGGTGTGCGAGAGGGGACCCTCCGAGGTTTCGAGTCGATGCGCATGCAGCCTTGACTTCAACTTGCGCAGGCTGTTGGGGCATCACGCGTGTATAAGCGCGTCCGTGGGTACATGGGGGGGGCAGGTCTATTTACAACAGGGCCAACTGCCTGCTGAATGGTTGGCAGGGCCTGGAGCCCGTCTTGGCGCTGGTCGGCCTGGCGGGCAAGCGGCTGAGCCCCAGTGACCCGGATAAGACAGTGGCCCGCCCGCCGCCCATCCCCTGGTGGGACGACTTGCGGTGAGCTCCAAGTGCTGCTTAAGAAGAAGATGACTGCCGGGCGCACGGTTTATTTGAACGCTGTGTGTCTGTGCAAGGGGCCCTGCCCGCCGCCCATCGCCTGGTGCGACGGCTTCGGCGAGTTTCACGCAGGGCATTGGGCTGGGTAAGGGTTGGGTCCAGCATTCTGCAAGCAGGCTAGAGCAGCGCTCTGCTCAACCAGCATGCTGTTCTGTGCCGTGTGGCCTCGTCACATAACGCACGCTTGGGGGCATTCTCCCGGCCCAGGTACATGTGGCGGGGCGCCACGGCGGCGGGCATCCGCCGCTTCCAGCTGACCCTGGCTGCGCACAACCTGCCGGATGTAGACGCAACCAGCGAGCGCTTGGAGGTGGGCCATGTTCCTTTCTTGGGGGTTTGGATGCAGCACTGGGCTGATGCTGACCCTGGGGGCGGACGACTTGCCAGATGTGTGCGCACACGCCTGGAGGCCTGCCGTTGCCAGGTGTTGTGTGCTTTGCGAATCGTGGACTGGAGGGCCATTGCCATGGTTCGCAATTGCGGCTTGATTGCTCTCAAAGCGACCGAATCTGCGCCGTGTGAGCGCAGGGGATCGTTGAGGACGTGACCGCCCGCCTGCTGACGGGGCAGTACGAACTGACCGGCCAGGTGCGCGGTACCGCCCGGCACGCGTATGCATGCAACCTCGGCCTCTGCACACAGCCGGCATGCCAGCGGCTGGCTGGCACGCCCCCTGCAAGTGACGACCATGCCATCACAGCAGCGCCCTGCCCTCCTGCCCCTGTGCCGCAGGCGCTGCGCGTCACGCTGCACCGCAGTGCGGGCGTGTCGCAGCTGGGAGGCACTCTGCTGGCCCTGCCGTTTGTGGAGGCTCCGTATGTCCGCATCAAGTGCGTGGGAGCTGTGTGTGAGCTGTGCAGGAGCATGCCATTCCTCCAGTGGTGCAATTGCATGCATCTCAGGCATCCCGCGTTGCAACCGGTGCTGGGTTTACACGTGCGGCTGCCTCCCTGGCCTGACCATCCGTGCAGCGTGGGTGTCGCGTGCAAGCTTCCGGGCGGCCGCTCTGCCGACGAGCACCACTTGTTCCCTAACCTGCACGGGCCGGCGCCGCCCGGCGCGCTGCAGGAGCCAGTTTATGTGAGTGAGGGAGGTTGCAGGCTGGCATGCATACAACACACGGGTGGGTTGGGTTGGCAAGCAGCGGCACATGGCAGCAGGACAGTGGTGCGCACAACCGGGGATTCGGTTCTCCAACCCCCTGCACTATGCCATTTCTTACTCTTTCTTTGCAGGCCGGTGTGGTGTACAAGGCGGACAGCTGGGACGTGACGCTTGAAGCTGATCTGGGCCAGCCAGGGGCCAGCGCGGCAGCAGCAGCGGCAGCAGACGGTGCAGCTGCGGGGCCGCTGCCGGCTCTGCTGGGGCCTTTCTCGGGCGCCGCTGCGGTTGGCTACCTGGGAGGGCATCAGGTAGGCCCTGGTATTGTGATGGGCGACTGCTTCTAGTCCAGGCCTTGGTGATGTGCTGGGCCACTTCGTCTGGTCCAGTCCATACGGACAGCATGCATGCCGGCAGGCAGGCTTGCGTTGAAGTTTGAGTGCTGGCGCCGTCTGCAACGCACCTGTGTGCTGCAGGTGCACTGGATGAAGCAGTACGTGGCGCTGATGAACCGGCTGCCCCCTCAGGCAAGCTGCGCTTAGCAAGGGCGCTTGTCTGCGAGATTTACGCAGCCATGCATGCAATGGTCTGCCCCCTAGTGATTGTCCCCGTCGCCACGCGGCCCCCTCGTCCTGCCGTACAGCTGCGGCAAGTATCGCGCCGCGGCTCATTCTGGCGTAAATCAAGTGACCGCGCTGCGTCTGCTGCCCTTGTCCTGCCTGCAGCTGCGCCAAGTATCCAGGCGCGGCTCCTTCTTCTGGCGCAAGCCGCCGTCGGTTGTGCCCAAGAAGGGATTCGGCAAGATGATGCAGCAGGTGCGCTCAGCTGGCTCGGTGGATTGAGGATCCCTCAGCGCAGTGGGTGGGCGCTGCCTGCGTCTGTCGGCACACGCCCCGGTCCTTGCCAGCACACCACCTGAGTTACAGCTGCTCTCCCAGGCGTTTCGTATTCCGCCACCCCCTGCCACAGCTCTCGCTGCGCATCGTGGCGGCTCCCCTGGAGATTGTGCACTTTGCGGCCGACCCCTCAGAGGCGGCGCACGGCGTGCGCCTGCACGCGCCCTCCTGCAGCTACACGGGTGCGCGGCCTGTGGCCAGTTCGCGCCGGCCTGGGGTGCTGCTGTTAGCGGGATGCTGCTTGGCAGAGCACGCATGGTCCTGCACCTTTTTCCAACCATCTGCGCCTTGTCGTGCGCCTGACCAGCACGTGTGTCATTCATCCACCCGCAGCCAGCTACCTTTTGAACCAGCCCCTGCCGTCGTTCCTCAAGCTGCCGCCGCACGCCCGCGCCAGCAAAGCCAGGTGGGCTCTCCTCCAGCCACGCCCTGCACGGCCTCAGGCCTGCGGGCACGGCCAGAACGCTTGCCTGGGTGGCCTTTGGGCTTGCAAGTGGCAAACCCGCTGAGCACGGCCACTTCGTGCCGGGAAAGAGTGCGTCATCTCTATGCCACATCAATGCGCGTCAAGTCTGTGTCGCTTCAATGTGCCGCAGGCGGCCTGAGCCCACGCGCACCATCACGCTTGGCATGGAGGTCGAAGCGGGCATAGTCACGGGTGAGCAAGCACTGCCCCTGGCTGGCTGCCGCTCAATCGGCAGGCGCATATGTGTTGCGATGTGTTGTGGAGCCCCACCGCGCTGGTTGCACCTGCCCTTCCACTGCCCCTGCCCCCAGCGCCGCCGGCCTGCGCTCGCAAACCCTCCTCCCGCAGTGCACAAGCCCGATGCACCTGGTCCCGGCAGCGACCCTTTGGGCCTGCTGGATGGCGGCGGCAGCACCATGTCACTTGGCCTGGGGCCCGGCAGTGCCCCTGGCACCGCAACCGCCACCTCGCAGCGCGCCTCCGCTGCCTCTTCTGCCGGGGCTGCGGCCGCGGCTGCGGCTGCGGTGGCAGCAGAGGGGGAGGAGGTGGGGCACCGCCTCAGCCTGCTCAACCCGCCCGCCGGCGAGGAGTCCTCGTCCCTGCTGGATGTGAGTTGGATGCGAGGAGTGGATGTGTGTCCTGCAAGTGCCGGTTGGGGGTGGCTTTGCATGTTTCTGTGGGTGCGCCGGAGCGAGCCCAGGGCTGGCAAGCTGCTGCACTGCAGTCTGTCCAGCTAACAAGGGTCACACGTGTCTGACGCTGTCATCCTTGCCCGTGCACCGCAGGACCTCATCGCCCCCACCTCTGCCCGCCACCAGCGGCAGCCCACCATCGCAGCTGGGGTGGTCACTGTGACGCAGGTGAGGCCTGGCTGTTTGGATTGGGCCTAATCAAAGTTGTGATGCGCAGTCAGTGTGCAGGATATAGCAGAGGCCAGCTGTCGCGTGTTGTTAACAACCGGACCGCAGTCGAACCCTGCGCAGCTTTCATCCACCTGCATCCCAGCTGTTGCCATTTGCCTCATATCGCCAATTGCATGTCGGTGCATAAAACCTTGTGCGCAGGACGCGCTCGCGCCACCTGGCAGCAGCAACGATCCAGCCGTAGACCCGCTAGCAGACGCGCTGGCACCACAGGGCAGCAGGTGCGGCTGGTTGCCTGTGACAACGTGCCGCACCACTTCCTTGATTCACGACCCCTTCGGCTGGCGTGCAGCTGGCTAGCGGCACATGCTTGCCAACGTACGTGGGCATCACACGGGTCCGAGCAGAAAACCTTCGCACCTACATTGCCCCCGTCCCGCAGGCCGCTGCGCGTGCTCGTCAGCGACTGCCGCGTGCTGGTCGACCAGACGGCGCGAGACGCTGTGTGGGGCGCTGTGGAGCACCTGATTGGGGCCTTCAGTGCATCGGGCGCAACGCAGCGGCGCCGCCTGGCCCAGGCCGCCGCACACAAGGTGGGTGGCGGTTCTAGCTGCTGCTACCAGGTGGGCACTGGTTGTAGCTACTGCTAGTGCGACCTAGGCGTTTTCGTCTGTCCTCCCTGTGCTTGTGGCATGCCTGGCACGCCTGCGCAAGGTTCCCGTCGCCATTTTGGCGTGCCACAGGTGCTGCCCCATCGGTCGCCTCCTCGCCCTCCCTGCTCAGTGGGATCTCATCTGAAATGCTGCTCTGCCACCACTGCCATGAGCTGCAGATGTTGCCCACATCGGCCGCGTCCTCGCCTTCCCCCTCCCTGCTCATCGCGAGCCCCAGCATGCCATGGAGCGCAGCCAGCCCCGCAGCACAGGTGCGCTGCCGCCGCTGCTGCTGCCGTCGCTGTTGCCGCCGCCGCTGCTGCTGCCGTCGCTGTTGCCGCTTCCGGCGCTGCTGCCGCAACTGCTGCCGCCGCCGCCGTCGCTGCTGCTGCCACCGCCAATGCTGCCGCCGCCGATCCTGCTGCTGCCACCGCTGCTGCTGCCGGCGCTGCTGCCGCCACTGTTGCCTCCCTCACATTTTTGTGGCAAAACATTGCCGTGTGGCCAGCTAGTGTCACTGTGGGTTTCTGCTCTCCCGGCTGCAGCTCCAGCGGCACATCAGCGAGTCGCAGCGGTCTACGCCGCTGACCATACCTGCTGGCGGCGCGTCAATGGAGTTTGCGGGAGCGGCAGAGGCGGCGACAGCAGCAGCTGCTGCCGCTTCTAGCGGTTCGCGCGTGCCCTCCCCATCGCCTGCCCCCAGCGGAGACAGCAGCAACGAGCTTCTGACGCTGCTATTGCAGCAGCAGCAGGCGGGCGAGGGGGCGGGCGCAGATGGGCAGCAGGGTGGCGGCGCGGCGGGAGCGGAGGGCACAGCAGGCACGGTGGGCACGCCGGCTGGCTCGCCTGCCCTGCTGCACCCGGGCCAGGAGCTGGAAGACGGGGAGGAGGAAGATGTGAGGCCCGCCGCCTGACTCCTGCGTGGCTTGCTTCCTCAGGCTCTGCAGCCTGCTCTGCAGCCTGCTCTGCTGGCGCCTTCCTCTGTGCCTGTGTCAGCCTTGCCTGCCGGCCCCAACATTGCATGGCTCCCATGTTTGCCAGCAACCGCGGTGGTGTGGTGCCGGCTCCCGCCATCGCTCCCCAACCACCCACATTCACCACTCTCAACACCTTCCCTTTCCCATTTTCCGGGGCCTCCCACGCAGGCCCCGCTGTCCAGCCCAGCCAACGGCATCCCGGCCAGCTCACATGGCGCCCTCCTCACCTTCTCTCGCCTCCCAATGCGCTTCTTTTCATTCCATGCAGGCCCCGCTGTCCAGCCCAGCCGACGACATCCACGGCCAGCTGCGGTACACAGTGGAGGTGGTTGACCTGCAGATCAATGCGGAGGCGGGGGCAGCGCAGGTGGGTGCCCAGCTCATGGGTTGAAGGTAGGGTGGTGACTTGGAGACCAATGCGGAGGCGGGGGCGGCGCAGGCAGATCAATGCGGAGACGGGGGCGGCGCAGGTGGGTGCTCGGTTCACGAACACTATCAGTGGGTTGAAGTGGGTGTGGTGACCAATGCGGAGGCGGAGGCGGCGCAGGTGGGTGCTCGGTTCACGAACACTATCAGTGGGTTGAAGTGGGTGTGGTGACCAATGCGGAGGCGGAGGCGGCGCAGGTGGGTGCCCAGCTCATACCTTGCACGCATTTGCGTGCTTATGCAGCAACTGCTTAGGCTGTGCCAGCGGCGCTGTCTTCCCCCCTTTCATCCGCTCCACATACACTGCTCTGCCGCGCTGCTGTTCACGCCGCCACTGCTGCCTGCCCCACGCGCCGCAGGGCCGGCTGCTGCTGGCTGCGCGCAGCGGGCGGCTGCGGGGTCTGCGCATACCCGACGCCTCCCTCAACGTCACCGCTCTGGCCATGGAGCAGGCAAGCTAGTATGGCGTTTGCAGCCCGCCTCTCGTTGCTCACCAGCCTGTGCCCTGTGCATGCGCGGCCGCATGCGATGCAGTGGGCGGCGCCTTCTCCGCGGTTTGACTCAAAACCGCTTCGGTCAGCACCCACCTCGTTGTGCTCGACACCCACCTCGATGCGCGCCCCCGCCCTGCAGGTGTCTGCCTATGTGACCCTGACCGATGTAGACCCCGATGCTCCTGTGGTGTGGCTCCAGCCCACCCCCAACGGCTACACAGTGCCGGCGGGGCAGGGCATGCTGCCCGTCAGGTGGGTGCTGCAAGCTGCAAAGAGTTTTGGGAATCAGTCCCGGCATCAGGTGGCCTCGCAACAAAGCTACCTGCCACCAATCGTCGCCTCACTCGACTTGGTGCCTGAACGACTATGCGGACCTGAGTTTGGCACAAACACCCGCTGTGGGATTTGCAATCCCGCCCCGCAGGCGCATCTTCGAGCCCGTCCAGATCAGCCTGCGCCACAGCAAGGTGTCGGCCAGCAGCGGTGGCGGCGGCGGCAATGGGCCCGGGCGGCCGCCACGCCGCCCCTCTCGCGGCGGCCACCGGCGCAGCCCCAGCGGAGTGGGCCCTGGCGGGTCCAGCAGGGGGGAGGAGCTGCTGTTCAAGGTGGGATGGGAGGCAACGGATTGGGCAGTGGCTTGGATGCCAGTTTGGCAGCCCGTGCATAAGAGTCGTCATAATTAGGCGTCCACCTGGCCGGCGAGCGCGGTCAAACCTGACAGCCGTGTTTGACCGCTCCAACCGCTCCAACCATGCAGGTGCCTGAGCTGCGTGCCAAGCTGGACAGCCGGGAGTTCGAGGTGCTGACAGACGTGATCAGCTGGGCACAGGTATGGCAACTGAGGGGGTGCTCGCAGTTAGTTGCATTATGGTGCTCTACGGTGCAACGCGGGCAGGTGTCCCAGCGGCACTGAGTGCTGGTGCTGCGGCCGAGTGTAGCCGCAGCAGAGTAATGTTTCATAGCGTGCATACCGTCTTCCTTCTGATTCCTCCTCCCATCGTTCCTTCTGATTCCTCCTCCCATCGCAGGCCCCCGGGCCAGCCACAGAGACAGTGGCTGCTGAAGGGGAGCTGCTGGCAGGTGGGTGCTGGGCACTTGGGCCGCCTTTGCGCACGTGTACCCTCCGGCTGTTCTGGTTTTGGTGGTACAGTACGCCCTGGTGTTCCGACCTAATTGCCGAGCCTGAACGCGCCAGCTGGCTCCTAGCTTGTGGCGGTGTCTGGCATGCCCGCCACACACCTTGCTGCTGCCCTGCGGTTTGGCGCAGAGTTGCCTGGAGAGGAGGAGGCGGAGGAGGCCCGCCGGCTGTACGCCCTGGTGCTGCAGCAGCTGGGAGAGCTGCGCCACACCACCCTGCAGGTAGCTGCCGTGCGGTTGGTCGGTGGCTTATGCAAAGCTGCCTCACACTGCCTTGATCACCCACCGGTGCTTGCGTGCCGGCTGCTGATCAGGGTCCGTGTTTACAGCCGTTCCAGCATGCCCTGCCTTTGACCAGCTGTTCTTTGACCGGCCTGCCTCCTCGCAGCTGCGCGCCTCCCTGGGCCTGCAAGCCTTTGCCTCCCAGCTGGCGGCCCCCGGCCCCGGCGGACTGCTGCTGCCCCCGCTGGAGGTCACCCATTTTCTGGTGGCAGACACAGCCGATTTCGTGGCGGTGCAGTTCAACACGCAGGGTGAGCCTGTCGGGTGGTTGCTCCCAAGGCAGTTCCCAGGGAAGCAGGGCCAGCGGGCGTTTCTTGCGCTGCTCCAACGCGTCCCCTGCCGCCGCCATGCCCTCGCCTGCAGCCGAGCTGGGAGTGGCGATGCGGGAGCACCTTGCGGCAGCCTCCTCAGCAGCAGCGGCAGCGGCAGGCGCAGCGGGGGTGGCCCCAGCAGCGGCGCCGGGCACGCAGCAGCAGCCGCAGCAGCAGGAGGGCGGCAGTGCCGGCGGGGCGGGGCTGCTCGTGACTGAGGGTGATGCCCCCAGCAGCGCAGCTGGCGCCCCTGCTGCCCCGGTCCCAGCCTGCTCGGCGGCTGTGGCACGGCAGCGGCTGGGCGAGCGGCAGGCGGAGCAGCAGCAGGTCTGTGCTGTGGGAGCAGGGCTTTTCCCCCCGGGCGCTTGAGAGTTTGCACGCAGGGGGGAGGGTTAGGTGAATTGGAACTGCTGCCCAGCATAGCCGGCCAAGCATCACTGCCGCGCATGCGCTTTTTGTCCTGCCGCAGGCGCTGCTGCTGCGGTGGGTGGAGGACCAGGAGGGTGGCGCCTTTGAAGCCCTGGAGAGCGCCAAGTCCCAGCTGCTGGCCCTCAAAGTGTGCTGATGAGGCAGTGCCTGCTTTGTTGCACTCCTGAATGCCGCGCGCTGAGGAGCGCACCAACTTGGCATTGCCAGGGGCCCTTCAGGTTGCGCAGTTGCCGCCCCAGGTGCCATGCTGACGGGATTTGCGTCAACGCTGATGCGCCCTGCCGCTGCTGCCTGCCCCCTTTTTGGCGTCTGCAGGCGGTGGCGCGCAAGCGGCAGCACAAGCACTCCGCCTCCCGAGTGCTGCTGCAGGTGGGGAGACCAGCTGGCGGTGCGATGGTTGCTCAAGCTGCGGCCAGCGGGCACACGACTTGCATGCCCGCCCGCACCTGCCTGCCACGGTTTGCTCACGAGCCAGCCAGCCCTCAGCTGAAGCTGCATCTGCGCGGCGTGATGCAACCCCGCCCCGCAGGTTGACCAGCTGGTGTGGCAGCTGTGCACCCCCAGCCGCGACCCCTTCATCCAGGTGTGCGCATTGCGGCCGGCGCACAGAGCCTCAAGGCCGCAGGCGCACTGAGGGGACGCGGGTGCTTCCCTTGCCAGCCGCCCTTTGCCGGCATGGCGTGCAGCTGAGGTGCTGTGCATGCCGCTCGTATGTATGTAGGCTTGCTGTGCAGCTGAGGCCGTTGGGCATCCCATGCCGGCTGTCTGGCTTTTTCTCTTGAGCCACCACTTTGCTCTGGCTGCCCTGCGCAGGCCTCCATCCGCCGGCTGTCGCTGGACAAGTTCAAGAACAAGGACCACTCGGGTGGGTGCTGCCGTCCCAGCCCCCGCGCATGACGTAGCTAGTTGGGCCGGGATCAGCCGCTAGCTTTGGTCTCGGCGCCCTTGCTTGCGCCCTCCTTTGCACAAGCAAGCTTGCGCATGTGTCCTGTTTGTTTGGTGTCTGCCACATCCAAGCTACTGGACCGAGGTCTCTGACTCGAGCGCGCTTCAACTTGCATTTTGCTGCAGGCTTTGCCAAGTTTGGCATCCACCGCATCGAGATTTTGGACACGCAGGGCGTGCTGGGGCCCGGCCCAGGCGTGCCCGCAGGTGCGCCTCAAGCCTGCCATCCTGCCGGGTGCAACGTGTGCAGCAGGCAGCTGCTCTGCGCACACCGCCTGGATGGGCGCCCACGCATTGTATGCGGTTCGGCCGGTGCCGCAGGCGTGCGTACCCATCGGTGGGGACCCGTTGGTGCGTCACGGGTGATTCCTGCGCCCAGCCATGGCTGCAATCTGGGCGCAGCAATCTCGTGCCGATGCAAGTGCCTGCCCGCTGCCTGCAGGCGTGATCCTGTCTGTGTGGAACCCGGATGCCTCGTGGGAGCGCGACGACATGCTGCGGGTGGTGGCCACCATGGGGGTGCCCACGCGGGTGTGCACTCTTGCCGTTTGCAGGGCTGTTCTAGGGCAGCCTGTTGGGCGGCTTTTTTGGGAGCGGGCCGACATGCTGCGGGTGGTGGCGGCTGTGGGGGTGCCCACGCGGGTGTGCACTGGCCTGGGCAGCTTAAAAGCGAGGTGGGGCGCGTGACCGTCCGAGACCACGCTGTGCCGTTGCCCTGCTGGTGGCTCCTTCCAACCTTACGCTACATGCAATTCCGGCCCATTTTTGTTCCGTTTCCAACAGACCCACATCATCTACGACCACCTGGACGTGATTGTGCACCCGCTGGCCTTCCACCTCACCGAGGGGCTGGCCGTGGCATTCTGGGTGAGCCCAGGCTCTGTTGCATTGCGGAGTCTGGTCATGACTGTTTGCGGTGTGGCCTCATCCTTGCCGCCGCCACCTCACTGAGCCCAGTGCCCTGCTGCATACTTGTGCTGGACCCGTTGCATTCTGCTGTGCAGGAGTACTTCTTCCCTAGGGAGGACGAGAGCAAGGTGCGCGCCGCCGCCGCGTTCGTGCGCTCGGTTGCGGTGCCGGCGGCGGCGGCGGCGCGGCACCGCCGCTCCGCCACGGCCCTGCCCGGCAGCGGCATGGCTGACTATGGCTCGCAGCAGGGGTCGCCCATGCCGCCGGTGAGAGATCTGGATCTGGCTTTGATTTTTTGTTGGTGCCGCAAACGCAGCATGCAAGTGCGGCATGCACGCAGACGTCCCTGCACTGACGATTCCCCTGTTTGCCATGCCATGTGCCTCATCTGCGTCTTTCATCTGCTTCCCCACATGCCCATCCACAGGCCTCGCCCTCCCGCCGCAGCGCACTGCTGATGGCTGCAGAGGGAGGTCCGGTGGGCAGCCAGCCCAGCAGCGGGGGGCAGAGCCCGCTCGCTGCCGGCACGCCACGCGGCTCCGGCATCACCAACACGGGTGGGTGCGGGGTAGACGTTGTGTGCAAAGCACCTGAAAGCCATGGCATTCTGTGTCTTTTCTGTGGCTTGATAGCGGCGGTTGAGTTTGGCTTCTGGTGTTGATCGGGCATCATTCACGCAGGCGGTGCGTGTTGCAGTGGGTGGGCCTGGAATGCAAGCTGTTTAGGGGGCCAGGAACATTGTCATGGCCAGTCCTCAGTTGCGAGAGGACCGCTGCTTCCCCTCTGCACCTCACGAACCACAGGCTGGCGCTCAGCCCCCAGCAAGCTGCACCGGCGCTCGTCTTCGGGTGCACTGGCTGCTGAGGCTGTGCAGCAGCAGGGCGCGCTCAGCAGGCAGAGCACGTTTGAGCGGCACGGCGGCGCTGCTGCGGCCGCAGCCGCAGCAGCTGAAGCCTCCCTCCTGGCCGCCGCTGCCGAGACGGCGGCAGCGCTGGCCGCGGGGGGCATGGGGCC